>OX104026.1:10144761-10744761 GCA_944470205.2 Schistosoma margrebowiei
AGCGAAGGCATAGCTGACCTTTAAGTAAACAAATAGTAAATGAATAATCCGAATGCAGCAGATTTGAAATGAATTTGCAGAAGCTTAGGAGTTTTGAGCTTATTAATGAAATTGTCAGTGCTAGATATTGATAATTCAGGCTAGAAAACATAGTTCTCTACTCACGATAGACCCTAATTCTTAACCTTTTATCTTTTAAAATCTAACACAAACACCTCAACTTTAGCTTCTAACCTTGAGATTCGTGGACCCTGACTTTTATCTATAAAACTGATAGAACCTGGCTTCCAATAGTAGTTGTATCAAACACTGGCTTCTAATCATACTACTCCTGACTTTGGCACTCCTGACCCAGAAATACTAACTTTGGAAGTTCACACCGAAAGAAAACTGTCATGAAATCCTTTCGAAATACAATGAAAATCATGGCAGATGGTGCAACTCAGTGATTTTAAACTTTAAAAAGTGTTGCTCGAAATAAAAATCAATGATAATCGTACTTTATATTTCCCTCACATTTGTTAAAATGAGGCAAAATTGCTTCACTGAATAAAGTCTTTATGGTCTGTACTTTTTCGACCGAACTTTATGTGTTAGATAGTATTCGTGTTCATTTACGTACTGACTTCTCTATTTATCTACTTCACAATATTGTCACTTCATTTGTGTGGACTCTGTCTAGGTTTTCTATTTTGCCAAAAATTGTGCTCTTAATAAGTAAATTATGTACCTAAATGGACGAGCTATTACATTAACTGTATGTCATGATATAGCAATATTAGTACTGCTTAGTGGCCCAGAGTGTAGATATGGTAAAACAAGTCATAATTCTTTCACTTTCGTACATGGCCATTTTGTATGGATTCAGTCAGTCAGCTACAACGTAGGACCGGACACATATGCATCGGTCCAAGTTGCCACACCTCATTAGCACAACAAGGTGAACACCATATTCATAGAAGTAGTTACTTTAATGGTAATAATATACAAAAACGATTGCATATAAGGATATAATACAGGGAGAAGAAATTAGTTCGTAGAAATGAAGGTATAAAGTAATTTTAATCTGCCCCCAAATGCCCTGGTACGGCCGAGAGTGGGGAGAGTCCGCTCTCCCTCTCGAAATGCTCTCACGTGGCCACGCGTATATAGCCTCTGCTAGGGAAGTCCTACTCACTGCCTTCTCGCAACACGGGTGTTGTTTACGAAAATGAGAGGACGAAAAGCGAATGTCCGGCGCTTTAACCGGGTTCCAAAACAATGGTGCACATGGGTTCCTGTATCCTGAGAGAACAAATGGCGTATGAACCAATTGTTGGTCACCGGCTTCCATGGGACTGCATCTCGTCACGATGCTCCACTGCCTTGTGGATCAGACCCTCAGGTCGAAGGCTAGGGGTGTGGTCCCCTATGAAAACCACCTGCTTCGGTTTGGGCATCCGGGCAGTATCACACATATCGAATGAGATTTGTGTGGCGCATATGTATTTGGTGCCTCTTTGTACCAATACCTATGTGTCGAAATAAATAAATAAAATAATTACAGGAAGACAGAGCGTATACACCTACATCATTGTGATCGATTGTGAGCCATATCACACAGAGTCTTCAACTATTGGTTACGATAGTCACGCAGACCCCAACCAAGTAGTTTGCATCTACCAACATGGCTGAGACCAGAAGTTGGTGACTTCAAGCACTGATGCCACATTTTGGTTTGGTCGCCCCTAACTTCCTTCTAACCGTCTCCTACACTAGTCAGCATTGCGCATCGTGGTAATCGGTGTTCAGGCATGCGTGACATGTGGCCCAACCATCTCAGTCGATGAAAATTCACAACCTCATCAACTGATTTACCATCGTTCCCTAATACTCTGCGTCTAACCTCACTATTTCTTACCCGGCGATCTCAGGAGATGCGAGCGATAGCTACAAGACATCTGTGATCAAATACTAGTTACTTACGAGTATCCTCTACTCTTAATGCCACGTTTCGTAGCCATAAAGTAGAACGGTGTGCTGCACAGTATACTCGTCTGTTAATTGATAGACGGATATCTCGCCTTTGCCATAAGTGACGTGAGTTGGCAAAAGCCAAACGAGCTTTTCGAATACGTGCTGAGATTTCGTCAGACATCAGCCCATTAGGGCTGATCAGACATCCGAGATAAGTAAAGTTGTGGAAGCGTTCGACTACTTCACTCTTCTTGGTTCAGGTGTTGATGCAGGCCATCCCTGAAGCGATAACTTGCATTTAGAGGTAGTGAAACGCATCCCAAACATCCTGGCATTGTTGCTCAGTGCTACCGAGAGACTGCACTTTATCATCGTCTTCACTAAACAGGACTATGCCATCTACGTACTCTAAGTTGATAAGTGGACCTCCTGGAAGGAGACCGATTCCTGAAAACTCAGTAGACGAGAACGTTGGTTCCATCAGCAGATCTGTGATAAAGGTAAACAAAAATGGAGATAGTGGACAGCCTTGTTGGACACCACTTGAGTTTGCAAAATCACATGATAGTTCTCATTGATTATATTACTGCAGTAACCGTTTACAACTCTTCAATCGAACAATCCTTTTAAAGGAGAAAAGTTAGCACCTTTTTTACCATAAAGACTGTATTTATACGTTATTTGTGTGTTTCATTTTCAGATCTTTAAATCATGAAATCTGAACCTGGTAACCATGATCCTACCAACTACACTGTTCAGTCCCTGAATTCTAAAGAGATTAAAATTGATGTTCAGGAAAATAATGTCAGGAAGATGAGCTATGCTGAATTTTTAGCCAGTTTGAAAAATGGTTTATGCGTTGATGGCAGGTGTAATTCAGACGCCAATATCCAAAATAAATTCAACTATTCGCTGAATAAATCCATCGATATTCATGTGAAAGCAGATGAACATGCTTGTAATACTGGGGTCTCCACTGTTGAAGATTTTTCAAACACAGTTCCTTTGTGTAATCCAAAAGTCGAGTTTTCATATATTCGAAGTTCTGAAGACAGCCTAATTGGTGTGCCTGATATAATGACAGAAGCATTAGACTTCTCAGAACCCAATATTCAGAAGTCTTATTTTTCTGAGTTTAGTCAATCTCCAAGTCAGACAGAACAAGTAACATAATATTAAGAAATGAGCATTAGCATTTTAGAAATTGGTTGATTTTTATCTGTCGAAAATTATTGATTCTGATATATGTCTTAGGAAAATTGTGGATGACCATCCAAACTTTCCGATTTCGGAATGTTTTCGAGAATTTCAGTCTTCTCCCACTGGTTGCACTAGCTCAAGGCAAATTCCATCAGGTAAGCTTAATTTGTAATCATTTATTAGTAATATCAGCTTCCTAATCATTAGTCATCATGATCCATGAAACTTAGCAATATTAGTCGGTGTGATATACGTCTAAGGAATTCCAACCTTTTTTGTAACTTAATACTAGCTTTTAACTATTGATCGAGTTTCTGCATAACTTTAGCAGTAAGAGGTATTCGTCATTAAATTAATGCAATCGAGGAAACTAGGATTCGTAAATAATGTGTTAACCACTGAGACCAATGGTGATATAGTGAGAAATGAGTGGATATATTTAAAAAGTTTAGGCATAAACTTTAGAATCGACCATTGAAATTGTGGATTGAAGAAACCCAATTAACTTTTCTGCTCAAGACTTAAAATTTTCGAAATTGCTACTTTTATTACTTGTTCCAGCAAGACATTTCCAAACATAAATTTAAACAGTCGCTGACATAGGTTTATATCTTTTTTATGTTTAGCTTCAAATGAGTCATTACTGTGGGTAGACAAGTATATGCCGTCAAGTTGTTCTTCTTTTTTAAACACTTGTCCTGGTATAATAAAACTTCTTATGTGGTTGAAGAAATGGAAGTATAAAAATTCTAAAGTTGAAAACTCAACGGAGCCTTCATTGAGTAAGAATAAAACTACAAAGTCTACAAAAAGTAAGTCTTAAATTTTAAAAGTTTCTTGCCGGTATGATTGTGACCAGACAACTGTTTTCCTTTCTGGAAATTTTAAAGGTCAAGCCCCCCAATGCCCTGGTACGGCCGAGAGTGGGGAGAGTCCGCTCTCCCTCTCGAAATACTCCCACACGGCCACGCGTATATAGCCTCTGCTAGGGAAGTCCTACTCACTGCCTTCTCGCAACACGGGTGTTGTTTACGAAAATGAGAGGACGAAAAGCGAATGTCCGGCGCTTTAACCGGATTCCAAACCAATGGTGCACATGGGCTCCAGTATCCTGCGGGAACAAATGGCGAATGAACCAATTGTTGGTCACCGGCTTCCATGGGACTGAATCTCCTTACGATGCTCCACTGCCTTGTGGATCAGACCTTCGGGTTGAAGGCTCGGGGTGTGGCCCCCTAAGAAAACCACCTGCTTCGGTTTGGGCACCCGGGCAGTATCACAGCCCTCACACATATCGGATGAGATTTGTGTGGCGCATATGTATTTGGTGCCTCTTTGTACCATTATCTATGTGTTGAAATAAATAATAAATACTACTTGGTTTTGTGTACATTTAGTATATCTTCTGTCCTCATGGTTTCAGTAGGATTAGTTCTTCACTTACATCTGAAGTTCAATGGAGTTAGTGGACCTACGTTTCAGTCTATGTAAATCATGTTAAAAAGTGATCTAGTGTAGTATGACAGAATCTACCTGGTATCATATATGAGACCATTGTGAATAATATTGACGAATTCATTTAATCGGAAGTGTTGTTTGTGAGATGTATCAATATTTTCAAACAACTAGATTAGGTCGAGTAAACTGCTTGAATAGTATTATGTTACCGATCAAATGCAGTTGATATATATATATATAGTTAAAATTCATGTTACTGTTTAATCAAATAGTTTTCCGTTACATAATAATAGATTCAAACTACTTGGTCGGGGTCCGCGTGACTATCGTAACCAATAGTTGAAGACTCTGGGTGACATGGCTCACAATCGGTTACAATGACGTTTTTATTTTTTTATTTTGTTTTAACACATGGATAACGGTACAAGGAGGCACCAAATACATAAGCGCCACACAAATCTCATTCGATATGTGTGATGGCTGTGATACTGCTCGGGTGCCCAAACCGAATCAGGTAGCTTTCGTAAGGGGCCACACCCCGAGCCTTCTACTTGAAGGTCTGATCCACAAGACAGTGGAACATCGTGACGAGATGCAGTCCCATGGAAGCCGGTGACCAACAATTGGTTCATACGCCATTTGTTCTCTCAGGATACAGGAACCCATGTGCACCATTGTTTTGGAACCCGGTTAAAGCGCCGGACATTCGCTTTTCGTCCTCTCATTTTCGTAAACAACACCCGTGTTGCGAGAAGGCAGTGAGTAGGACTTCCCTAGCAGAGGCTATATACGCGTGGCCACGTGAGAGCATTTCGAGAGGGAGAGCAGACTCTCCCCACTCTCGGCCGTACCAAGGCATTTGGCGGCAAAATGACCGGACGGCGAAGGAGGTCCTCCCGGCCCACTGGTTAGGCAGGCCACCCACCGTAGCAGGTGTAATTTCCGATAACAAAGTAACCACCTCCATTGCTCGTCAATGATAATTTAAATTAAATTATTAATAATAATTTATTATCAATTAACAATATTAATGTCCTCAATGTTTAAGTACCACTACCTTATATCTATATATTCTTGGAGAAAATTGTATTATACTGTTTATAATTGGTTTCAACTTTCGAGCAAACATGGCTACACCTAACACCACAGAGTAATTTGAAATAGTTGAACCTTGAATATTTCAATGTTTTTTCATAGTGTTTATGCTTACGATAGTTCTACGGTCCAATAACGTGAAACTATTTTGTAGTATATTACTACTAATTGCATTATTTAGTTATATAAATCCCATGAATCAAGTCACAGAAACAGTAAATTACTTTAGTTATTTATGACTTAACAATAGTACCAGTTTTTTGCACTGATAGCTTCTTGTTACGGTTTTTAAACTCGTCTTTTTAAATTACTTAATATCGACCATCTCCCTTATTCTTCTTTTTCAAAGAAAGGATTCGACCAAGCCCTCCTTATTCTAGTGATGACGACTTTGTTGTAAAGTCACCGGCACATAAACGCCATAAATATAACGTTCCTATTCCTGGTTCAGTTGAAAACATTAACGAGAATCCAATTTTAGATTTACCCATTGGATACATTCCAAATCAAATAGATGTCTCTAGCTCCAGCAGCTCAGATGAAGATAATTCAACTGAAAGTGATGAAGAACATAATTGTAATCCTAACAAAAGACGTCTTCGAGAAAATTGGCAATCCAAAGCTTTCTTGTTAGTAGGACCTCATGGAACAGGAAAATCTGCACTAATTTATGCACTGGCTAAAGATTTAGGCTTTAAAGTAGTTTGAATCATTGATTTTATTTATGAATACTGTTATTTTTGTAGATATTCGAATTAAACCCTTCAAGTAGACGGTCCGGTAAAGATATCATATCTCAGTTCCATACTGCACTTGGATCACACCATGTTGCTAAAGATTATCTATCCACTAATTTTAGTACATTCCAAATGATAAGTAAGTTGTTTAGCTATTTCTTATTGAAATCAAAATATTTAAGCATCATCGTGTCTTACTAAAAATAAGTCAGAAACGACCCGCAAGTCTGCAGCCGATTTCTTCAAACCAGTACCTAAAAAGAATGTTTCATCCAAGAAAAATACTTCTTCCACTAAAGGTACCTTGAACGTGATCGTTTACTTATCAATCATGTTGTAGATTCTGAAAGCTTAAATTTAAATTGCAATTCGATAGTACTATTTGATGAGGTGAGTGTATCTGTACCCTAAATTTTTTTCACCTATTTATGATAATCTGGAAAAGCCTTGCATACAAATAAAATCGTTCACTCCACTAATCTATAATTTATTCTTGAATCGTATCTTCGATGCATATTCTTTTCTATTACCACTAATACTGTTACTACTCCGTTATACTTTGAGATTCACCCCGACAATTTCATCTTGCTGTGTTAATAGAGTGTGGTAATTTAAACCAATATACACATATCCCAGGTTCTATAATGCGCATAATCAACTGACAAATGAAAGCTGTTTATCAATCTCACTTTTTTAGCCATACAAATATTCTTCTTTGAAGATTAAATCATGTAAATTAAATTGCAATAAAATATTTAACAACTGGAATACAGATAATCTTAACCAGTGTTTATCGACATGAGTTTGTTACATCTTTCAATATAGGGATTGAGATTTCGATTATACATATGATTCAAAACACTTAACAATAAATACTTGTTTTCAACTTCAGTCTTTCCATTGTAAGATGCTCACGTTCAAAGATATAATAACCCATATTGTGTGAATAAAAGTGTCCAACAATTCGTGTGCATATATTCGAAAATATTGACGTCATTTCAAGACCCCTAGCATCAGAAACCAGTTATGGCTAACTGAAAGTTATTCCATATTTCAGTCAGTCAGTTACAAAGTAGGACCAGACACATATATGCATCGGTCCAAGTTGCCACACCTCATTAGCACAACAAGGTGAACACCATATTCATAGAAGTAGTTACTTCATTGGTAGTAATATACAAAAAAGATTGCATATAAGGATATAATACAGGGAGAAGGAATTAGTTCGTAGAAAGGAAGGTATAAAGTGATTTTAATCTGACGGTTTATGGAAAGACAGAGTGTATACACCTGCGTCATTGTGATCGATTGTGAGCCATGTCACCCAGAGTCTTCAACTATTGGTTACGATAGTCACGCAGACCCCAACCAAGTAGTTTGCATCTACCAACATGGCTGAGACCAGAATTTGGTGACCTCAAGCATTGATGCCACATTTTGGTTTGGTCGCCCCTAACTTCCTTCTAACCGTCCCCAACACTAGTCAGCATTGCGCATCGTGGTAATCGGTGTTCAGGCATGCATGACACATGGCCCAACCATCTCAGTCGATGAAGATTCACAACCTCATCAACTGAATTACCATCATTTTCTAATACTCTGCGTCTAACCTCACTATTACTTACCCGGTGATCTCAGGAGATGCGAGCAATAGTTACAAGACATCTGTGATCAAATACTAGTTACTTACGAGTATCCTCTACTCTTAATGCCACGTTTCGTAGCCATAAAGTAGAACGGTGTGCTGCACAGTATACTCGTCTGTTAATTGATAGACGGATATCTCGCCTTTGCCATAGGTGACGTGAGTTGGCAAAAGCCAAACGAGCTTTTCAAAACTGTGCAGAGATTTCATCGATATCTTGAGAAGCGTGATTCGCCTATAAAATTCCTGACTATTCTTCTGTCCTGTGTTTACTGTTTCGACTATCGCTTGCATCCTAAGCCTCGACCAATTGTGCACTTCGACTGCCGATGTTTACCTTCAGTTTAGAGCAAAGTACTTCTTAACTCTTAGTAGTCTGGAACTTATGCCCTTCTCCCAGCTAGTTTTCAGTCCTACAATAGGAAACAGCAATCAGTATTGCCGTTTTACATGTATTCTGAATACTTACAGTTTATATACATTGATTATCAGACCGAAACGCACCCCAAACATGCTTTACATACAGTCATGGCAGAAGTGGGAGAGAACTATGTGTAATAATAGTTGAGGAATAGCGAATTTTTTTACAACGGTTAGTCGGCCTAGCAGACGCTTAAAACACAGAGAATATAGCGATACAATAACCCAATTAATAACTGTACAATAAAAATATGAATGGTAATAATATGTAAAACAGTCATGTACATTCCAGTGTCTTCAGTACTCTCTTCATTATAACAAAATCCATGGCAATTAATGATTTATCTGAATCAATTTATTCGTCATACTTTTTCCGAACCAATGTTAACCAGAAAAAGGTTATTTATTCTCTGAGGAAGCAACTAGGTAATTGTTTACTGATAGAAATATTATGAATATATTGTTGTCAGTATGTGGTTTTTGGGAAACTGTTGAATGTTACTGAGACCACGAACTCGATTGCACCATTTGCACCAAACAAATGTAAACAGTAGACTCAATACACCAGGATTGTTTTTGGAAAACAATGAGGAAAACGTGATTCAGTGAATATTGTCTGTAGTCTATTTATTCATTAACCATTGTTTGTTGAAAAAGTCTATTGTTTTTCTTAATCATTTTCTATGTTTCGTATGTCTTCCTAGTCAAAGCGTATGTATGATAATCCATGAATCAAGTTTGTTTTTTTCCATCTCAGGTGGATGTACTTTTTGAAAGTGATCGAGGCTTTTGGTCTGGTCTAAGTAGTTTACTTCAACTTGCTCGTCGTCCAGTTATACTTACCGCTTCAGATTCTTCTATAGTTCACAATCTGCCAGTCCCGGCTTATATTTGTCATTTTACATCAGCCTCATTGGCAAGTGAAATTTTACATAATATTAATTTTATCAATTAAGTTTATAACTACACTCTAAAATGGCAATAAAAACATTAAAACTAAATTATTTCACGTCGACCAGTTATTAAACACTATTAAATTAAATACACATCGTAACTTATTTTTGTTCGGCTATAAATATCGATCAACGCTTGATTAAATCGAGTTGGCTCACTTGCCCTTCCTACTACTAGTCATTTGGTTTCGCTTCCTTTGCTCCTTTTCTCTGATTGTCTGTGCCGATTAATCATGGTACAAAATATACGTATTCAAACTTCATTCTCGTATTTGACTAATTTTATTCCGTTATTCACCAACATGATTTAAGTCGATAATTATCTAGGAGGATAGCCAGGATATGTATTTTGACAGCAATCACTCGATAACAAGCAGCAAATGATCTATCTGGAGACATATCCAGGGCCACTAAAATCTTTCAACTTGATGTTACGTTCATTGTCAGTTAGATAGGGGAAAGGATAACACCGTTTATAGACTTAGTGACACATTTAGCTAACCATGTTTCTTGAGTATTCTGTGAGGTCTTTTAAGTTATATTTCTATTAATTAATAATCACATTTTGGATAGAGTTATCGACCCATTGGCTTAGGCATTTGAGTATCAACTAACCAGTGGGTTACCAGTTTTAAGAATTTTCGCAGTATTCATTCATCTTCATTCAATAGATGTATATTATGGCTTGATACATGAAACTGTAAATGGTTTTCAAGTTAAATTATCACTTTTTCAATACTACATATAACAAAAGCTATCCGTGATTTAGTTGGTCAACATATTCATTGATAGCTACTTACAAAAGTGAGCTAGTCGCACTGCTATTAGTAGAAACGGAGAATGTCCTAATTCTTAAGAAGTTGTTATGTCTGTTCTAGTTTTCTACCATTAATCTTTTTATTCAATCATTGTGTTTTTGTTACGAGTCAACAGTTATCCTCAATACGTTTCCTCTGTGTTATATCTCCAGCTTAGTATGTTTTATTTAGCTATGGGCTGTTGGTTAAAGCATTCATCTTCCATTCACTGATTTTTAGGCTTAAATCCTACTCCACCTATTTCAGTATGAGCAATTAAGTAACATTACTAGCTCTCATATACCTGAAAAGTGGTTCAACCAAGTATGCTAATCTATTCTCTCATTAATAGTATTGCTTAACTTGTATATTGTTTAGATTTCGCACTGTATTAAATTTAAGAAAGTCATGGTTGCAAGTCGAGGTTACTGATGGTTAAGCTTACTTATCACATGTTCCAGTCATCTCAGTCAATTTAGATTTACAACCTTAGCCCATTCAATATTGTTACCTAGTACGACGCGTCTAATCTCATCAGTGCTCAATCGATCTTTTCAATATAGGCGAACCATGCTTTGATTACATACAGTCTGCACATGTCTTCTACTTACATAGATTATGTTTCACATTTGTGCAGAGCGAACTCCAGTATAGTGCACTTGCCCTTAGGTTGTCAGATGGAAATCTTGCTTACATCTCAAGTAAACACAATCTCGTAAAAGCCAAATGAGGTTCATGGATTCATGCCAAGACTATATAGAAATAAAACCTAAGGATAGTGATTCTAATTCGAGTATTAAACTTCACTGAAAAAGAATACATTTTTTAAAATATAACATTTTCTTCTCAATTAGAAATATCTATCCTTTACTTTTACTTTTTATTGAAGGAATTAGTTGTCCCATATATTCGCGTCCTATGTTTAAACGAAGGATATGATTTAGATGTACAAACTGCAAATTCATTAATTAAAAGTATTCAATCTCCTAATTTAACTGTTAATAAGCTGTCTTCTGAACGTTGTGACCTTCGGAGACTTATTAATGAGCTACAATGGTTTTGTATCAGTGCTCCTCATGAGGAGGTAAACAAAAAATATATAAAAAATGAAAATGTAAGTGGTTTTAATTGTTCTTCAGTATGTGTTTGTTTCAAATATTGCGTTTATTCGGACATTAGTAATATATGCTTATAGTTCTTTATTTATCAAGTAATTGAAACGATATCGATAACAGGGACTCAGATTTCATATTAAGTTAACGTTTATATAAGTAAGTCATTTTCGCTATCGTGAGATGGTGCAAATTAACAGTCACAGTTACATTTTTTACAGTTGTTTTTCTAGTTGATCTTTTAGTAATAGTGTTCATGATGATCTAGTTCTTAGTGTAATAGTCCAGTGGCTAAAGCGTTTGATTTTCAACTGCTAAATCTTGGGTTTAAATTCCACTTCGTTATTAGCAGTTAAGTGGCCTTCACAGGTAGCATCCGACCCCATAACCAAGTACACAGAATTGTACATGATAAATAATTTAGTAAATAGGTCAATCCATCCTTAGTGTTGATTGAATTCTATCACCGAAATAGTCTTTTTCTATAAAATAAAATACCAAAAATTGTAAATATTACTGTTGTATTCACTTTGTATTGGTTGTTTGAATCCTTCTATTGATGTTTAGGACTTCAATTGATCATTCTCTTACTGGGCATCCTGTGCGGATTGCCTCGATAGTGCCTTAAGTCACAATAAGTGTCAGTAAAGATGATGATGGCTAGTAGTGAAATCCAGGACGTGAGTTTCGTCCTGTTTGAGACTCGGCAATTGGTTGTACCTGTACCCGAGATTCTATGTTCACTTCTGGATTAGAACCCAGTACTATTCGCTTCAAACGCCATCGAGTTATCCACTTAGCTAATGAGTCACTAACCACTAGCTTGTGCAATGGTGTGACGTTTAGTTCATTTTGTATTGGTTCGAATTCTCCCGTTGATGTTTAGAACTGCGATTGATCAGTCCCTTATTGGCGTATGCTCATCCTGTTCACTCGATAACGTCTGAAGCGAACAGTGCTAGATTCGATTCCCAGAGTGAACATTAAATCTGGGATATAGGCACGAACAACTGACAAGTTTCAAATAAGACGAAACGCGCATCCTGGGTTTCACTACTAGTCATCATAACCTCTGCTTTTAATTAGTCTTGTATGTTCTTTTGTGTGTGTGTGTGTGTGTGTGTGTGGACGACTTAGAAAAAATAAAAAAATTAGTGTGTTTATTTATTGACAAACGATTTCTTTGTCTTCAACACTAACAGTATATGGTAGCAACTCTCAATACTAGGTCAGCTGCTTAGGTATTAGTTGTATGTTTATAGTCGATGAATGATTTAAAATTAGCTCGTTTAGTTCCACTCATTCTACTTTCCATAAGTTTTATTTATTGTAAACAGGGTCAGATGTTGATTATCAGTGGAATTCAGAACACGTATTTCATGCTGTTTTGGACTCTTCAGTCGAAGGCACTTGCATCTTAGAGTTGATGTTCACACATATTATTATTTTGATTTATCCATTAATCCGTCCTGTACTGAGATGATAATAGCTAACTAGTGGGAGATGCTTAATGAGCTCATCACCTCACAATTTTTCTCTCTACCTGACAAGACTACTTTCTCATTTTGTAAATAGTATATCACTAATTTTAACAATTCTCGGATCAGTGAAAACATACATTTCACACACATACACTTTTGTTACGACACCTTATGAATACTGTTTAAAAACATGATGTTTTCTGTGTATTCATAACCATTTATAAAGAAAAAATGTCAAAATACATACTTCAAAAGGGACTTTTATTCCACATAGTTTATATGTCGATTTACTTGAACAGTGTATCACCATCGAAATCTCTATCAACAGATAAGCGTTTTAATATACTAACTTATCATGTACCACCAAAGTTTTCATTGATCATGTAAAGATTGGCTTATGGTAAATCGGTGATTTTAATTATAGAACAAGCCATTACCCAAAACACTACCATTATTTCTACCTCACTGCTATGAGTGTCATTATTTCTTTCTCGTTGAACGAAGGCTTAACCTGTTTGTAATTGAATAAGGTAACTGTTTCACCTGGGATCAAACCCAAGACGTCGAAATCATTTTGAAATATAAATTGTGCATTTTAAACTAAGGTCACTTGAAATTAAATAAAATCCATGCCAGGAATTCATAATACTTAAAAATAATTATCCTTATTGTTCCACTCAGTTTTCTTACCGCTTCAACTACTAATAATTATAACGTATTGTTTTAACATGTATTTCCCTAGGTTTTCTGTACTTAAATCATCCCTTTCTGGTGCTTCTGTGTGTGACTGGTTATCCTCGTAGGTGTCGTTTTTAGTTGTTCTTGTATTTAAGTTGACCATCTTGTTCTATTGTCCTCTGACCAGGTTGTTAATTGACCACCTACAAATGATGTGAGAGACTGAGCCTTATCCAAATTGTTTACTAATTACTGACTAATCTAAATCCCATACTTCCAGAAATTTTGTCTTAGAATTACCTCAGTCAATAAAACATAATAGCGAATGAAAATAAATGCAACATCATTTACAAAATAAACTGTACCAACTGCGATAAACACTACATTAAACAAAGTGAACACTCTCTTTACGTGCTCATACATGAACACAGACTATCAAGAAAAAAACACGATATATTATCAATGATATCAATGCATATAGCCAATTATAAATATAAACTCAATTTATGGGCCAGATAATAGTTCAATTGACAGATATGGAGAAAAACGAGAAACATAGAGGTCATAATAATAAACTGAATAATAATCAATCAAACTTGTATAGGGTAATAATAACTGATTAGAGTTTAAAATTGCAAAACAATAATTGTTTAAAGATCCCCCATCATATTAAAAGACTGATATTTGAACAATAATTTAGAAAAAATCAATAATAATCAAATCAAAGTGAAGACGAAAGGAAAAAATATTCGAAACATACCAATAAAGGGAAATAGGGCCAAGAAAGGATAATATACTGGACGAATCGTTTCTGCACGCAAAGTTCAGGCTTGAGTTTGTGGATTGTCAATGCTTTAACAAGGCATAAAATATTGATTCGACTCAATTGAGAAACTTCGAAATTCTGGACGGAAGAAATTCTAAGAACTGTAAAGAATTTCTTGAAGCGTGGCGTTCTGGTCAACAGCCATATCAACATAGGTTCGATTAACCTAAACATATTAAAGATTGACTTGCGAGGAGTAGGCTGGTTCTCGTTCCAGTCGACGATGTATTGATCATATCTTCACCCTTCGCCAAATGTTAGAACACCGTCATACTTATCAAAGGCCAACAATCGTAGTGTTTCTTCAGATCAGGGCTGCCTTCGATTCATTGAACAGGACTGTTCTCTGGGATTGTCTATTAAGGAAGGATGTGCCTGAGAAGTTTATTAACATCCTAAAGGTCCTATATACAAACACCTCAGGCAGAGTGAGGGCATACAACCACCTCTCTTCATTGTTCCATTCGAGCAATGGGGTTAGACAGGGTTGCCCAGTCTCACTATTCCTCTTCAACTTTGCCATCGACGACATTCTGGAAGAAGCTCTGATGGATGTAAGTAATGGCGGTGTGGATCTGTTGCCTGGAGAAAGACTTCTCGACCTTGATTATGCGGATGATATTGTCTTACTCTGCGATAATGCCCAAGGCATGCAATCCTCACTTAATCAGTTGGCAATCAGTGTCCGTAAGTGTGGTATGTGCTTTGCACCTTCGAAGTGCAAAGTACTTCTATAAGACTGGCAGGATTCTAACCCTGTACTCAGCCTGGATGGTAAGCAGATAGAAGTAGCTGAGAAGTTTGTGTATCTAGGTAGCTGCAAAAATGCTTCTGGTGGCGTGAGTGATGAGATAAATGCACGTTTAGTGAAAGCCAGAGCGGCTTATGCCAATCTGGGCCACCTTTGGCGTCTTCGTAATGTTAGTCTGGCTATAAAAGGTCTGATCTACAACGCATCGGTGAGAGCAGTTTTGCTCTATGCTTGTGAAACCTAGCCTCTTCGAGCTGAGGATGTTAGACGACTCTCTGTGTTCGATCACCGTTGTCTCCGAAGGATTGCTGACATTCAGTGGCAACACCATGTCAGTAATGCAGAGGTTCGGCATCGTGTGTTCGGGCACAGAGACGATAATGCAATTGGTGTCACCATCTTGAAACACCGACTTCGGTGGCTTGCACATGTTCTACGAATGTCGTCCCAGAGAATTCCACGTCGTGCATTATTTGCCGACTCTGGGACTGGTTGGAAAAAGCGGAGAGGTGGTCAGTATATGACATAGTGTTGTGGCATGAAAGAAAGCTGCAAAGGACTGGCTTGTGTTGGTCCTTCACGACTCCCTGGCTGGGGTCCGAGAGATGGTGCAACACAGTGGCTAGAGACGTTATCAGCTATGGCTCAGAATAGAAGCCAGTGGCGATCCTGCTGTAACCTTCTTTTACTTTCTTCATAAAAAGTGGTTGTATCTTCCTTAACTGAAGGAATTCTTTCTGGTTGTACCTTTCTGTTTCCCCCATTATTACGATTCTTCTTCTTCTTCTTCTTCTTCTTGTTATTATTATTATTATTATTATTATTATTATTATTATTATTATTATTATTATTACATCACCTTACACTAATCTATTCGTTATTGTTCTTTTTTTCTTTTCCTCTTCGAATTCTCATTGTCTTGTGTGGCGCATATATATTTGGTGCCCTCTTGTACGAATATTTATGTGTTCAAATAAAATAAATAAATAATAATAAATATTAAAGAAGCTAATCAACCACATGTTCAGAAGGTAAGAGAACTAGATGACCAACTTGAATATAAACACATATGAAGACAATGAAACCATATTAAAACACCTAATCACAAACCAGAGCTCGTTTAATAACTAAGAATCTCACTGCTACGCGGATTAAATCTTGATCTTGTTCGGAATGATAACAAAAGCTTCGTAACTAAACTATTTAGCTTAGAGAACTCAACGGCATTAAAAACATACTTTTCTTTCATATACTTTTTTAACAAAAACATAAGGTACACTTTTTAAACATTCTATAAAACGATACCTACATTCTGTTTATGTTTTAGTCATTGATTTTAAACGAATTTATCGACGATCCTTTAAATTTGGTTCAGAAAATCTCTCCCACCCTTTGCAATTTGTCTGGACATATTGTCAATCCTAAACCATCAGTAAATTCTAAATATGTTAATGAAAATGATCTGTGCAATTTATTCACTACAGATGCTGAAAATGTTTCTGATCAAGTAGCTGATAAAACCACTGTAAGTATGGTTAGATCATTTCTTTTTATGATATATAGTTATTTGTCGTGTATAATCATCGAAAAAGTTATATCATACAGTTTTATTAACAAATCGACAAAGAAAGATTTTGGATACTCAGTAAACTTGGTTACAATTTCTGCTTGATGAAGAACATTCTTCTCAATAAATGCTCTTCAGATTTTACAATTATGTATCCAAATGAGTAATTCTGAAGGTTTAAGGCAAAATACGTGGTTTAAAAATTAAAGCATTTGAATTTAGGATTGCAATATACGCTAAAATCGTTAATGTTGGGATAACTAATATGGAGTGTTGACTTGAATGGGTTTATAGGTTGGATGAAATTGTAAGATTAATGAACATAATAAATATGGGTAACATGAGATGAGAGAGATAAATAATGTAATTACAAATCAGAAATCACATAATGCATAGAATAATCTGATTTAGGTACGAATTAGTAATTGGGAGTGGATGCTGAATAAATCTCTCAAAGGATTTGCAATTGTTTTAATAATAATGATCAAAATAGTTATGATAATCATAATAGCAATAATAATGATAACATATGTGAATAGGTTTCAGCCATCAAAATACAAACATTTAGCCATGAAAATTGAGCATAAGGAGGATCTAACTGCGAACAAAAAGTCTGTATATACTCCTTCAATTTAGAGGCAACGCATCTAGCGAAACGCTAATACTAAAGTTCCACAGAGCAATCCAAAGAACCTTTCTTGCTAGTAAACTATAATTAATGTTTTCTACATGTCTGATGGTCACTCCAATACTGAAAGATAAGTTACCGAAACTGCTCACTTCTTTCTGTATCTATCGATTCAACTGCTCTTGTGGAACAAATTATATTGGCTGGTGTCCTAGAAATTTGTATTTTCGTGCTCGCGAATATCTCTCGGTGTTGTTAGGTAAAGGTATAGTTGAAACTGTTAACGGCTCAATTTTAGCTCATTCAGTAAGAACAGGTCATACAGCGAACATGAAGCGATCATTTACAATGATATACCGTATTAATAGCAGTCCTCGATTTATCGTTATATCACAAGTTTTAGTATATTTGTTTTATGATTAGTATTGGAATATAAGACGCGCACTCTCCCTACTTGCGATTTGTCAGCTGGACGTATCTTTCCCCCCCCTCTCCAGTGTTGATGCTCATACTTGCATCATGGTTTCCTTGGCTAGCTACACAAAATATTTTAATACTGATCGGCCTTGGAAACTCTATTCATTACCAAATATTAGAAAATTAAGTAACAATATCTAGTGATTCCATATGTGTAACACTAACTTTTTCCAACATCTTCAATATATTTAACACACCCACAGCGGAGGTCAATACTTACATTTTGTTGCAGTGTAAATATTGCTTCCACCAGTAACTTTACACATTTATTATTTTTTTGAAGCAGTTGTAAAAGTGTGTTTATATTTATTTTTCTATCTTTTTGTCCCTATTTATATTAGACTACTGAAACGGTCAAAGAAAATGTTATTGAGACAAACTGTCAAGATAGCATAGAAAACAACCAAAGAAACTCGCTACTAATCGATTTCAGTCTAGACTCTTTAAAAAAGATGAGTGATAACCTTTCCTTTTGGGATATATGCCAGTCGGGTGTAACTCGAGCATCCTTATCTTCAGTTACTGACTCAATAAGTCAGATAATTGAGATAAAATCTGATTCAAATAATAATGTTAGCAACAACTCACCATCCAATACAAATCCATCTGTTAACGTAACTTCAGAAAGCTCTATGTATACAATGTCTACGAAACGTGTTATAAATGTACCTACTCAGCACTGGGGACCAGTTTGTGCATTTGATATTATAAACGATGAATTCTTTCATGTATTTTGGATACAAACCCTGTTAAATCAAAGTCGAACTAATCTGGAAGAGGCTGAGAGTAAACTAACTACTAGCAATTATTCTTATTCAAATGGTTCTGTAAAAACAGACACGCTTTTAAAATCATCCGATTTGTAAGTTGTGTTCAGTTGCTTTACATAAATCACATTTTTCTTTCCCAGATAGTGCTTTATATAATTAGTTACGATAAAGAAGTGGCTTACATTGAGCTATAAAACGTCAGAAATTTTCAACTTATTTTAATATTATAAATGTGTCAACAGTTGAGATCATGAGTCAATTGGAGCTAGACTACCGTAGAAAACCTGGAAGCACTGGGAGGCCGTCTCGTTCTATTGTGGGGACTCCTCAGTAGTGCACATCCATGGCCCCTCGCGAGATTCGAACCCAGGACCTGTCATTCTCGCTCCAAGCGCTTAACCAAATAGATCACTGAGCCGGCATCCAACGGTGTTAATGTCTAACTTCAGCGAAGTTGAGTGACACATCCATCATTGTCATCAGTGAGTTACTATCTCACAACTGACCCAGTTGGACTCCACTGGTCACTGCTTCCAAGTTTTCAATGGTGGTCTAGCTTCAACGTCAGTTGAATGTGTCCTTCTCAACTTTCGACGTACTGACGTTGTTGCAGATCGACTTTATGGAGCGGTCTGTTAACTTCAACCTTTCTATCCAATCAAGTCCCAACAAACCGAGTGATGGACGGTCTGTCAGAAATATTACACCCTTCTCCGTGGACTCTTTGACTGTGACCTCACAGTGAATCTCACCAGCAATGTTTAGGATTCCACCGGATGCACTATGTGCTGATTGATGAGTTGAATATATTCTTGGTCTCCCAATTTTCTCCCACGTTCTCCTGCTTATAAGACGTTATGTCGGAGGCTGCATCTAACTGTAGGTGGGCATCATACCCATTAATCTTGAGAGAAACATACTTTCTACGGTTATGGGAGCCAGTTTTGTGAAGAGCTACCGTCACTTTAGCTGTTTGTGGTTTGAATCTTTTAGAATACACTTTCGATTGATGGCGTTTTCGGATTTTGCAATGACTTTCTTTGTGCCCTTTTCTGGAACACACAGTGCAACGATGATTTTCAAACGGACAAAACATTTTTAAGTGCCAACCGCCACACACATAGCTCTTCACAAAAGGGGAAGGAGAGGGAACAAGTCAGGTAATTACGAAATTCTTGACAGCTTATAGAACTACGCCTAACGCTATTGTCCCAGAGGGCAAATCCCCTGCTGAAGCGATGTTTGTGAGAAGCATCTGAACCATATTCGACGTCATGTTGCCACCTAAACTAATGGATGGACGCAGACAAAATCAGAATATTCGTAGTTTTAACGTCGGTGATAAAGTGCTCGTCAAACCATACATTGGGAAAAATCGTTGCGAACCGGAAGTCATTGAGAAGAGGATGGGGAATGTTTTATATAAAGTGCGTGGGACTTTCGGAATGTGTATTAGACACATTAATTAAATACACAGAGAGAAAAGGACTCTAGACAGGGTAGATAGTCAAGTAAGACTTCCTCTAGATATAATTACAGATACTCCGATGACAGGAACCCCAACAGACACTCATAGACGCTGGATACCAAGGAAGTCTGAACGCCGCAGGAAACCAGTTATCTAAAGTTGCAAGTAGACCCGAAGGGGGGGTGTTGGGGTGACCCAGCAAATTGCTTTCAAAAGACAAGCAAGCATCAGGAAACACTAAGAAGCGTTTCATCCAATCAGTGTTCACTTGGAGTTTTTGCCAAAAATTTCATGGAAGCGAAACGTCACATGCAGGGGCTCTGATTGGTTGGCTGCTACACTGCTACTGTGTTTAGTAGCATTTCCAGAATCTTCTAGCAACCCAAGGACATTTAAAATATTATAAAAACCCTGTATTTTTTGTAGTAAAATGAACCTTGGAGTTAACTACTTCTCGCATACTTTGAGTCTTCTATCTCGTGTTGAGGTCGCTGTTTGTTCTAGCTTGGGGGTTACAGAATAGTTTAGGAGACGAATATAGCGTTCAGTTCGAGCAAAACATGTCACTTTCATAACTGTATATCACTAGTTTTTTCTTCTACATGATCGATCGACTGATATTAAATTGGGACTAGAGTTGCGTACTAACGTACTTGAACCATACAATCCAGTGATATCATGTGTTGTGTTTATTGGTTAACTTTTCTACTAGTATGACTTATGTTCCAGTAAGTGTTTTTGGTGGGACGTTCGCTAAAAATGTTTATTCTTTCGAACTATCTGTACTCGGAATAATCTCTTGAGTATAGAGCAATAAATAAAACGTACAATGAACGATAAATGCATCTTTCCAACTACAAACTATGATCTGGATTAAATAAGAACTTTCGTCTAAATTTGAACGAATTGTTTCACAATATTTGGGCGCCGAGTTAATGTGAGTCATTAAAGAGGAAGAATATATATTTGTGAAATCTCAGCGAATGAATTTTAAGTAAATCCAACGTTTCGCCTGCCAATCTGATCCAAGCTTTCTCAAGGAAAATATAATCAAACAACAAAATTATCGAATATAAATAGTTACATGGTTCTCTTGTATACTGAATAAGTTATCCAATCAACGTTAGCCATGTTAAAGTATTTATCTACATTAGTGTGTAAGAGATATGTGATGTGAAACGAAAAGTGTTAAAATAACAAACTGTGTGTATACGTAAATGATGTGAGAAGAAATTTCATTCAACTATACATTGTCTTCGGTTTGTGTATATTAAGGAAAAACATATCATTTTATGTCGAATTATACTGAATAGCAATATCAAGTCATTTACAATAAAACAGAATATTTCCCAATGCAGTTAATAAATCCGTTACTTTGAATTCGAGTTATATCTCACCCAATGGTGGCTCCAACGTTTAGAGTACATAACTTTAAACTACTGGGTTGCAATTTGAAGTATAACTCCATCTAATGCTGCCTTGATATCCGTGTAGCATCATTGGCTGTTCTACCTGAAGTGAAGCTCAATACCAAGTTAAGATAATCTCTATGCTGACGTCTAAACGGTTATACAGTACTCTTAGTTCCCTTAGTTGTCGCTCATTATCTAATATAAAAATATGTACATATTTATAGAGTTAAATTCATTCACCTCTAAATCACATCACTGTCAGTCAATTTATCTCATGAAGCGTGAATATGTCTACACTAGAATTGTATTTTTAAAGAATGTAAAAGGTTAAAAAGTTTCATAATTACCAATTTTTTCTTCCTGATAAATTAAACGATTCAAAATATCAAACCGTTAGTTACGTAGATAACAAAGGGTTCATTTCCGTTGATTGTGTGAAGCCGGAAAACAATAAATTATTATTGTCGATAAACTGGACTGGATACAATTTTGTAAAATGAAGGTTTAAACTGTTGCTATACTACTGCTTCGATTGAAGCAATTATATCAATATGATTGTAAAAAGTAGTATCCTATTCACAGAAACCTACACTTTTCGATGATTTAACGTTTGGTCAAGAAATCATACATGTTTTCATTGAGTGTTCATAAACGAATCTATTCTGTTTTCGAATTTTCTAGTTAAAAATACCAAAACATGTTCAACACTATTTTTACTATACCTTGTCTTGATAAACATAATCTAATTGTATATCATAAATTGTAGATTTCATTAAAGTTAATATTTATTTCCGTTCCTTAATGTCTATTTAGAAGTCTTTCATTGTCAAAATGTGTCAATGATTTGAATCGTTGTGGAATCGGTACCAATTGTCATGATCATTTAAAAACATTGGCTTGTGACTATTTACCAGTCTTGCGTTTATTAGCTTCTGGTGAGAATTCCAGACAAATAGTTTGCACTAAAAGACGGTATGTTATTATTGCTATACATCTATTGTGTGATATGACTTTAGAATAACTTTATGTTGTATTGTTCCTGATTATGTTGAATTCAAATAACTGTCAACAATGGTTTTCACTTAACTGACATAACTTATATTCACTTGTATCTACAATATGTCACCACTTTTTTCGTATGATAATCAAGTTTGAATGGATTCATATTTTATCTTCACCCAACTATTACATATAACCGACCGCTAACTACCTCGATTCATGATATTTGCTGGTGTACGAGTTGGTTAGAAGTTAAGGTCGGCCAATCTAAGACATGAATTCATTCCATAAAGTCATTGGCTGTTAGATCAATCGTATCAGTAAGTAGATACTCATTTAGTTGGTATCTTCCTAATTCTGGTAAATAATAGTTCGAGACGTTCAATACTATGACTGAAAGTCTGTCTCGACGGCTCAGATCCATTCACTCTTTATTCTAAAATATTTATATTTTTATCTTAAAAATTCATTCTTCCAGAACCATATTCTCTATCTCTAATATTTTCTACCACTGCGACATTTGTTTTGATAATTGCATTTCTCTGGGTTAATGTTGTTTAGCAAATTAAACTGATGTACATATGTACCACTCTGTATGTCGGATACGGCTGATTTCTCTCAATTCTTCAGTCTCAATATTTATACATTTTATTCTCTATGCTTAATCCTTTAATTTATGGTGTTATTCTTTTGACTCTGTCCATATTCTTCTTGTCAATTTCATCTCACGTTATGTTAATGCAATGTGTAAAAAACTTAGACTGGTATGTACTCGTCGCAGATCCTACGTTGATTATGGTTGACCGACTGAATGTTATCAGTCAGTAACAACCTAGAACTCCGTACGAACGTACATCAGTTCAAGTTGCCATACCACATTAGCACACAGATACAATCGTCAATTCAAATCCCATACTGGTAGGGGTAGTAAAAGTATAAGCAGTAATCGGAAAGATTGAGGTTTGAAGATGTTATTCAAGGAGAAAAAAAGGACACGAAGAATTCAGAAGATTAGAATTTGGGAGAACACAAAGAGTTGATGCACCTGCGCCATTTCAAACGGTTTTAAACCATATCATTCAAGGTCTCTAACCATCGGTTGCTATCATCTCGCGGTCCTCAACCAGGTAGTCTACACCTACCAACATGACTCAGTCCACTTGTTAGTGACTTCATGGATTTGTGCCATGTTTTGGTCTGGCCACCCCTAGATTTCTTCTAACATCCCCTTACACCATAAAATATCGCACGTCGGGACAGTCAGTGCTTGGGCATACGTAACGCGTTTCTCGACCGTAGCTGCTACCTTGACATGATGGTTGGGCTTGCCTGTCGTGATGACCCAACCGATCTATACTGGCTGGAACATATGTTCCTGTATGTTCTACCATGATAAGCAGGTCGATTGGAGAACGGTAAGACTAAAAGTCGCAATCCAAGGTCTGAGGGCGAAGTCCTACTGCCAACTGTAGAGAGGTGTGATAGCAGTAAGGTGTTTCCCTCGGGCAACCAGCATCTGCAGCGATGCTGTCTTCTCACAAAGAAGGGTGGGGTTAAAAAGGTTGACCCTAAAAATGTCGCGCCCCACCTTACCTCATGGGTTTCCGTTTCTGGCGGTAAGTCCCTTTGAAGAACAGAGCTAGCACGTTAAAAAACCCCCACAAAAAGGCTGTGCGCAACCGGCCTCAAGCAGTTGTCCCTTGGGCTCTGCGGTCACACTCCTAGGTCGTTAAGACCAACATTAATCCGACTTCCTTTTCAGGTTCTTCAAAAATTCCCTTCCACGGTGTGGGTAACTGAGAAGTGATATCAGCCCTTATACTCGTAACAGCACACGAGACTGAAAGTTATATTTTGTGTTAAATATCTAAATGCAAATAATTACTGTTATTTGGCTTAGAACCACATTAAGTGTTAGGGTTAATGATACTACATGCTTGCCCATACCAAACTATGTGGATTTTAATGTCCAAACATGATATTTACTGGATGAAAATCGAACACCTTAACCATCGAGTTACTACTACTTCAGTGTTTCTCAATAAGCTTGTTCTCACTAACTCAAAACAGAAAAATAAAGATTTTAACTTACAATTCAGTTTTAACTGTAAGTTTTATCTCCTCATAAAGAATAGGTGAACAATAACCGCTAGGATATATTTATGGACTTTTATTATATATATTCCTATTGAATAACCATTAAGTATATATATATATACTTTTATTATAAGCTTTCACTTGGCTTACAGACTATTATCGTTCAATTTACTATTCTTAAGATATTCTCAATTTATTATTTACAGTCTTTCACAATCACAGCTATATTTTGGTTTGATCTTGTATAATTGCTATTTTCTATTTATGATATGATGTGGTTTGATTTGATTGTAAAAAAATCCATTATGTCCAAAATATATGATTCATATAGCGGAGTCTGATCTTAATGTTCTGAACTGAACCGGTTGCTTTAAGAAAGAAACTATAATCTCGGAGGACTAGGCTACTTGTATAGGTTTATTGATTATTAGTTTGATCGTATCAGTCAGTGCCTCTAATTGACGATCGTATCACGTGATATAATTAATCGGCTATAAAGACATAACAGTAAGTACTTATCTAAATTATTTCATCAAGAGGAAGAAAACTGTTGACTAAAAGGTTTTAAAAAAACGTGAAGTATTTATACACCATAATGTGAGTTTTTTTTTATAAAAAAAGTAACACACTCAAGTATCCTTTTTCTATTCTCTTTCTCTCTCTCTCTGTCTTTTTTTTTGAACAGGTTTTTACATTATTTTGACCGGATATCATTGTTCCTTCGTTCATCCACTAAAGAATTTTTAACCAAATCATATTTTCTTTAATTACATAATCATTTTCTAAAGTTTACACAAAATAGTATCTGTGTTAACATAATAACTTTTTTTTTCTTTTAAAAAGTTATTCTAATTATATGTATATGTTTCTATTGGTAGATGATCACTCGGAATAGATTGTCTTGTCTTGTTTTGTCCTGTTTTGTTTCTATATTATTTTTTCTATACCAAACTGATATTTTGTTTATATGTATCTATGTATCTCTCTTCTTTTTTGTCGGTTTAGTCGTATGTTCATTTTATTTTTTTCTTCTTTTTTTTGTAATGCTTGTATGTGTTTCCTTTGTTTTTTATAATAAAAAATGTTTATCAGGATATAATAATCATTAAATACTTTTTCAATATAGAACATTTTTTTCGTTTATTGATTACGTTGGGTACTTTTGTAACTAAGGTATCAATGCCAAGATTGAACTTGATCGTTTCAAATAAATTGAACATTAGGTGGAAAGTTAATAATAAATATTCTTATTGTGTTTTTTTTGTTACATCCCAATCAGTAGATAAATTGTATTTCTGACATTTAATGACTTCATATAAGCCACTTCTTCAGAGTAACTCATTAGAATATAACAAAAGAAATATATCATTAAATGTGTGATAAGATTATCTATTCTCTTTTTTTAATGTAACTGTTATTTATTGCCAAATTTATAGATATTTTATTAAATAAGGTTGCTTAGATAATTAGTCCTGGAGTGAATATCAACTTTGAAGTGTAGGTACATCCAGCTGACGGAAGGCGTGTCCTGGATTCCATTGCTAGCCACTATCCATCTTTGTATGTAACGCTTGTGAATTAAGGCTATATCAAGACAATACTCACAGTATGCACATATGCCAATAACAAACTGATCAATTGCAGTCTTAAACCTCAATGGGAAGATTCAAATAAACAATACCAAGTGAATTTAAAACAATTATACCGTCTCATAGATTTTTATTTTAACACAGATATTAGTACAAGGAGGCACCAAATACATATGCGCCACACAAATCTCATTTGATATGTGTGAAGGCTGTGATACTGCCCGGGTGCTCAGACCGAAGCAGGTGGTTTTCTTAGGGGGCCACACTCAGGGCTTCCGACCTGAAGGTCTGATTCACAAGGCAGTGGAGCAACGTAAGGAGATGCAGTCCCATGGTAGCCGGTGACCAACAATTGGTTCATACGCCATTCGTTCCTTCAGAATGCTAGAGCCCATGTGCACCATTGGTTTGGAATCAGGGTTTTACAACTCTCCTAGGTGAACTCTCCATGTCCACCAACCCGGTTAAAGCGCCGGACATTCGTTTTCTCAATTTCGTAAACATTACCCTTTGTGAAGAAGCAGTGAGTAGGACTTCCCTGGCAGTGGTTTTATACGCGTGGTCACTTGAGAGCATTTCGAGAGGGAGAGCGGACTCTCCCCACTCTCGGCTGTACCAGGGCATTTGGGGGCATGACAACCAGTGTAGAAGCAGCGTCTGCAACAGTGGGCCTCAACATACACAAAGGAAATAGTGGTGAGAAAGCACTGGAAGATGTGGAATCTTTCACGTACCTGGACATCATCGGTGAACAAGAGTGATTCGATGCAAACGATAACGCCAGGATTGGCAAAGCAAAGATAGCATTCCTACAGTTGACGAACATATGGAATGCAAAACAACTGTTAACCAATATCACAGACAGAATCTTAAATGCAAACGTGAAGACAGTTCTATCATACAGAGCTGAAACGTAGAGAACTACTACAACCATCCTCAAACATGTACAATTATTTATAAATAGTTGTCTACGCACGATACTCAACATCCATTGGCCGGATACCATGAGCAACAGCCCACTGTAAGAGAGAAATTTAGCTTCCAGCTGAGGAAGGAATTAGGGGAAAACGCTGAAAGTGGATAGGACACATTGAGGTAATCAAGTTGAATCACGAGGTAATCCCTTACCTAGAATCCTGAAGGGAAAAGAGGAACAAAGAAAACACTGCGTCGTGAATTGGAAGCAGACATGATAAAAGAGGAATAGCAACTGGAAAAGATTGCACAGGACAGGGTTGAATGGAGAACGCTGGTGGGTGGACCATGATTCTCCAGGAGGTGTGACAGGTGTGAGTAGCTCTTGTTACTTTCATGCCTTAATGTTTATCTTTTCGCTTCGCCATCACTGTAGGTCAAATTCGAGAGCAGTATTCACATCCTAATTTCAATGTTGTTTTAGCCGGTCAACATTAGTACTCTTAATTGATGGATGAGCATAGCATTAAAACCAATACTTAAGTTGTTTGTAGTTAGATTCAAGTTATTTAGTGGTTTGATCTTAAATTTCACTCAACTAACAACATAAATAAAGATTATTATGGTTTATGAGACTAACAACGAAATAGATATTAAGATTCATTTTAGAAGTTAGTTTACTCAAACCAAATCTCGTTTAAACAATCTGAATAAGCTATTTTAAATAATTGTCGTCAGTACATTTATACCAAACAGAAAACCATGCATTTACCATTGAAAAATTGTAAAAGAATATGTAAGCACATTCTAATGAATAAAGATATAGTACATATTACTCGCTTAATTCAATAAATAATAGAAATTCTTTCAAATCGCCACAACACTTATGTCTTCAAAGGTTTCATAAAGTAATTTGTTAATTCTAATAACTAAACTTTTTTAATTTTAATAAATTATTTAAAAACTGAAGAAATATTTCCTCAAATCAGTTTCACGGGTAAACTTAAATTTGCTTTTAACGATTAATCTTTGCCCTGGTACAGCCGAGAGTAGGGAGAGTCCGCTCTCCCTCTCGAAATGCTCTCAAGTGACCACGCGTATAAAACCACTGCCAGGGAAGTCCTACTCACTGCTTCTTCACAAAGGGTAATGTTTACGAAATTGAGAAAACGAATGTCCGGCGCTTTAACCGGGTTGGTGGACATGGAGAGTTCACCTAGGAGAGTTGTAAAACCCTGATTCCAAACCAATGGTGCACATGGGCTCTAGCATTCTGAAGGAACGAATGGCGTATGAACCAATTGTTGGTCACCGGCTACCATGGGACTGCATCTCCTTACGTTGCTCCACTGCCTTGTGAATCAGACCTTCAGGTCGGAAGCCCTGAGTGTGGCCCCTAAGAAAATCACCTGCTTCGGTTTGGGCACCCGGGCAGTATCACAGCCCTCACACATATCAAATGAGATTTGTGTGGCGCATATGTATTTGGTGCCTTCTTGTACCAATATGTGTTAAAATAAATAAATAAACTCTGCATTCGATTACAATTGATTTGAACATCTCAAACTAAAGTAAACTAGATGTCATAAATAAAGCTTTTTCCACTAAGGATACAGATAAGTTCAAATTAAACGTAGAAATGGAGATGTATCATTTGTCCTTTACAGTTCACCCCAACAATGAGGAAACCTGATTAACTTGTCGCTGGGAAAAAAGAACTTATATAAAGAAATGTAAAAGTGTAAATAAAAAAACTAATGAACGGAAAGGGATATTTCGATTTGATTATACTGATGAGTAGACGGACACAGTGGTCTTTTTTATACATACAAGCAGACTTTCGTTGCGGTCCACTTATATTCATGTGCGGCAGATGGATTCACTACGGTCTATCACGGGTAGAATAGACAAACAATACAGTCTACCTCTAGTATAATTTCACTTCCCTATCATATTTGGAAACTTTCGTGCAAACCAAAAGCGCTGATGAGCCATTAATAAATGCACCGGTATATATTGTGGAAATCTCTCCCAAGTATATTGTATATGTATATATGAAATGGACATATCAGATATATATAAATTCCAGTGATATACACAGGCATAAATGGCCATGATCGTCAGTATGCGTCACATGTAATCACAGAATGCTTAGACAGGTCTATACTTTCCATAAGTACATATTGGTATAGTAGCTTCCGCTCGCAAGTATACATCACATGCATATAGGGTGTACAGGCCGAGACACATAAATGCGATCACCCCAGGCCGCAGTCCAGCTGCCTCCAACACTAAACGAATAACAGGTAATCAAATCAATTCGCAAATAAGTCGTCATAGAGGATATCCTCCTTCATTCTCATCACACAAACAAGTTTGGTGTCGACCCCTGCCCACTGGTTACGACACAGTTTGCGGTCGACGCTCTCCGTCACCCCAACGAGAGATAATCTTGACTCACAACAAGAGGGAATTTCTCTTTTACTTGTAATGAGAAAACGTCCTTTAACCCATATATGATACAGAGTGGGTGATTAGTTCAATCTCCACCTTGACGCTCGCATTAGCTCATTGGAAAAATGTCCCCCACTAACCGAAGAGCACTACGGTGACGTGCGAGTCGATTTTTGCCTCCCATTATGTATGATATACTTTTGAACACTACAAGTACTTCAAGGATAATCTCCCAAGGAAGTATAGTATATCGTATGAAGGGCAAATTGTGTACCTAATATTCGCATTCAGCCAGTCAACTATATGGAATACAGGACCTAGCACGTATATGCATCTGTTCAGATTACCGCAACATATTAGCTCAGTAAGACGAAAATATTAAGATAAATCCCAGGGTAGTAGGAGTAGAGTAATGTCAGTAGTAGTAGAAAACACTAGGCATGGAAAGAAAAAGAATTATAAGAACATTTTCAAATTCTGGATCTAAAGCAAGACAAAGAGTGAATACATTTACCTCATCGCGATCGATTCTGAGCCCTGTCTTCAACTAGTGGTTACGGTAATTGAGCGCACTAGTCAATTACTTGATGAACTGATCCTATGTTATGATTCAACCATCCCTAGCTTTCTTCCACTCCAACCATACACCAGATAACATCGCCCGTCGAGGTATTCAGTATTTGGGCATAGGCTATGCGTATTTTAACTAATTCACTTGATTAAGGTTCTCATCAAACGATTCTCAATCCTTTCCTATTACGCTATAACTAACCTCATCATTCTTCCCTCGTTGTTCCCAACGTACATGAAAAATGCTTAGTTACTGAGTCCTGAGTGAACATCAATTATAAGATGCCGATATATGGAGCTGACGAGTCTCAAATAGGAAGAAAACGCGTGTCCTGAATTCTATTGCTATCCATTATTCATCTTTGATTATAATGCTTGTGAATTAAGGTAATATAGAGACAACAATCCACACTGTATGCACATATGTCAATAAGTGATTGATCAATTGCAGTCCTGAATATCAATAGGAAGATTCAAGTAAATAATATCAAGCGTTTTCATATATATTTGGATATTTTTATTTGTAATATAACACTATTATTATTATTATTGTTTTTTCTATTGTGCAAAACGTCATTCACATGATTCAAAGTACTTAGACTATATTGACCGAGTTTCTAATGCCTTTTTATTATATTCTGCATAGGTTTTCCACAGAAAATGTGAAAAGAAAACAAGCATAAACAATGATCGAATTAGCATTTCTTTACTTTTCTACAATGTATATACAAATAAGTTATTCTCCACCCTACGGTTATTCTTATTTTTTTAAGAATAGAATTACATTCTTCAGACATTTTATAGTTTCTATATCGAAATTAACTTTGTCAAGTTTCATTTAGGACACAAATCAATAAACATATGTTGTTGTGTACATGTAATTATGGAAACCTCTCTATTTATATGCAAAGTTCACAGTCCAGGCACGAATACTTATCTCCGAACCAATTAGAATATTAGAAATATATATATATATATATATATATATATATATATATATATATATATATAATCATTAAATATTTCTTTCATATTTAATCATTTGATTTCATTATACAAAATGATAAATAAAACAATCAATTAAATGAATACAATGGATATTACAAATAATTCAGATAAACATTCACTAATTCCATCATCGTCATCATCCTCAACAACAACAACAGCAACACCATCATCATCCTCAACAACAACAGTAACACCATCATCATCATCATATACATCTAATCAACATAAAATTAAACGATTAAAAATTTTACAAGAAATTGAAGATCGTAAATTTCAATTAAATTATAATCGTTTAATGAAAGAACAAAATAAAATTTGTAAACAACTTGATATTCAACGTTTACAATTTACTAGAAGATTTTCTGAAACAAATTTTAATTTATCATTTGATGAATTACCATGTAAATTATTAAAAAATGATAATATCATATTAGATTTTAAAAAATTTAAACAACAACAACAACCATCACCACAGCAACAACAACCACCACCTCCACAGCAACAACAACATTCTATAACAAATAATCATAATGTTCATTCATATTATGATTTCAATTCACAAGATAATATTCATGATAATGATTATTTAAATCAACCATTTTGGTTAAGATTACGTTCATTAGGTGTACCATCTGATGAAGATACATTATTAGCTGCATTAACATGTAAAAATATGAATATTGATAATAAATTAGAAACTAATTATAATGAAGATGATGTATTTGAATCAAATTGTAAATCATCAATTATAAATGATCAATTAACAAGAAGAATTTCAAGAAATATAGAAAAACAACGTTCCTCTAGTGTAACCGGAGCTGATGAAATATTGAAAAATGTATTAACTAATAATAATAATAATAATATAAAACGAATCAAACGTTCATTAAGTTTAGAAGAGAAAAAACCGAATTGGTTAGTAACATTAAATCAAATGAAACGTGATAAATTAACTCGTATTAATTCAAATAAACAAGAAGAAATAACAGCATTATTTAAAGGTAATAAATTCTATGGTCATAATAAACGATCAAATGTACTGACTATAAAATATCAACCACGTAATGATCGTCTTATTAAATCACATAGACATACTATTGTTGGTATAACACATGAATTTACACCATTATAATACAATAAAATCAAAATATTGAAAAATAGTAATTCATTAAAGGTTTCATTGTTGCGTTTATTTTTTGCTTAATTAAGTTTCATTGGTTTGTTTGTTTGTTTGTTTGTTTGTTGTTGTTGTTGTAATATTTACATTCGATAAATTGTAGTAAGTTCCTTTTATTACATACTTTATTCAATTTTAATATATTCAGTATAATCTCTGTATTTAGATGAATTGAAAGATTGAATTTATAATAAAGTGATATAATTTTTAATAATTAATTATCCCTAAATGCCCTGGTATGGCCCTCTCGAAATGCTCTCACACGGCCACGCGTATATAGCCTCTGCCAGAGAAGTCCTACTCACTGCCTTATCGTGGCGGAGATGTTGTTTACGAAAAGCGAATGTTCGGCGCTCTAACTGGATCCCAAAACAATGGTGCACATGGGCTCCAGCATTCTGTAGGAACAAATGGCGTATGAACCAATTGTTGGTCACCGGCTACCATGAGATTGCATCTCCTCACAATGCTCCATCGCCTTGTGTATCAGACCTTTAGGTCAAATGCTCGGGGTGTGGCCCCCTGAGAAAACCACCCGGTTTGGTCTGGTCACCCGGACAGTATCACAGCCCACACACAAACATAATAATGATAATGAAAATGATGGTATTTACTGAAAACTCTGTGTGGCGCATATATATTTGGTGCCCTCTTGTACCAATATTTATGTGTTCAAATAAATAATAAATTAACAGTTATATTCACAATTCAATCTAAGCTAGATCATTATTGAAAATCTGGAAGTACTGGATGATCGTTTCATCCTAGTATAGGACTTCTCAGCAGTGTACATCATGGGTTCGAGTCCTGTGTGAAGAGTTCTAGATATGCAATGCTGAAGAGTCCCATACTAGAACAAAACAGCTATTCAGTTTTTCACTGATGATCCAGATTAGATTGACTAGTGAATTCAACTGTTGAAATTAATTATTTGTATTAAATATGAACGTAATAATGAAAATGAAAAGTGGTTTCTCTTTTTTTTACTCAAATTCAATGATTACTTACTTAATTACTTACGTCTGTAACTCCTTGTGGAGGCCGTCCACCAGTATTCGCCATCCAACCCTGTCCTGGGCAATTATTTCTAGCTCTTTCCAGTTGTTATTCATCGTTTTCATATCTGCTTCTATTTCTCGTCGTAATGTGTTTTCTGGCCTTCCACTTTTCTGCTTCCCTTCAGGATTCCAAGTTAGCGCTTCTCTAGTGATGCAGTTTGATGATTTGTGTAATGTATGTCCTATCCATTCCCATCATCTTTTTCTAATTTCCTCCTCAGCTGGAGACTGGTTTGTTCTCTCCCACAGTAGGCTATTGCTTATGGTATCCGGCCAATGAATATTGAGTATCTTGCGTAGACAGCTATTTGTACATACTTGTACCTTTTTGATGATGGCTGTAGTAGTTCTCCAAGTTTCATTTCCGTATAATAAAACTGTCTTGATGTTTGTATTGAGAATTCTCACTTTGGTATTGGTTGAAAGTTGTTTTGAGTTCCACGTGTTCTCCAACTGTAGGAATGCTATCTTTGCCATGCCAATGCTTGCTTTTACGTCTGCATCTGATCCTCCTTCTTCATCGATGATGCTTCCCACGTACATGAAGGATTCCACATTTTCCAGAGTTTCGCCATCAAGTGTGATTGCGTTGGTGTTCTCCGTGTTGTAATGGAGGATCTTGGTTTTCCCCTTGTGTATGTTGAGGCCTACTGATGCAGAGGCTGCTGCTACACTGGATGTCTTTATCTGCATTTGTTCGTATGTATGGGATACGAGGGCTAGGTCATCTGCGAAATCCAAATCGTGTAATTAGTTCTGAGCTGTTTATTGTATTCCGTGTTTCCCTTCAGATGTCGAGGTCTTCATAATCCAATCGACCACTAGAAGAAAGAGGGAACTTTTATCTCGCTAAAAAAACGCTAACCAGCAAAAATAAATTCAATGATGCTATTCGTTAAATCAGTTGAATAATATATTATGTAATCACATTTACATATTATATTTTCATGATATAGCAGTAAGCTGATAAACAATCTAGACTGATTGTCATTAGTAGACTAGTAGGTTTTCTATAAAAGCTCATTATGATGAAATGAGTAATCATTGAGAACTAAATTAAATTGAGGATTTATTTTCCTAAAGTCAAATCAGTTGACCAGATTATAATTATACTAATGATTTGAATTTTATAATTAGTGTCAAATATAATCAAATTGTGATTTTGTATCAATTATCGTATATATACAAGTGACCATACTTCAGGAATGACTGGTTGGGTTCGAACATTGAAGCTAATCAACGAAATAGTGATTTAGTTACTAAATAATTCGACTATCAAACATTATTTTACAGGTACAAACATTTTTATGCATTATTAGAATAGAGATTTGTGGAGATTGTAGTAATTTTAATGGTTGAATTCATGAGTCAATCTAAGTTAGACTACCATTGAAAACTTGAAAGCACTTAATTCCTGATCTGGTTTTGATGCACAGAGAAGCAATTAGGAACTTATTCTTTGAAGTTTGGACATTTTAGATGGAAACTTTGCACTTGATAGTTTATCTCTCCATGATCGTGACACCGTTTTTTCTTCGTCATCAGATGTTCGATATAGAAAGAAACACCTATTTTTTGTAGTTTAGCGTAAGCTAGACAGCGGTATGTACAGTGTAGAACACTGTAATCACATTGAACTAATGTTAGATTTGAAATCAGTTTTATCACTAACATATTCCTTAAGAAAAAGCATCTTAATTAACTGGGTTATTGATTTGTTTTTGAAATTCATTGGATCGTAAAATAGAATAATCGACTTCACAAGTGTATTAGATTTTAACAATAGAACGAAAGTCATGTATTATGTACCTTAATGAACGAGAACTCAAATGTAGTCAACCAATCTGTTGTCGCATACAACATTACAGAATATCTTGGTAAAATATAAGAACTATACATTAAATATTTCATTTTCGAATTTCCATCATTTGTCCTTCATATTCTTTATGATTCATCCAGTTCATAATTCCTTTCTGTTTCCCTTTCAATTCTGTTCAATTCAATCTTCTTAGTCCTCTGCTGCCAGGTTTTTCACTTCTGATTGATGTTACATATCTGTCGACAGTACTATGATTAAGATATCTAGCAATAAAACTTTTAATTAACAATAAACAGTAGGAAATTTATATTAAGAGAAACATTAGTTGCAATTGACTTCGTTATCATTTGAATAAAGTTTATGGAATACAAACAGATTGAAAAACAATAAATATTAGAATATGCTAAGATGCTGATATGTTGAATAGTTTATATCCATATTCATCATCTACTATGAATTCATGGTGTACTGAATTATTCAAATGTTATATGAATTTCGTAAATGTCATAACAATAACATGTGGCTTGTGCATGACTTCAACTTCAAGAATTGTCATGGTGAAGAAGTTCTGAAGATTCGATTTGTAAATGAATGGACGAGCAAGTGAGTAGGATTCTATCAATAGATAATGTGTCCAGTAATGACTATTCACTTGACAGATTTATTACCTAAACTCTTCGATTGAACTGGTGTAAAAAAAATCCTTTAGCTAAAATAAAATATCAGTTACGAAAAGAAACATGATTAAATATTATAAGCGATTGGAGGATATGGATTTTTTTTTAGGTCGCTCAGTCGTTAATGAATTAAGATCTATCCAAAGAAACCAGAAATTTTAGACCATATAGATAATCACTAACGAAGGGCCTTTATTGTTTGGACAACGTATCTGAATCAAAACATTATTTACTAATAGCACATAGATATTTTGTGATTCCATCTGTATCTTAACGATCTTCGGAGGAAATTATCGCGAACGTTCTGGAATATGTTCAATATGAAAATATTCCATCCTAGATTTCGTTACTTTTGTTTTTGGATATATTACATTTGGATACATGAAAAAAAGAAGAAAAAAAGGAATATAATGGAGTCAACAAGAAACAAATCGTTTACAGTTGCTTTCAATTTAATTGTTTTGTGTTCTTTAAAAATACATCTACCTACAATAGTAAGAGATAATATCAATGTTTAGTATAGCAATTACTCAAAGGTAAGTATAATTGGGAAAACGTTTTTACAATATAGATCTAGTCAAAAATGTGTTCTTTTGTTGAAAATAAAACTAATTATGAAGTCGACAGTACATGGTAACTTCGTGAACTTTCATCTTACCAATCTTATGATCTTGTAATTTCACAGGTTGAAATCATGAGTCAGTTGAAGCTAGACCACCATTGAAAACCTGGAAGCACTGGACGGCCGTTTCGTCCTAGTATGGGACTCCTCAGCAGTGCGCATCCACGATCCCGCACCACGCGCGGCTCGAACCCAGGACCTACTGGCTTCGCGCGCGAGCACTTAACCACTAGACCACTGAGCCGGCATCCAACGGTGTTAATGTCTAACTTCAACCAATCCACGAAGTTGCGCTACCGTACACCATTGTCTTCAGTAAGTTGTTATCTCACAACAGGCCGGTTGAACTCCACTGGTAACGGCTTCTCACTAGAACTCCAGGAGTTTTTCCTGAAGTCAGTCACTAGTGAGCAGTTGATTATTATCAGAATGGGTTTTGTGGAGAGTTTTAGAAATTTCACAGGTTGAAATCATGGTAACTATTCAGTGAGATTATTGGAAATCAACTAAACATTGAGAAACTCATATCGTATTGACAAAACAAATAACACTTTATTTACTATAAAGTACTATAGCAACTATTCTACAATCAATTTTGATTATGCTTGATTTTGGTTAGGCTTTTTTATTAACTTAATTAACAGACAATGTTATTCGAGCAGTAGCAACTCGTCTATTTCTTTGTACTATTATGATCACTATCTTGTCCGTATAAACGTGTACGCTTAATCACATAATAGCACTCGATAAATCATTCTCTTCCCAATGCATATATGTACTCGAATCCTTCTGTTAGCCTTTGCTTTACCTAGCTTAGCCTTATTCTTTTCAACTGTAAATTCGCCTCTGTATTTGCTCACTCATACACACACATTCGCTTTTCTGCTTCAAAATCGCTCGATGTGTTCATAGATTTATGATTTGTGCTAGACACAAGAAAAACGTCAGAACCTTTCAAAGCTGTCCGCCGTTTCGTTTCAACGACCTTGAACGACCTGACAAGAGGCGGTCATTGTGTATTTCAATTGCCGTGGGTTTGTCGGGTTGTATGAGCATTAGGTTTTTTCAAATTTAAGTCGTATTTTGCTGCATTAAAAACCACAAAATAACTGCCAGTAGTATTAATTTGGCATTCTCTGTTCTGTAGTGTACACGTTTGCTCTATTGTTGCTTCGTAACTTGATATGTGATCCCAACTGCTGCAGGAAACCTCAACGAAATGTCAAGTCACCTGTAAATCTTAAATATTTGTAGTACTTCCTTCGTTTAGTATTGTTTCAAGGAATAACTTTTTTATAATTAATGACTTGATAAACGGTGAATTTTACTAGCCTGAATTATAATGTTACAAATAACCACATTAAGCTTACTAAACATTCATACAGGTTGTCAGCAACAAATCTGTCAAACTAATAATAAGCTGCAATAAGTGTCACGTAACAAGAACAACCATTACGAAAATTAACGTAAGACGGAAAAAAAATGTTAATACCTGATAAATAACGACATCCCGAAATCCCTGACAATATGTTACATGTGCGCAAAAACCCATGGTATAACGGCCTGACTGTGCCATTGTGCTCTCCGCTAGTAAACTGTAGTTGCCGCTTCTTATGGCCTTCTGAATTCAAACACTGTTGGGATTTATATAATAACGGCTATTAAGGTGATTGGTTAACAAAGTTAAGTTACTACAGTTCGTCTACTATAAATTGCTTGCTGGTAGCCAGTACAATAAGAGCCCATTGGACATAATTAATGGACTAGGTATCCCAACCATATAAGGTTTACTTTATCTACCAGAAGTTCGCACAATAACTAATAGTAGATATACATTAGATTAACTATCACGAGTAACTAGCAAATTAGACAACTAAAATGAAAGTCTTGTTCACTCATTCAGTGAGCGTAGATAGAATTTATTACTTACCTCATGATCAAGTTTGTGTTATAACAGTTACTCTATAGGAATAGCTTCCATAATTACATTCAGTGTAGATAAGAGTAAGAGAAAGAAGAGCCGCACAGATGTATAGTAATTTATAATGAATTAACTAAAACCTGTCACGCTTATTGTTTTACAGTCTGTATTTGGTTGGTTATTCAGTCACCCAACCACCTATCATATCCGTAATCTCTTTACTGTCCTATTGTTTATACAAGTGACATTAATACAACTTGTATGCTCTAAAAGGTACGTTTTTTTAAGTATCACTGAGTTACACATCTGAAATTTAAAATATTCATGTTTTGCAGTATTAGTTTTTCTACATTATTTACTTCTTTATTACCGGCTTATTAATTAAGAGGAATAAAACCATCATTTTGTAGCTTTGAATAAACGTTACTTCGGTAGTTTAAGTTGATGATTAGTGGCTTTCATTTTTTGCGATAATACAAATAACTACTACATATTTATTAAGTAGAAACAATAAAATTCGCAAAAGTTGTCGTCCATTATCTGGATTTTCGTTATTTATTGAAATATATCTGGTTACTTGTGAAGCACAAATGAAATCAGGTGTTCGAGTAATGTGAATTTGGTACTCTGTGACCGAATTGTTTTTCCAGCCAAGATTATATTTCGTACTAAATGTGCCATTTTGTGACACCAACAATCCATGCCCAATAAATAACACTAAGTTTCTGACTATAGAATTGCAAAAAGAAAATTCTGAAACTTTGATAGACAAAGTGAGAACACGTTCAAGAAAGTTTCTATCCAACCTCCTAATCACACTCCATTTTATCAGTGAAAAATAGTCTATGTTCTCAAATGTGAAAAGTTAGAAACAATGACTATGAGTTATAAAGTGAGTTTTCATTTTTCGGTAAATGAGTTCATTGTCATAAACTCTTTATTCTGATGTCTTACAAAAAGGGATGTCCTACTAATAAGCCTGTTTTCTATAGAAGAACTAAAATATTAATGAATAACTACAATAGTTTTAGATTTCTACATTTATTAAATCATCAAGATTGAGCAAACTGAAATCTAATTTTTTTGTACAAGCTTACGATTATATCTACAGTATTATCAATTGTAGTCATATCTCTTGTATTTTCTGTAACATATTATTCTTCAGTACGAATAAAGATTGCAAGAAAGGTAAGACTACTTGGTAAATGTTGTTTATTATAATTCCTATGCTGAAAAGCATTTTCAAAGAAAAACAATGGTTCTCAAATAGTCTGTGACTAATAAATAGGAAACAACGAAAGATCATGTTAACCATGTGTAGGATTTTATCTAGACATACTGAATAATAAAGTCAATGATTAAAAACTTAGATTAATTTCTCCCTACTTATAATCCAAGTTAAATTGATGCAATTGTACACTTCCAAAATCAGTTTCGGAAAACAACACATTCCAAAATGATTAGCAAATAGTTTAAACGCATTTTAGTAGGGCCATTTATTGTGTCACCATTTAAACTGGACTTTGTTGTCGACGGGCCCGAGTTCCGACTCCAATTTGATCGTATGAATGATTGTTATTGAAACACATATGTCGCCTATCCTCATATAGAATCATCGACTTAAATCGCGTTAGTCAATAACAGAACCAAATAAGTCAAATGACGAGAATAAACTTTTGAATACATATATTTTGTATATGAAGCGAGTGGAATACAGCGAAGAGAAACGACGAGCAGTGGAGATGGCTGGTAAGTCAACACCCTTTAACCAAGCTTTAATCAATATTTATAATCACACAAAGTAGACTACAGACATGTGATGAATAGGACAAGAAGTGTACACACACACATGCGTTCATATAAAAACAATTAAGATTGATAAGCGGATAATCAACAAGGTCAAAATATAACTCAATTAGAATGAATAGATTGGCCTGTCCAAAAGCCAGAATAAGGCATATGGGCTTAACATAATAACCGACTCTATAGCATAAACATGCTATTATGTTCGACGATCGTCTGATTCTGGTACTGAATTCACACTTTTTATATTCAAGCCCGATCTACTACTTGCGTGAGATGAAGAAAGAGTGAGTAGAAGGCTACATTATCCTACCGAACAAAAAACAGCGTCACCTGCCAACATCTGTCACCTTCCATAGATCATATACAGAATCTTAATCTAGGTATAAGTTTTGTAATTGACTTTCTTACTTATAGGTTAAGCAATCTCCAAATAATAACCTATAAAAGATACACTGGACAAAGAAAAAACGAACTATGGTGTCTTCCAACATAACATTTTTCTACACTATATTGTTCACATCTGTGGTTTGTACATTACTCATACAATCTTCATTTATTTCAAATGCTTCATTTGAGTTAATATAAAATTTGCCCAGATATCTGTCAACTTAACTGATAATAGTGAACCTTAAACTAAAGTAGTTTCAACATGACATATTTTGAAGTTCTTATTTTCTAGCCCGTATTTGAATAGTTTTTCTATATATGTTCACTTGGTGTTGTTTTACTTGTATCTTCCCATTGTTATTTAGAAGTGCAATTGATCAGTCTCATGTTGGCATATGTGCATCCTGTGCGGATCGCTTTGATATACACTGAAGTTATAATCTTTTTAAGCAAAGATGGATATTGGTTAGCAGTGGAATCCAGGACGTGCGTTTCGTCCTATTTGGGACTCATCAACTTGATATATATATATTGAAGTTTGATAATGTTTTCATCATCTTTATCATTTTAAATGTCAATCAATTTGAAGATGAAATTTCAAAAGGACTGTTTGTTTTTAATGTATGTGATCTGTTTCTTAAAACCTATATTCAACTGACAATGGTATTTGATGTATATTAATTTCATGCTAAATCCAAATAATTAATTAGCATTATTTTAGAATTCAATAGAAAAAAAAAGGTTTATGATTAATAAACAATCAATCATTCATGTACATATACTCGTTCATATACACAAATATCACTGAACATGAATACGTTCTTACATACCCCTTTTTTTATATACAGGTATATATGTGCCTATGTACACATACATGTTGTATGTAAGTACGTATAAAATAAATAATTAATTGATGAATAGCATCAATTATTGAAATTGTCATTCTTATCTAAATATATAAATCATACAGTTGAAAATAAACTTGAATAGACTTCAAATAGATTTTGAAAGATGATGTAATTTCTTAAATTAACGATTAGTACTTCAGTATTAAAAGTGATGGATAACTAGTAAATGTGTATGCATAGCTGAGAACTCGGTCAGTATAAAATTATTTATACTTGAGTTTCAGAGTGAACATCAACTCTGAGATGCAGGCACATCCGGCTGACGAGTCCGAAATAGGACGAAACGCGTGACCTGGATTCCACTGCTAGCCACTATCCATCTTTTCTTATAAAGCTTGTAAATTAAGGCAATATCGAGGCATATACACAGTATGCGCATATGCCAATAAGAGACTGATCAATTTCAGTCCTAAAACATCAATGGGAAGATTCAAGTAAAACAATACTAAGTGAATACCTGATAGTAGATTTCATTATTTGATATCTAATTCATAAACAATTGAAACCTAAGGATAGAGATGTCCATTCAAACCTAGTCCTATTTTTCTACTACTATTTGGTAGAACTAAGGCCTATGAATTAGATGGTTCAATTAGAGAGCTTGTATTGTCATTCTGAATGAAATCCCCTGATACATAAACAAATAAAAATGACCATTTTAGAATAATTCACTCAGTGTTAGATAAATCGATTCGAACCAAGCAGTTATTGATTGTATGTCCATAAAGGCTATATTATCGTCATATATATACAATAAATACATTGTACACAGCAGTTATAAATCTGAGATTTGGATGAAATTACTATACTTGGTGCAAAGTTGATACAGGGTGGAGAATTTAAATGTTTATTACCAAAATGTCTATACATTATTTTCATTCTGACAAACATAGATGAAGCCGACTATACGGTCTCTCATATAAGTTCACAAAACCACGGGTTTCATAATAAAAACGACCGCATTCCTCAGACCACTACATTTGTTGAAGGTATAAATAGTCTTATCATTTTGTAAAACCGTTTCAACTTCAATTTATGTAAATAATCTTTCATTACTCTGAACATTGTTACTTTTATAATGTCATATGGAATATGCTCAAATCATTCAGGCCTTTGAACATACATAGACATCTTCTCGGAAATTTTTCCTATAACCTGATCTCAATAGTTACAGGTGACTAATTTATAAACTGAAACTAGAACGATCGTCATAGTGTTGATTATTCGACTCCTTATACAGTAAATATTTGTATAATTCCATTCAAATTAAGTGAACTCAACTAATATATTTTTAACCTCAAACAGTGAATCCTCACCTATAAAGTATGAACCTGGAATTATGTTTATAATGATAAACGATATCAATCATCAAAAATCACTCGTATAAACTGTGATTAATATACAAAACTTGGATCTGCCATTTGATTATTTCATTGGAAAACAACATCGGCTGAACGATAAGAACCGATCAATATTAAGATAACAAACATGGATTGTTAGATGAAATTCATTCATTCATAGGGCTAAATACCATCTTAGTATTATAGATAATGCCAATTAGTGATGAAAATTCTAATACTAGTTCTTCACACTCATTCAAACCCACTTTAGAATTTGATTGACATTTCTCCAAACCACTTTAAGAATTTCTGAAATGTCTTCCATAAATTATAGTTCGACCATAGCATCTGTAATTTCAAACCAATAGATTCATTCTACTGTAGTGTCAGTTATTATGTTAAGCCCATATACTTTATTCTAACGTTCGGACAGCCCAATCTATTCATTCTACTTCAGTCATATTTTGACCTTGTTAATTATTCGCTTATCAATCTTGACTGTTCTTATATGAGCGTATATGCGTGTACACTTCATATACCATGTCTCATTACATGTCTGTAGTTTATTTTGTCTGCCTATAAATATTGAGTAACGCCTGGCTCAAAATGAGTTGGCTTACCAGCCATTTCCACTGCGCGGCATTTTGCTTTGTTCTATTCCATTCTCTTCATATACAAAATATATGTATTCAAAGGCTATTCTCGTTAATCGACTTATCTAAATTCCGTTATTGACTAACCTTCTGTGGGAGAGAACAAACCAACTTCCAGCTGAAGAAGAAATTAGGAAAAGACGATGGAAATGGATAGGACATACATTACGCAAATCGTCAAACTGCATCACGAGGCAAGCGTTAACTTGGAATCCTGAAGGGAAGCGAAAAAGAGGAAAGCCAAAGAACACATTGCGTCGGATAATAGAAGCAGATATGAAAACGATGAATTACAACTGGACGGAGCTAGAAAGGATTGCCCAGGACAGGGTTGGATGGAGAATGCTGGTGAGTGGCCTATGCTCCTTCACGAGGAGTAACAGGCGTAAGTAAGTAAGTAAGTTATTGACTAACGTGATTTAAGTCGATGATTCTATACGAGAATATGCGACATATATATTTCAACAACAATCATCATTACGATCTAATTGGAGTCAGATTCCGGGCCGCTAAACTACTACAAGATGAGTTTATTTAGCAAGTAAAATATTTAAAAACTGCCAAAAATTTTCTAATGTTTTCCCACTGTCGTTTAAATTTACACCTTGTCAAATAAATTTCACTGTCTATAGGAATAATTAGTTATAAATATCTGCTTACCAACTACTTTTAGATGGTAATGTAGACATAACAATAATAATTATAGTTTTTTTCGTTAAACACGCTTAATATGTGCAACAAGATTAGTAATGACATACAATAATCAGATACATTAATGTCTGATAAAATGTAACGTTTTTTTAGGATAAAGTTATCAGAATAAGGGTTTGTGGAGATTGTAGTAATTTTTTTAATAGTTGAATTAAACCAGATCACCATTGAAAACCTAGAAGCGATGGACGGCCGTTTCGTCCTAGTATGGCATTTTACAACAGTTTTCATCCACGACCATACATGCGAAACTCACTTCGCTCGTGAACGCTTAACCTCTATACCAATGAACCGGGATTCAAAGGTGATAATGTCTAAGTTCAATCGATCCATGATCTTGAGTAACCATTCATTCATGATCTGAGGTAGATACCTGTATCTACTTGACATGGACTAGACTCCACTGGTCACAACTGCTGAGGAATCGTATACTAGGACGAAACGGTCGTCCAGTTCTTCCAGGTTCTCGATAATGGTCTAGTTTAACTCGACTCATGATTCCAATTATTAAATAATATAAGATAAAATTATCCACTCATGTAATGGTTTTTTTAGGATGATGAAAATATAATGCATAATATAAAAACAAACCAATGCGTAATCGATACTCTCTTCATAGAATAATATAAAAGTGGATTGTATGATTGAAACGATTGTTGTTTTGGGGTTGATATGGAGGTGAATAATAACAGTTTCTTAAGTTTATCAACATTATTCACTTTGCACATAAATTTCAGTGTGTTACGGTTTACAGCAGTATCGTTTGTATTTTTTTTAATAGCTTTATGAAACACGACAATCTACTGAATATCTTATTGTTGAAGAAATGTTATTAAAACCTTCCAGTACACATAAACCTGTAGCGTGGTGTCGAGTGGAGATTGACTGTGAACACCGCTACCAAGAAACTCGTGCCAAATGACTCCATAAAATCCCCCGGAAGCCAAATATCAGAAGGCAATTAATGGACCAAATCGAGATATATTCACTGGCGATCTCGTGGTATCGAAAGGATACCGAGATCGTGCCAGGATACAAGCTTAGTTACAGAACGTAACCGAATTCGCGCGAAGTAACAATCAAAGTGTAAGAATAAGAATGGAAGCACAATATAGCTGTCATTAGCACAGTCAAACGAAAGCACATTAAAACAAGCACTGGTACAGTTGGTTATAATAATGATTGTTTTTATTAAACCAGTCGTATTCTCATGATAAATGTGAGTCACTACAAACCTTTGAGAATCTAGGAAGATAGCAGCCTTCTGAAGTATGGAATATATCGACATTATATGCTCTTTCTGTTCTAACTAAATGTGATCAGCAAATCAAATAGTGTACAAGAATTGCGTACAACATACTTCATTTGATGTCAGCATTCTTTTGAAAATCGATAAATATATATGTAAAGAAATATGTACACATTTTCGTTAAACAATCATAATTTGTTTTTGTAATCACCAATATTTAGGAAGATAAACTACTGAAATAACCATTAATAGTCATTTGCTTTTTATAAAGATTTACCCACATCTCTTCTATATTCAATTCATTTGAAGGGATTAGTAAAGTATAATGGTTGAATATAAAATCTCTATTCGTAGAGTATTAGAAAATATCCAAATTTATTATTATCACACGATACTGAACAAAAACTTAGATTAAAGATATCAAATGTACAAAAACAAAATCGATTCAATGGTAAAAGTTTTAATCCTAATGTAATAAAAAACATTTTTATCATTCAAAACACAAATTCTTATGAAGCCAACTTTCAACATGTCGATATTTAAATCTTTTAAAACCAATTATTAACACAACTGTTATGCCTAGAGCTTAGATTCTTGATATACAGCGTACAACTTGAGCACTAGAACACTAGAACCCTCCAAGTCTTAAATAAAAAGACAAAAGACGAAAGAGAAGGAATACTTTTCCAAACAATGTCAAATATGATACAAAACTCTCAGGTATTTATAGTTTTTAGTAAAAGTGAAATCATCATTAGAGTGAACCAATCCGCATACATTGATTTTTAGCATTTGTCCAATAGAGAAGGTACATGTAGAGATTCTGGAATGTTCTTCCCAAAGATGACTGGATGAAATGTCTTAAGCACTTTCTGAGCTTCTTAGAGCTTCCTTGAGTTCACCCGTGGGCTGTCTTCACAATGACGAAGAGTGATTTTTGAAAATGGGATAAATATGATTATGTGAATTTATAAATGGTCAAACAAATTGTATTTAAATGTTGCGCATTCCATCATTTAAAATGACCATAGTCGAAATGAAATTTAAGACAGCCTGTAATGTTATTCAGAATTTTTTGATGATATCCTGTAGTTTCTTATCTCAGTTGATTGATATGCGAATTTCTAAATACTATAATGTTTCTCTGTGTGATATTGTTTGCTGCCGACACCACAGTTAGGGATCATAATGCAAAACTACTGACTATATATATACATGTAACCTGTTGAATGCTACTACGGTTATCCAGACAATATTTAGCTTTGGAAATCTCATTACCAGTCACTAGGCAGCTAATGATTTGTCACTTTCTCAGACATAAGAGCTGTTCGGTTGTAAAATCGTGTTTTATGATTATATTAATTTATTAAGATTAGTGTAATGATCATATTCGTAAGTTAAAGGTAGTTTATTTGATTGCTGGTTAAGCAAGTTTATTAGTTTATGTTGATCATAGTCTACTACATCAAACGTCAGAAACTAAGGGAATTAAAACGTGGCACATTATTGTGTAGATGACTGACAGAATAAATTTCTGTTCTTCCTTTAGCGGATACCAGTTTATTCACAAATAAACATTTACAATATCATGAATAGAGTTTTATGAGTTTATTTAAATAAACAGACAGTATTCGTGGTAAACTTATCTTCGTAAAATTTAATAAATAATACTATGATCGTATTCACTGATGACTAATTTCCAGATTAACTTCTGAAGTTCTGGTGAGAAGTGATGAGTTTAAGCACATCACTAATGAAACTAGCTGATCATCGAATTACGCCACACGAATTGATAAAAGTTGGAAACGTATACAAATGGATACCAGCTCAATAGCTTAATAAGTAAGGTTTCGCTACTAATCTTGATGGTCCTAGGTTACATCCTTGTTCGGTTAACATAAGCTCACTCTTGAGAAGTTCTATATTAGAACGTAGTACATGTTTATTACTATCTAGTTTTATTCTGAAATGAAATCATCTTTTTGATCTATCCTTGTTAACTCGTTGTTAGTTTAAGTTAGTCCTTGCCAAAGAAACTCTCTTCACTTACAAATAATACTTCCTGTTAAAATCAATGAAATCTCTCAAAAATATAACTTTTGTATTCATTAAACAGTCAATAGAATAAATTCATTTTATGAGTATTGGTTTCTTTGGGGAAAAATACACCTCAAGTATAAATGGAAAGTGAATGGTAATCCACCTATGTTACGTCTTACTTGGAACTCGTCATCTAAATGTATCTATATTAAAGAGTTGATGTCCACCCTGGATTTCGAAACCAATACCTTTGTCTTCAAACATCTATAAAGTTGTTCACCTAGCTACTGGATCTATTTATCTTTACTTGAATACCTGTGATTTAATAGCTGCAATTTACTCAGAATTCCCTGTACATATGTCTAAAAAGACTGACCAAAAAAACACAACAGTTCTTGGTATCTCCAACGAGCAGATTCAAACTCGTCATTATATTATTGATTTTAAGAAACGTTGAAATCAAATATTAAACACTGATTTTTTATTGGAAGAATAATTTGAAAATAAGGAACCTCCCAAAATGATTGAAAAACATCCATATTATATCTACAACAAAATATTCTGTAACTACTATTAGATATAGACTGTTTTAACTAGTCTTTTGAACATTCTACGAGTAATCAAAATGTAATTACTCTATAATGATATGTAAACTGGACATAGTGATTACTTCAATAAAAAATAAATTACTACTCAATTTAAGTTTATGTTATTCTGCTTGATTGTTTTATTTTAGATGAACTGAAGGAGTAAAAAAAAAGCAAAGAGAAATATCTACATTTTACTCTAGGAAGTAAGTATCAACTAGACTTGCTGTTATTACCTTTATCCAGTTACAAGCTTATTTATTCTTCATTTTTTCTTTCATTATTGATTTTGGTGTACTATCTTGTTTTAAGAGGTTACTGAGTTGTTTTTTCTTTTAAATATCATACTATACAATAAATGTATGTACATTTGAAGACATTTTGCTGATTGAATTGTTAGAATCTTTTGATAATATGCACATAACTAATGTATTGGTTTTATTATAGCTAATCCCGATTCTATTAAGCGTTTTCTTTATCGTCTTAATCTATCAGTATTTGTACATTGGAAAATGTTATTTAAGCATGATGCTTCCTGTCAATAAACCTCTTTAAACTGTGAGCATAAACTTGCATTGCCAGGAGGCCTGTTTGAATATCTGGGCAACCTGTTCCTATTATCTAGATATTTAAACAAGTTATCTGCTTCCATGTTTGTTTTAACAAATCATTATGTCAATTAATTGCATTACATATTCAGGTGCGTTTGTGAAATGTTTACAACCTTTCACTGTACAAATTACAAAAACGTACAATGAGAAACATCGTGATGGATGACAATGTACATTGAAAAGAATGAAAATTATTCAGATATCAACTTCTGAAATGTTGATATCCTACTAGAGATCACTCAATATTTATCGGTAATATGAAGAAATGAGAAATAAGTAATGGAAACTTACCGAAATACTTTGTGCTGAGAATTCTATATTGTACCAAAAGTATAATATTGAATAAAGCTAATAAAAGTAGTAATAATAATAACAATAACTACATCACACGAATTCTGTGATCACTTTAGATATTTTATCTTATCTGAAAACTGAATAAGTAAATGTAAGACAATAGACTATTTATACTTGGTAACATTAGATATAGTTTCATAAAATAAACAAAACTACGTATAAATGTTTAAGGCAACTGAGTAGATAAGATAACGTTAAACCTTTTATCAAGAGTAAAGATACCACAAGTACTCGATGTTTGACAACGCTTTAACCAGTAACACCTTCTAATATAACTCGTACCCACCAAGAGAAATTAAAAGACAGAATCAAGGAGATTGGAAGATATATTTGATGACTATCAATATATCGAGAATCGTCTAATCTAATCTGGCTAGCGATTGCAGTAGATGTTGAACATGGCGTTCCCACTCGTGATCTGGTGCGGATGCATGACCGAGTGCCTTCAGCTAGGTGAATCCATTAAAACTAATGTGGTCAGCATCCAATGTCGAAAACCTACAGAGCTATTTATTTTGGGGATTTATTCACCACTACAAGGGTATTACACAAGTAATAACATAGATATGAACACATCTTTTTGAAAATAGTTACTGAATAGTATGGAACTTATTTTTGTTTTGTTTTGTTTGTTAAATAACCCCTCAAAAAATGACTGAATTATATATGCAAATCTTATATCCATATACTTTTTATTAGTCATGAATTGTTTTGACATGTCTTTTTGTACAATTATAATTTAGTTTCCTACTATATAACTGTCTTATAATTAGTTACTTCTTGTCACTTTGGGAGATTGTTATGAAAAGTCAGTGACTTAGAAAGTGATAGATAGTTAGCATATATCCAAGGTTCATTAACTGCTTTAACATAACAATATCATTGAATGATATAAAAATTTAAGTGTTTAATAAATTGTAAGACGTTAAGACTAAAGATAATTTAATTGCTTTCATGAATGTATGTACCAACAAAATTCAAACACAGACCCAACTAAGGATAAAACGTGTCGAAAAGTTATTTACTTGATTCTAATTAAAACTGATTATGTAATTTTTTGTTATGTAACTGAATAGTTCAAAAATGTCAACAAACACTTTATGCTTACGAATCAATTAAGTATCTTTTTTTCACCAATCACTTCAGTCGAGGTATTTTGCTCTGTGTTATAAGATAGAATACTCTTAGATTGCACTAAGCCATAACTGACTGATTACACTTATTCTTCGGATCTGGATACTTATAAAAGCATGAATAATAAGTCTTCAGGTAAGATTATCATTTCTAATATCTCAGAGATATTATAGTATGTTATAATATGTTCGTCCTTAAATGAATAAATGTACGAAAATATACTGAAAAAAACTGGATTTGACGTTAGCTCTAAAATGTATTCAGTGACTAATCCATTTGTAGTGGATAATTTAAAAAGCCAGGGCGTATTCATGATATTCATCAATAAATCTGTGATTAGCAATATTTTATTATTCAGTTGACTTACAGGAATATAGAATTACTGACTTAGATTTTCTATCTTAACTGCTGAACAACTTTCACTTAGAAACCATTACTAACTAACAGTATTTTTATGTATGATTGTATTAGAGAAGATTAAATCATGCTATCTAACTTAAAGTGAAATACTCGATCTTGTTAAATACATGAAATCTATGCTATAAACTTTGTTCATATACATATATTATTAATAGGCAATGTATAAACTTGAAAAAGTAAAACAAAGGGCTATTGTAACATTCATTCATTATTATCATCCTTAGATGATCGGAAAAATGTCCATTTCAAAATGTATATTCACTCGTGTTTACTTAAATTCTTTAGGTGTTAGTATCTTTTTATCTCTGCCAACAACAGATTTGTATTTAAATATCCATGCAACATAAAAATCTACTCAAAATTCTTGAAACCGAATAATTCATTCTCATAATGTATATTTTTTCCATGTTAGGTAATTAAAACTTTTATTGATTCCTTCATTAATTGTTATGTCATTGAGCCCTATTAATTTATCCCGTGATAAGATCACCTATTAAAGACATTGACTTATGCGATCAGACCAATCATACACAAACCTATTCGAGGAGCCTAGAGTTCTTATTGATCCACTGAGGTAGTAGCTTCTCATTTAAACGAGATAGTTCAATTCAGAACACAAATATCAGCCTCTACTATATGAATCATATATTTCAAACATACTGGGTTTATATACAAGCAAATCAGACCGCATCATGCCATAAAATAGAAAATAACAATCATACAAGTTCAATCTAAAAAGTGATTGTAAGACACTGTAACTAATAAATTGGGAATAACTTAAGAATAGTTAGTCGTATAATAATACTCTATAGGTCAAATGAAAGCATATAATAAAAGAAATATGAATATACACATAATATAGTTACTAAATAGTCATACAATAACAAAATGTACAATAACAACAACAACCCATAAATAGATCCTAGCAGTTATCATTGATTAATACTTCATCTAAATATAACAACAATGATCAAGAAATTACATTGTTTTAATTTGGACTTTTCCTTTGCCTGATAGATTTTTTTTAATAAAACATTAGAAAAAGTTGAAGTACTGGGTTCGAGTCCCAGAGTGAACATCAACTCTGAGATGCAGGTACATCCAGTTGACGAGTCCCAAACAGGACGAAACGCATGTCCTGGATTCCACTGCTAGCCATTATCCATCTTTTCTTATAAAGCTTGTGAATTAAGGCTATATCAAGACAATACACACATTATGCACATATGCCAATAACAGACTGATCAATTGCAGTCTTAAACCTTAATCGAAAGATTCAAGCAAAACAATACAGAGTGCAAAATTTGAAGTCGTTTCAATGTTCAATTTAAATTAAAAAAGAAACTTTTGTTTTATTTTTCTATATTTAATGTTTATGTTTCGATTGGTTTCATTTAAATAAACTGGTTTTACTTTTAAATAGAAAATTAATTCTTTCTTTTTGTTCTGAAAAAGAGGTTCAATACTATAGAAACAATTTTTATGTGTCTTCGGATTTTTATTCTTTCAATCAATAAATACGTTAAAGTAAACACGAATATTAATTAGTCGTCAATGGATAAAGTTTGTTTATATTATTCATCCGTCTTCTTCTAACCAGTTGAATGAAAGTGAATTGAAAATCACTTATGAATCATAGAATCTAATTGTAACTGTAGATAATCAGTCCCTATTTAATAGTGTAATATAAATGAAAACAGTCTATGAAGCTATACACATATATATATATATATATATATATATATATATATATATATATATATATATATATATATATATATATATATATATATATATATATATATATATAGTTTTATGTATAACGTGTATAACTTGTCGGTCTCCTCTCGTCACATGTCCAGGTTAGCGACAGAATCATTAATTTACAGGGGACACAGGGTAAGTGTTTGTTCTAATCTTGGAGTTATCAACAGTAAATATTCAAATAAAACTTCCTGATCTTATCAATAGTACAAGAATATTAAATCATTGAGAAGTGATTTAATGCTCTAAATTTTCAAATTTGGTCACTTTTTATAAAATTCCTTAATTTCTATCCGATGTCATTTATTTATTAGCGGTAATCTTAACATATTAAATGTTTACGCTCCTATTTTATTAGTCCCATACTTAATCATATCGCTCAATTTCGTGGTTTGGTTGAAGTTAGAAATTAACACCGTTGGATGCCTGCTCAGTGATCTAGTGACTAGGCGCTCGCGTGCGAGAGTGGTAGGTCCTGGGTTCGAATCTCATGAGGCGAGGTCGTGGATGCGCACTGCCAGTGAGGAGTCCCACAATACTAGGACGAAATGGCCGTCCAGTGCTTCCACGTTTCCCATGGTAGTCTAGCTGCATCTGACTCATGATCCCAGCCATTGAAATTAGTCATGTCTATTAATTTTTAAATCTAAAATGAATTCACTGAGTCATTACGAGATCACAATAATCCCATTGTATATATGAAGTGTAATATTTCGCAGTTTCTATCAGAACTATGATATATCTATAGAAAGATTTAAGTTGTGTGCATAAGAACAGTTAACTGAGAAAACACCATTTCATGGGCTTTTTTAATTTATAACTTAAGCAAAATGACATCTTTGCATATATAAGCTGACAAGCTGTTCCAACGTTTTTATGACTTTTCTGTTTCAAATTAAAAATGGTTATGATTCAAATAGACGGATCAATACTTCCATTTTCATGTCGGATAATCATTTTACTGCCGATAAATTCAGTTAATAAATAACCGACGCCAATATTACTTCACTGTGATTGTGTTTGAAATAAATGTTTCATAGTTAATAAAACTTTTATGGTTGCCTTAAAAGAACGATATACAGATGTATTTGTTTCTTTATGGTACAGTACAAGTTGATGTTCTCTAATAAGAAAATTTGTATTGCCTTTTTTCAATGAGGCTTAATATAGTGTTATAATAATACTCGGTATTAATTAACGTATGACCTAAGACTTTTCATATATACATAGAACAAACTAACAACTTCACCCTTTAACCTTCCATTCAGTGAATATGCATAAAATTAAAATATTGGCCACAATACTTGATCTACATGAGGTGAATAGTTGAGAACTATTTTAGAGCAATATTTGTTTTAATTTGTATTTTATCACACATTTACTTGTTTTAAGACATTTATGCATGAAAAATAAAGGTCAGCTAAGTAAACTGAAAGTATAAGAGAAAAACAATGATACTCAGGAAACAATGTGAAAAATAGTGTAAAGCACACAATTTAAGATGATAAGTCAACATTACCAGGGTAGATCCAATGTGAGAACACATTTTTACTGAACATATGAAGGGGATTTGATTTTTCGTATGACTAAGGCTCTAATAAACCTAAGTATTCGTTCAAGGCAAATTTTATACAAAACCATATGGACCAAGACGAGATCAATCTTGTAGCTTATTTCAACTGTGCATTCGGCAATGCGAAAGGATGGGTGTTTGCTGTCTGTTCTTACCAGGTTACTTGAATTCGTTTGTTTTTAACCATCATTTTGGTGCATGGTTAATTACCCTGGCTTGTAAATCGCAATTAATTCCCCCTATTTATGTATACATCTAAGCACACGTTAATTGGTAAGTACACTGAAGTGTAACCAAATCGTTTATATACTGTTTAGTTTTCCATTGAAGTACGGACATTGTTTTTTTAAAAATAATAATAACGACCTTCAAAGCATAATACTGATAACCGATTTATGCATTTCTTTCTAAACAAAGATATAAGCGTGCTAATATTACCACTGATCTGATCAACTTCACCTTTACATTGCATTATCTAGATTCATATTTCATTACGGTTAACTTACTACTAGTAACAAAATAATTAGCTGCTAGAATTGTGCATACACAGACCATTATGAAAAAATCTTAATTATTACAATACCCATTCATTATTAGTGAATAATTTTGTAACGGATAATCTCAACCACATCAATATAATTGACTTGTGATTTCAAATTGATCTTTTAAGTAAATAAAGAGTAACACATTGACTGTTATATTTACATTTTTTTGTAAAAGTATATTTGTACAATTCTGGATAATGTATTTATGGTATTTGAACAACAAAGTATGTCTGTAAAAGAGACCTACGAAATCAATGGTTGACATCAAATTTCAACATTACAGTATGTCGATTGTAATGGAAAATGGAATCAAATCATTATCAGTCTTTTTTTTCATTTTAAATACTGTATTAGTGTTTTTGATTGGTGTCATATCCTAGTGAAGATTAAATTACGGGTTAGTTCCGAGGACTAATAATGGACTAATATTCTTGTTATGGATGCAGAGGAGTATACCAATAATTATCATGTTTAGTCTAATGTTGTCCTTGAACGTTAAATGAACATTGCCTATTGGTAGATATCTGTTCACTTGTTGAATATTGTACAAAATGTTGTTTTCTATTTTATGATACGATGTGGTATGCTTGATTAGTATATAAGCAGAGTGTGTTTGAAATACAACGATTCATAACTCAGAGGCTGAGACTTGTATTCTGGACTCGACTGGCTGGGCTAGACAGGGAAGCGGGACCAATCGAGACGCTAGGCCGTCCGTACGTGTTTTCCGTGTCACTGAATCGATTGATAAAACGCCTCACTCAAATCTGCAGTCAACCCGACACAACAATTCTATAAATATTCTTATGGTAAAACTATTCAATATTTAGATTATGTATATTTATATTCCTCTTATTATAAGCTTTATTTCGAGCTATAATTTATTATTGTACGCTTTACTGTTCTTAAGCTAAGCTCAGTTTATTAACTACTGCTTCCAACGTTCACATTCACTTCTTGGCTTTATTGTGTACAAATGTTATTTCTTATTTAATGGTGCGTTGCGGTCTGTTTGGGTAATATATAAACCCAGTATGTCTAAAATAAATCATTCGATTCTATTCGCATATTGGAAGCTGGTATTGATGTTCTGGACTCAAGTGGACGGGTTAGGCGGACATAGGACCAATAAGGACGCTAGACTGCCCATACCGGTCGAAAGTCATTGGTTTGGCACAATATATAAGTTATATTTTGATTGGTGGATAAATCACGTGATAAAAGCCAGACATAAAGTCATAACAATTGAGTTAATAAATCTATCAATGTTAGACCATTACTGAAAACTTGAAAACACTCGATGACTATTTCATCCTAGTATGGGACTCCTAAGCAGTTCACATCCACGATTCCACAGTGATGGTCTACCTATAATTGATTTATTAACTCAATTATTAAATTTCTACAATATCCACACAAAGAAACCCTTTCTAATAATATGCTTTAATTGGAGAATCATTTAATAACCATAGTGAACATTTGAACTTGCTACTTGACCTTGAGCATTTTCTGTCCCCCTATAGATCTTATCATCATAACCGACCTATTGATTGATTGATCGATCTAATTTGATCATCTCATATTGATGGAAATAAACTAATAATAGTCTGTGACATGAATGAAATTAAATTAATGAATATTTCAGTAGTCATGTTTAATGATAGAAATACTGAATAATATAATCAGGTATAAATTATTGATAAGAGATTATTCTAATTTGTTTTATTATAAAATTAATTATTAACCACCCCGTATTCCTTTTAATTTATCCGTGTATTAATCTTCATTGATTGGAATAAATATACATGTGATGTAATTACAATTGATTGATCACTGGGTGGTGATCAATGTCTTGCTTGTCTAGTCCTTATTAGTGCAGATCGAATGCTATCGATCATGTTGCAATGTGGTCACCAGTTTAGGTGACTCGACACTGCGGGCACTATGTATTGAGATTTAGATGGTGGTTGGAGGTAGTCAACAGGACACCCTGGACCAGGGTTTCGTGCTACTTGGCACTCGTCAGCAAGGTATACCTGTAATCTTGAGGGAACTGGTGCTCCCTGGCGGATTCGATCTCGTGTCACCCAGCTTCACAGTCAGAGACGTTACCACTGAGCTATCCGAGCCGTTACTAACCTCCTGTGGGACTGAGATGTGTATATGAATGTGTATATGAATGGTGCGAATGGTCCATCAGGGTACTTGGTACCTGTATGATTGCACCACAGGATTGAGCTGTACTATTCCGATTGTAGTGTTAAAGCTTATACCGTGTCTGGTTCACCTATGAAATGAGATTGAACTGTACTGCTCGGTTTATAAAATTTAAGCGTGGGCGGTGTCTGGCTCTCCTGTTAAATGGGGTTAAATTGTATTGTTTGGGTTGTCACGCAAAAGTCTGAATGATGTCTGGTTCTCCTGAAAACCAATGTAAAATTATTCTGGCCCACAATGGTACATTATATAACTGTGTGTGTGAACTGTGAATGTATTAATCTTATATCATTATAGCAAGATACTAAACATCATAGAGTTTTAACAAACGAAAAGAAAGAGAAAAACTATCAAAAATAATCAATCTAAATTAAAATTAAACTGCTGGGTATCTTTTTGCATAGCTCTTAAATGTTGCTTCATTCTGAATGTAAAATCATATTATATTGTATTTTTATTTCTCTTTGTTCTCCTTTGTAAATAGACATTTACAAATAACAGACAGATATAAGAAAGACACAGAGAATATATAAAGTTATATTAGTTTACCAGTTCTTCAACAACAAAAATTTTTTTATTATATCTTTGTTTTTATCTTTCTAATTGACTAACATTAATGTTATACTTTCAAATGGATAAAATAGGACTTTTGTAAATTATAGATTATTAAGTAAACATGAAGGATGGCATACGAGTGGAATCCACAACGCACTTTTCGTCCTATTTAGAACTTGTCAACTGGATGTATCGACATTTCAGAGTTGATGTTCATTTTGGCATATCCAACTGATGAGTCTCAAATAGAATGAAACGCATATCGTGGATTCCACTACTAGCTATTATCTATATTTGCTTAAAACGCTTATGACTTAAAGATATATCGAGTCAATTCACAAAGGATGCATATTATGCCAACATGAGACTGATCAATTGCAATGCTAAATAACAAGTAGAACAACACCAAGTGAATTTATAAATTATTATTATTACTATGTGTAGGGAAAAAAAGTGAGATACTAATTAAAATGATTCACTAATATATACAGATGTAACAGATATCGACACTCATTGACTTGTTAAACTATGATTTTTTTAAACTTTTTACTGTGTTTTGTGCTTCTATAAAATAATTTGAAAAATAGATCATTAGAGTAGTTGCACGTTCTCACAGTTCAAGAATGGTAGACTAAGATAAAACAGGGATCCAATGCTCCTCCGGTTTGAATAATAGCCCGAATGTCAATCTATGACAAGTATTATTTTCATACATTTTGGGCGTTTACTTCGTTTTTGGCATCTGTTTATATTAACAACACACACACACAGGTACGTACACAAAATGTTACTAATGAAAGTTCTTCTATTTATAATTTTCATGCATTTAAAGGAATTATTGTTACTATTTACTTCAAAACACATATCAGGACTCATCAGTTAGGTGGATAACTCGATGGCATTTGAAACCAACAGTACTGGGTTTGAGTTCTGGAGTGAACACCAACTCTAGGATGCAGGTTCTTCCATCTGACGTGTCGTGGATTCCACTACTAGCCACCATCATCTTTACTGACAATTCTTGTGACTTAAGGCAGTATTGAGGCAATCCGCACAAGATGCACATATGTCAATAAAAGGCTGATAAATTGCAATTCTCAACAACAATAGAAAGATACAAGTAAACAATACCAAGTGAATTTACATATTGAATTAGTATAAATATTTAGTCAAATTTGCACAGTAAAACACCCAAAAACGTTTTATGCTGCTTATAATGAAGCATTAGCTTTATTGTGCTGATACTTCACCATTTGTTTCAATAATCAAACTGAAACCATTTAATAATACTTTTATTATAAACTATTTTGAATTTAGTAATTTCATAGATATACCACAAATGTGAACAATTTGACTTACTCTTTTGCTTATTATTTTTTCACTTATGATTATTGGCAGAATTAGAAAGCGTTGTAGAATTTCATTTAAGGAAAGGTACTCTCAATGGCTGAATAAAATATTCCTTAACTCCTACAAAAAATAAAATAAGTGGTATGAACCTGATAAATTAATATGAATTGCTATTCCTTACTTGATATTATAAGCTGTTAAACTTGTCGATTATTTATGGTATATTCATTTTCAACCAAAAATAGATTGAAGACTTTATAAAGACCACTTATACAGATTTAATTTGTTCATTGATTATCATTAAGAACAAGGTATGTATGTTTACTTACTTACTTACTTACGCCTGTAACTCCTAATGGAGCATAGGCCGCCGACCAACATTCTCCAACCCACTCTGTCCTCTGTCTTCTTTTCTAATTCCCTATAATTCTTGTTCATTTTTTTAATGTCTATCTCCATTTCCCGGCTTAATGTGTTCTTTGGTCTTCCTCTTTTCCTTTGTCCTTGAGGATTCCATGTGAGGGCTTGTCTTCTGACGCAGTTGGGTGCTTTCCTCAATGTGTGTCCTATCTACTCCCATCGCTACGCTAACCAAGTATGTATGTTTCCAATTACTTAACTAAGCCTGTTACTCCCAATGAAGCGTATAGCGGCTGACCAACATTCTTGAAACCACTCTTTCCTGGACCTTATTTTATTTTTTCAAATAAAGTAAATGAAAAACCAACTTTATGATGTAATGATATTAAACTCTTGAAAACTGACTTATATTTGCTAATAAACTGAATATACTATAATTTGAACAAAAAATGTTATTGAATACTACTTCCTTTTACATAATTTTATGGTCACACATTTTATATAAGCTCCTTATTAAATGTCTGTTTTAGAATAGACTTAAACAGGATTAAATGAACATGACATTAGTCATTACTCAATGATTAGTCAATCGTAAATATTAATGCTAAATGTGTAGAATAAAGTCAGGATAAACTGCTAAACATATGCAGAAATATCTTGAACAAGTACTTACTTACTTACTTAAGCCTGTTACCCCCAATGGAGCATAGGCCGCCGACCAGAATTCTCCAACCCACTCTGTTATGGGCCTTCCTTTCTAATTCTGTCTAAAAGAATGGAGAAACTCCGCCTGGAGCCCTGCTTCGGTTACTGCCGGTCTCAAGCCCGGATCCTAATATAAAACCACTTTAAAATAATTTTACCTATTCAGGTGAATCAAGTTAACAATATGAAACGTGTTGAACTATATAGATCGAAATTCACACGATACATAAAATTGAATTGAAGTTAGCCTTAAAAGATTGTTTCATATCTGTAATATTCTTATTAGATAAAATAACTTTTCTCTAGAAAAAAAAGATAGGATAATGAATACACGATATATTTCCCAACTTCTGGGAGATGTGAACGAACTCATTATAATGAGTTAAATAAATCAAATGTACAAAAACAAATCAAATAATTGAAACAAATGATGAGACTACAATTTATGAATGAACCAATCAGATTTACGATTACAGGTTTTGAATTTTGGCGCGAAATGAATTCATTCATTTGTCTAAATAGCATTTTGGTATTATACCTGATGTGATGAAAACACTAAATCTAATTCCTCACACTGGTTTATAACCCTCATATAGCCGTAGTATGTAAGTGAACATTGTCAAGGTGTCTTTAGCGTCGCTCAAAGATCGTCCATAAAGTATAGTCTCACTAAACAAATTAGAAATTTCACACAACAGTATTGAGAAAAAACTACGGTACAAAGAAAACTCTGAAATATAAACAAACAAGAAGCAAAAAAATTATTATCAGAAAGGGATTTTATGCAGATTTTAGTAATTTAATAGTTGAATCCATGAGTGGAATAGACTTAGACCACCATGGAAAATCTGAAAACACTGGATGGCCGTTTCGTCCTAGTATGGGACTCCTCAGTAGTGCGCATCCACGACCCTGTTCGTAGATAGATCGAAGTTAGATATTAACATCGTTGGATGATGACCAGATCAGTGGTCCAGAGGTCAAGCGTTCACGCGCGAAACCGAAAGGTCCTGGGTTTGAACCCCGCGTGTGGAATCGTGGATGCCCACTGTTGAGGAGCCCCACAATAGAACGAATTGGCCGTCCAGTACTTCCGGGTTTCCAATGATGATCTAGCTTCATTTGACTCATCAATTCAACTATTAATAAATTATTATACATAAAAAGAAATCTTTTATGTTAGAGCTAATTAGGAAACCAATGTTGTCACTTCAAAACTTACAAATTAAACCAGACAGAAAAATCATTATAAAAAACACAACAAATAGAAATTTATCTACTAATTATCATTTAAATATCAAGACATATGAACAAAACCCTTTTACGATCATAATAATACTAACAGAGATCAAATTTAAATAAAAAACGAATGTAAAAACACAATCATAGTCAAGTTGATTAATCTAAGATCAAGTAAACCGTTTATCAATCAAGCAACTAATCATAATAAACAATCATAATCTAATAACTGTTCATTATTCAGTCTTGAATAAATTATCTCTGTAAATGCATATAAAATATATTTTGACTTTCACAATCCTACAGGAGGATAGTCACGGCTCGGATAGCTCAGTGGTAACGTCTCTGACTGTGAAGCTGGGTCACACGAGATCGAATCCGCCAGGGAGCACCAGTTCCCTCAAGATTACAGGTACACGATGCTGACGAGTGCCAAATAACACGAAACCCTGGTCCAGGGTTTCCTGTTGACTACCTTCAACCACCATCTAAATATTTTGACTTCCCATTTTTTTTTAGAAAATTGTGTCAAAGTAGATATATCCATTATTCTAGAATTTTTTTATTCTTTAGTGATATTCGATGCCTAATTCAAAGGTTTAGGATACTTTTTGTTTTTCAATTATCCTGTTTCGGATTCATTTAAACATAGCAGCACAACTTAACGGACACAATGCGGACAACTCACTTTCTTGTTCCTAACACTGTTAATTTGAAGGACCAAAATTCCTCAACAGATTTTCCAATCACATCAAAAGAGAACTATTCAGAGAACGGCTATTATGATCTTCAACAAGAAACAAAATAATAAGAAAAACACAAAAATAGATAATGCTTCTTATAGGGTAAGAATAAAAAATTTAAGAGTACATGGGAAGACAACAAAAGAATAAATGACACTGATAGTAATTAAGAATTTAATCACTTCTGATCAGTGAAAGTTTTATAAGTGGTTATTTGCAAACACTTTCAGGCAAGACATAATCCAAGCATTATTAAATAGTTATTATACTAACCAACAAATATGGTAAAAATGCAGATTTGATCACTTCTCATACACCATCAATCTGGTTAGTAGTAGAGCACACACAGTATTTCGTTAAATGAATGAGTAGGTTTTACTCACAAAAGAAGTGTTTGGTACTTTACATAATTTATTCGATGAGTACCTCTAACATCAGATATCACAAATATTGTTAGATACAATCCATTTATTGTATGTTTAATAGCATTTTAGCTGTTTTCCAATCAAAAATGTTGTAAATAGACATTATAATTAAGAAACTACAAAGTATCAGAAGGGTTTTTGTGGAGGTTGTAGTAATTTCAATGGTTGAGGTCATGAGTCAATTGAAGCTAGACCACCATGGAAAACCTGGAAGCACTGGACGGTCGTTTCGTTCTATTGCGCGACTCATCAGCAAAGTAAACTGCTCTAATTTAGGTCGACCAAACAAATTTTATTAATCTAATGCCACACAAATTGATAGTTTTGTTAGAAAGTGAAAATGCATTAAGTTTCTTTTTAAAATACTCAATTAAAAGCAATTCACTTACCAATGAAAATTATTTGGTGAATTATATACGCATTTGTATGTAATTTGTAATATACTGTTAGTCTACTCAGTCCATCATATCTTACAGTGAATTTGTAAATTTTTTCAAAATTCAATAATTGTGACAATATCAAGCTACTGATATGTCTCGTCGATTGAACGCTACTTGTTATATCTGGTCGTCGCTAATCGTTGTGTCGGAAACACTTATCACTTATACTGGAAACGAGGGTCCTCTGCAATTCCCACGATGCGAAAGTAAGAACATAATGACTGGTAGAACTGAAGATTTATTTACCCGAAAACTCGACGATGACAACAACTCTAGTCGAAAATACACTCATTTACATATTGATTCATACACTCATTTCGAATAATACTTAGGATGAAATCACACAGATCATATGCTGAGTATAGTTCATGTCAATTGTTAATACAAGAATATCGTATGTTATACAGAATAAAAAGGTCATAAGGGAAAACAAAACTGAATACTACACTGAATAATCACCATATTGAATTAAAACGGAAATAATGTTGAACGAAATTCATAATGAGTAAATCAATAGAATTTTGACTTTTCTTTCCATCATATCAAAAATAATCAAAGATTATTCAGAGATTTCATGCATAAAACTAAATGGACACTAAATCATTTAGAAGTGATAACAAAATCATTAAGAAATTACGTTATTTTATAATTTGAGAGGTAATAATAAATAATCGTTTTTATAATAAATGTAATAGATAATTGTTTGTTTTACAAAAGGGAAGGTGAAACATAAGATAACAATTATTACCCACAATTTGTTAAATTAGAAAGCGTCCAATGGTCATGAAAGATTATCGAATCAAACATGACTCTTTTATGTATAGAGGTTGGATCCGAAGTGATAATCTTCTATAGCTTAAGCTATGTATAAATTCCTTATCCAAAACGACTTTGGCTCAGTTCTAAATTTGTAGATAAAGTTGAAGCACGATTCTCTTGGCGGTCAATTTAGGACAGTTATTATTACCAGAAAAATATAATGTTTCTTATGTCAAGTTGAATAAGTCTAATGGAAAAGAATTAGAAAACACCTAATTCATTAATCTATCAATTTCTGGTTAACTACAATTTCCTGACCAATTATAAACAGTAATATTATAAAATGTATACAAAAAATATTAAATTAACAAGTGGTTCAGGTGAGTTTATAATTTATGGACGAACCAATCAGATTTAAGATAACACATTTTGAATTTCGGCGCAAAATTCATTTAGCCATTTGTCTAAATAGCATTTTGGCATTTTAGCTGATGTCAGTTCCTGATGAAAACCATAAATCCAATTCTTAGTCCTAACCATTAACTGTAAATCAGAACCCTTATTTGGCTCTAGTTGGTAGACGAACATTCTCAAGGTCACTTCAACGTTGCTCAAATGTTATCCATAAATTACAGTCTCACCAATGGTTAAGATTCTCTAAGATAACTTAATAAACAAATCATATTCCATCAGTATTAATAACCATTTATGTATAGACCACCCAATAATTATCATCTCGATAACATAATTATCCAAAACTATTCCATATAAGATCGTTTCATAAATACTTTGACTAAATGGCATAGAATAATCTCTTACTACTTATGTTCATTTATTTTAGTCAAGTATACATGTTCTTATTGGCTTTTTATGAAACTACTTCAATGTATAAATAATTGACAGCATATTTATTTACTATTATTTAAATTTCGATAATGTAATGAGAAGACGAACAATCTGATTACACATAATATACTTGTTAAGAAGGATTTATATATGAAAATTAAAAGGTCAACTAGACAGGTTAAGGGTAAGTCATAACAAAGAAAAAAATAATATTAAAGTACACAAAAACAAATGTGATTAGCACTCTGGATAATAAATCAGTATTATCAGGGTAAGTTAAGTATAAGAACAAATTGTTTTTGAACACATAAAGAAGGTTTCAATTTTCGTATAGCCAAGCCTTCAATAAACTTTAGTATACGTCCTTGAAGGCTTTTGTGTAACGCTATAGATGCCGATTTGACGTCAACTTTATGACCCATCTCAATCAAATGTTTCTCAATGGAGGATGATATCTATCTATCCTGTGATCTTATTTGACTATTAGAATCCATTTGTTTCTGCAACCATTTTGGTATGTGTTCACTCACCCTTAATTGCAAATCATGATTGCTCCTCCCTATGTACTTGTTTCCCACACATACAAGTAAATTGATAGACACAATCGCCTTCGTACTGTTTGGGCTTTTGTTGAAACATAAACCTTGTCTTTTCGATAATGACAAGTTGGGCTGCATAAAATGTCCGGTTGATAGCTAACTTAAATCTCCGTTTCAACATGAGACTATTTTTGTCGCCTCAGAATGGTAACGTATTATAAACTCGGTTTTTTGATTTCAGTTTCAGTTTCAGTTTGGGGAGGACAGGAGGCTTGATGGCCTATGTTAGTCCTGGCAATGGTGGTCTCTCAGTTGATCCAACTTTCTTTTGAAAGAGTCGACAGATGGAGCCTCAACCACGTGCTGAGATAGTGAATTCCACTCGTTGATGATTCGATGGGAAAGCCAATAGTCAGCTGACAAGTAATTTGTTCTCGGCTTGTGTGTGTGTGTGTCCTCGTAAATTCTCTGTTTTGGAAGACAAGAAAAATGAGGGCATATCAAGTGAAAATTTCGCACTAAGCAATTTGAAAACTGTAATCAAGTCCCCTCTAGTTCTGCGATTTGACAACGGGAAAAGGTTCAGCTTGGCCAGTCGAGCTTCATACGGAAGCTTCGCTATTCCAGGAGTCAGCTTAGTTGCCGTTCTCTGAACCTTTTGCAGAAGCTCACTGTCTTTTTTAAGCAAGGGCTAGCAGTACTCAAGTTTGGGACGTACGAACACTACATACAAGGTCAAAAACATTTTAGCGTCGACATGACTAAAAGCTCTACGTATTGACCATAAGGTTCTAAAACCTTTGGCGGCTATTGCACGGCAGTGTGCAGTAGTCTTTAAGTCTTGATTAACGATAACTCCTAAGTCATTATAAGTCTGGACGATAGGTAGCTCAGTGTTATTCATCGTGTATGTATCTGTGCCTTGATGACCGATATACATCACAACATACTTGGAAGTATTTATCGGCGAATGTCAGGTTTGAGACCATTCAGATAACTTCTAGGTGCTTTAAGCATCATATTATCTTAACGAACAAATTACTTAAGTGGATCAACTCTTTATTTTCTTTGTTTCTCTATCTCTCAGGACAATGTAAAATATTCATTTAGTCAGTATCAAAACTTACTACCAAAAACTATTCATTGTTCACGTTTTATTAATAAATAGGTCAATGAAACTTTGTTTGTTTGTTTTTTCTGAGTAATTTTCCAGGTCAAATGGTTGTTAGTTTTTTTTTTCTTTTCTTTTTACCTGAAGTTAAATAAAACACTTTGGTAACTTTTTGTTTATTGTGTAAATGAGTTTTTGTTGTTGTTGTTGTTGTTGTTTTGTTTAGAAATTTTGTATATCGTTTTAAGATTAATTAAATGAAAATTCATGGCTTTATGATTTTTTAAAGAAGTTAGTTAATTGAAATCTTATATCTTTCTATCATCATTAAGTCATAAGCTTATTAAATGCTGCCTAAAAAAAAAACCGAGAAAAGTTCGTCTCTGTGTTATTTCTTTTCTTTACAAAAATCTCATACATAATTAGGATCTAAGAACTTTAGACATTATCAATAAGGAGATTTGTGGAGATTGCTGTAGTTTTACAGTTGAATTAATGAGTCAGTCTAAGTTAGATCATCAGTGAAAACTTAGAAGCACTAGATAGTCGTTTCGTTCTAGTGTGGAACTCCTCCCGTACGAAGGACTCGAACTCAGAAACTACGATCTCGTTAGTCTTTGTACTGAATTTAAATTGTCATTTTTATACCTTTTACTTATAGTATAGACAATAAGTTGATTTCACAGATTGAAATCATAAGTCAGTTGAAGCTAGACCACCATTGAAAATCTGGAAGCACTGGACGGCCGTTTCATCCTAGTATGGGACTCCTCAGCAGTGCGTTACCAGTGGAGTTCAACCAGGTCGGTTGTGAGATAGGAACTCACTGAAGACAATGGTGTACGGTGGCGCAACTTCGTGGATTGGTTGAAGTTAGACATTAACACCCTTGGATGCCGGCTCAGTGGTCTAGTGGCTAAGTGCTCGCGCGCGAAGCCAGTAGGTCCTGGGTTCGGGCCCCACGTGGTGCGGGATCGTGGATGCGCACTGCTGAGGGCTCCCATACTAGGATGAAACGGCCGTCCAGTGCTTCCAGGTTTTCAATGGTGATCTAGCTTCAACTGACTCATGATTTCAATCTATGAAATTTCTGAAATCTCCACAAAACCCATTTTGATAATAAGTTGATTCTTTTTTTGATTGAAACGCAAAACGCTTAATGACATCAAACTATTTAATCATAAGTACTCAGTTATGTGTTTCATACTTACATAAAACTATATGTGAATTAATTATAGTATGAACTACTTATTCAACAAAAGTATACTCAAATTTCTTTTATTACAGTTTTCATTAACTTTCGATAACATCAAAGTAAGATTTCTTTGACTTCAAAATAAGAATAATTTATAATACAATAAAGTTTCTTGACCTCATTTATAGTTCATTTACAAAAGAATCAGTGATTTAGATAAAAAAACAAAAAAAGAGAAACTAATGATAGAGAAGAGAATGAATAAGAATTTTAAAACTAAAATAAATGAGAATCAAGTAACGTTGATGAGTAACCGAGACTACTACTATTCAGTCCTTGAAGTCACTAACTTCTAGTCTGAGCCATGTTGTTAGATGCAAACTACTTGGCGGGGTCCGCATGACTATCGTAACCAGTGGTTGAAGATTCTGGGTGATATGGTTCAGAATCGATCACAATGGTGTAGGTGTATACACTCCTTGTCTTCCCTTAAACCGTGAGAATAAAATTGCTCTATACGTTTCTTTCTACGAAAAGATTCTTTCCTCCTGTATTACATCCTTAAACACAATCCTTCTTTTATATATTACTACCATTGAAGTAACTAGTTCCATAAATTTAGTGTTTATCTTGTTATGCTAATGAGGTGTGGTAACTTGGATCGATGTATATATGTGCCTGGTCATATGTTGTAACTGGCCGACTGACTGATAAGTAATCAAAGCAGGCGGTTGAAGTAAAACATTGATTCGAAACCGGTTACAGTAAGCTAAATAAATAATGTATAAAATTGTCTCGACTTCAGAAATCAAGGATAACTTGTCTACAATTTCGTAATAATTAGTATTTGGCAAATAATATTATCTTACCGAAAGACCTGTGTTCAAGTTTCAGCATCTAAAAGCTCTTTAAATTCAAAATCCATTTAGTCTACTATTCTTTAATGATCTGGATTAAACTACATAATAAATAGTTGTATTTGTCTGCTTGGTTTTCACTATTTTTACACGAAACACCCATTCTAGCCTCATGTAAAAATATATCTGTTCAATGAATCCTATTGACAGAAATAATTAACAATTTCAAAGAGCGGATTAGTTTAACTTCGTTTAAAGTTGAAATAAATCTATTTCTTTGGAGATTTTGAGAATAGGCGTTATGGTCATTAATTGATCAGTATCAATTAAAACAATACTTTAAGACAGCTCTATTGTATCCAGTAAAATAAGGAGTCCCACCTCAGGACAGAACAGTGAAATATTGCAACTAGTTACGTAATGACATGTATAGGAATTGAATAAGTTTAAGATTTAGCAGTTTAATAAGAATGTTTAGTGTTATTTGTAAAATAATAATGAGTTGTGAGATATGGTAAAACATATGAAAAGAAAATCGTTCAATCAGTAGTCTCAAGATTATATACATTTGTTGAGTTTATTCTAATCAACCAAATCTATTCCAGTTATCGATTTAAAAACTTATCCTGCTATAACATAGTGTTAGGTTAAATTTCATATTGATATATATTTTGGTCGATTAACAACTAAACACCTATCTTCCTTAATCCATCAATCAAAAAATCACATCGGTCCTGAAAAGTATTTACCGAGAAGAAGAGCTAGACAAGCATTCTACAAGTTGTTCATCTTAAACGTTTGCGCACTATTACGATGATTTAACTAAGTAAGAACACTAATAATACCATTAATATAGAGAACAAGTAACTGGGTCATTTTGCTTGAACTAGTTAAATGTATTTACTACTTTGTCATCAAGTAATAAACTTGATTGATATTCATCTTCTTTCTGGAACCTGATTAAACACAACAAGAAATATTTCAGTACATACGATTTATTTGAACATCCAAAATTCATTGGGGAGCTTTCGGTGATATTTTAAATTTAATCGTCAAGCATTGAAGATATCGGTCCGCTACATTAGTTGTATCTGAAATTTTCTAATATTCAGACCTCATAGTAATGAAAATAGATATCACATAATCATTTTGTTGAAATGATTCGTCACCAAAACAAGTTACTACCAAGTTTTAATTAAACATAACCAAGTGAATGCAAATTTAAGTTTACCATGATATATGTAATTAATTACTAACCGTCAGTGAGACACAAAAAAATTATGATAAAAGTGAATAACAGTTAAACAATTCATATCAGTTTGTTACCTTTGAGTAACTAGATTGTACGGAAAACGAACATTTAAATACGACAATACTCATTTGAATATTCTGTCAAGACGATATCTATGTAAAGAATATTCTAAACATGGTCAAACGTCGGCCATAGTATCAGCTAAAACTAGCGAGGTTTAAATATTTACTTCTCCTTTATTCATTTTTTCTATCTAAACTAGATCAATTCCATCATTCAATCTAAATTTAAACAGCTACCGAGTTTTTCAAGTGTAAATGGTTTACCAGCTAATTTTTTAATCAATCTTGAAAAGTAACCATGAATGTAACATGCAATTAGAACCATACTTATAGAACGATCACTCAATTATAAATGGTATAAACACAAAATAAGCGTAGTTGAAAAAAAGAATTAAGTTTCAATGAAACAGTTCAACCGGCAAACTCATGAATCAATTCATTTACTTACAACTTTTCTCTTTCATACTTATGTTTTCTCTAATCTTATTACAGTACGCTTATTGGAGGATATTCTTGAATAATTTGAATTGAAATTCCCAAGCATGTTTATAAGAATATTATTATTACTATTCATCGAAAGTATTCAGTGACCATTATTCGCAAACCTTTTATAGGTCAAGCAAAAAATTACGTTAAAATTAATGATTAAAAAGTATTTTTCTGTAAGTAAAGAAAGGATACTTCAGTTTAACCTCATTACTCTATAATGATACTGTAGTGAATGATTATTTAGTGGGGATAACCAATATTGAAATCAATCCAATTTATCAACCAATCAGAAAAATCATGCACAAACATAAGAACAAAAATCAAAACAATGGGAGACACAACCAAAACAAAGAAGTAAACAACGACAAATTTAAGGTCAATAAGAACCAATCAACGTCGAGGTGCACAGAACAAGCTTTGAGACACATATGGAGAAATTCAAACACTTTACTTCTATCTGAAGTTTGTGCTGATGATGTCGTTCAGAAGAACGATGAAAGCTCCACGACCAAACCATCCAGCTCAGAGAACAAAACTCTACCAAAATCATCCACCTGAGCTACAAATCTTCTCCACCATCTCATAACCAATTTATTTTTTAATGAAAAATTACAGTGTATCTTTGTAAAATATGAAAACTATACATTAAATACATCATTTGCACATCTTCCATCAGCTATTTCATAGAAATTTCATCATTCCTTCGTTCTTGTTATTATTTTGATTACTTTCAATCACTTCTCTTCATTTCAATCATTTCAATTTACTACTCTCAATCATTTTACTTCTGTTTGATACTACATATTACTTATTACCCTCCGTTTTGCTGAAGCCATCATGATAAAAAAAACTTAAACCTGACTTATGCATCCAAAAACAGACTTTAATTAACTTATCACTACCCTGGTAACCCTTTTTTATTTTATTATTTGTTTATTTATTTTAAAATATTTATACTCCTCCCCTATTACATAATTCTTAAACCACATTATCATTCACACATTTCCGCCACCTGATCCTTTTAAATTATCTTAACTTTTCAAATTCTATTTTATTATTATTACGTAACCTATCTTATAATTATTCAATTCCATTATTACACCACCCAACCCGAATTAATTCCTTTTAACCTCTGACCTGTTCTAGCACATATATATATATTCATAATTATTATTGTAACCCAGTTATTTACACTCATCTATGTCAATTGTTTTCACTATATCTCAATGTAAAAATTCTATCACAATTTTGGTTTGTAAGCAGCTGACGAGAAACCTCGAAATAATAGGAATTCATACTATTCTGCATCATTATTTGTTCTTGCTTTATTTAAATTCATAAAGGGAACCAATTGCATGAAATATTACTTATATGTTTCAACATAAGTAATATACACCTTAATATTATTTTTAACTCTTATTTTCTCGTCATGATACTAGACAAATAAACCTGAACAAGTTCATTGAACAAATGCAACTGAAATTTGTAACAAAAAAAATCATTGAAAATCAATAAATTTATCATAATCTTAGGGGGGGAGGAGGTTTCATCATGAATAATTATTACCTGTTAAAAACATTTTCTTGATAGATTTAGTATTCAAAAAAAAAATTCTAGTCAATGACTTTGAATCCATGTTGTCTATATATTTGTAGTTAGTTAATTAAATCCTATTTGTAATTTGATCATTTATAGAGTGAATATTCTTTTCTTTTCTAAATGTCCGAAATCAATCAATTGAGAAAATGGTGATTATCAAGTTTCTTTTTTGTTAATTATATACTAACTTAGTTTGTATAGTTTAAGATATAAAAATTCTTCATAGTCGTTTAAAGATCCTTATCATATTCAAAGACTAATATTTGAACGAAGAATATTCTTGAATTCACTTGGTGTTGTTTTACTTGGATCTTCCCATGGTTATTTAAGACTGCAATTGATCAGTCTCATGTTGGCATATATGCATCCTGTGTGGATTGCTTCGATATAGCCTTAACTCATAAGCGTTTTAAGTAAATATGGATAGTGGCTAGTAGTGGAATCCAGGACGTGCGTTTCGTCCTGTTTAGGACTCGTCAGTTGAATGGGCTTGCATCCCAGAGTTGATGTTCACTAAGGGACTCAAACCCAAGAATATTCTTTTCGATATATTCTCTTCAGGTTCTACAATTATATATATCCAAATCAATAATCCGAAAAATGGCCAGGTTAAGGTTATCAGATATATGTTATCAGATTTACATACTGTTTTAACCACTTCAGAGGATAAATAAAATTTGTCAGGAAAATTCCCAAATATCAGATTTCAGACTGCCATTAGTCATCGAAAATATTTGTTGAAAGTAGTGTTCTTTATATTTTATCTTTATTCTCTCTTAAAGATTAGAATATTTTTATATTTTATGCTTCAGTGTAAGACAATTGTGATTTTATTGTTAAATTCATTATCATATCTTGAATCTTATATAACTGGTTTTTATAGATCAGTTGTAAAGTTAATGAGATTAAGAACAATTATTTTCTTCAATTCACACATTAAACCAAATGAATGTCAATATAGTTTATTCAAATAAAGTTTAGCGCCATATTTCTATCTCTTATTCTGATTGTTATACTTTATTAATTAATAAACGAAATAATAATATGCTTAAAACAAATCTGAAATACTCAACCTTACTAAAAGTACTTCATGGCGCGTTATAAACGATTATTTTATGTAGTAGAGGCAAAATCCGACTCGAATGTCCGCGTTGTGCCTCCTGGATAATGAAACAAATGACTCATGAACTAAAGTGAGCGGTAACCCGGGTGGTGGAGATTGGACTAATCATGCACTCTTACCTATACCCACCAACTGATTACGAACTCCACAGATAAACATAGTACAACTACATTTGGAATGGAAAACGACAAAACATTTTCTCGAAAGTGGTGCATGTATCATATGGAGTTGCTCGTCATTGTGCAAACTCCAAAGGATTGCAGAATCAACCATTCTAGCCCCGGTAGTTGTGCCCTGCTTTGATGTGGTCTGTTTCTCTCCAGAATGGCCTACTAGGCTTCACCAACTTGTTTGGCTGGAAGGGGAAACCACAGTAGATTTCCTCATGTTGATGCTATGAATTCATTAAAATTAGGTTTGACATTTTTGTTAAGTTAGTTTGTAGATGTTGCTTTGTTGTTTGATGTTTTGCAGGCTACCTTATAATTTAAAGATAAAATCTATTTGAACGCCTTTGTTGGTTGATATATTTGAATTCTTGTGTTAATCTAGTTCTTAACTATTGAAAATTACTTCATTTATACATACGTAAATTGACTATTCAGTATTATTCTTAACAACTAACATAAATTATCTTCATGTCACTCCTGAAGAGTACCACTTTTCATAAGTTAATGGATATTTAACCGATTAAAAACTCTTGCTCCACCTGTTCTTTAATCTTCAATGATAACTAGAAAAATGTTGACATGTTTCAAGTATGATGTAATTTTTGTTGAAATATCTATACTAACTTCAATGTAAAAACTTACTGACTAACTTTTTAAAGATTTTTAGAATTATTTGTAGAGGTAAATAAATCCCCAAAATAAATAGCTCTGTAAGTTTTCGACATTGGATGCTGACCACATTAGTTTTAATGGACTCACCTAGCTGAAGGCACTCGGTCATGCATCCGCACCAGATCACGAGTGTGAACGCCGTGCTCAACAACTCTTACAATCGCTGGCCAGATTAGATCAGACGATCCTCGATATATTGATAGCCTATCAAATAAATCTTCAAACCTTCTTGCTTCTGTCTTTTGATTTCAATTGGTGGGTACGATTCATATTAGAAGGTGTTACTGGTTAAAGCGTTGTCAAACTCCGAATACCTGTGGCATCTTCATCTTTACTTTTCATACATCGTAGTGAACTTCAAATAGATATCATAATTATCCACTGAAATAAATAATCAGCTATTCGTTATATTGTCATGTAATGATTCAAAGTATTTAGCTAATGAGAAGCCGTTACCAGTGGAGTTCAACCGGGTCTGTTGTGAGATATCAGCTATCAGCTCACTGAAGACAATGATATGCGGTGGATCAACTTCGTGGATTGGTTGAAGTTAGACATTAACAACACTGGATGCCGGCCAGATCAGTGGTCTAGTTGGTTAAGCGCCTAGCGCGAGACTGATGGGTCCTGGGTTCGAATTTTGCGGGGTCGGGATAGTGAATGCGCACTTCTGAGGAGCCCCATACTAGGACGAAACGGCTGTCCAGTGCTTCCAGGTTTTCTATAGTGGTCTTTTATTTATTTATTTCAACACATAGATATTGGTACAAAGAGTCACATATACATATGCGCCACACAAATCTTATTCGATATGTGTGAGGGCTGTGATACTGCCCGGGTGCACAGACCGAAGCAGGTGGTTTTCTTAGGGGGCCACACCCCGAGCCTTCGACCTGAGGGTCTGATCCACAAGGCAGTGGAGCATCGTAAGGAGATGTAGTCCCATGGAAGCCGGTCACCAACAATTAGTTCATACGCCATTCGTTCCCGCAGGATACTGGAGCCCATGTGCACCATTGGTTTGGGATCCGGTTAAAGCGCCAGACATTCGCTTTTCATCCTCTCATTTTCGTAAACAACACCCCCGCCACGAGAAGGCAGTGAGTAGGACTTCCCTGGCAGAGGCTATATACGCGAGGTCGTGTGAGAGCATTTCGAGAGGGAGAACGGACTCTCCCCACTCTCGACCGTACCAGAGCATTTGGAGGCTTCAATTGATTCATGATTTCAATCTGTGATATTTAGCTTATATCAAACAATTTTCCTCAATAAAAAATAACTATCACAAATTTATGCTCGCAACTATGTTTTCAATCATTATTTTTTTTTAGTTACATAAAAATAGATAATTAGTATTCGTCTAATACTAGAGATATAATCAATCAATATATAAATGATAATACCTAATCAATAATAAACCAGTTTCATATTGAGTTTGATTTATGTTTTCTTATTCTCTTTCAGATTGAATAAAGTTCATTTTTATTTGGTTAATTCAATGTAAAATTTAATAAATCTTAGTCAAGTCAACAAGAAATTGAAAGAAAAAAAAAGGAAAAAAAATGAAGAAAAAGAAAAAAAAAGAGAAACTCCAAATGACAATTTTAATTAATTTAACTTAAAAATCCATCATAAAATTAAATAAATAAGAAAAACGTTGAATAATAAAGTGAATAAAAGTTTGTTATAAACTAAAGAAAAACTACACTAATAAAGTACATACTTTAAAAGTAAGAAAATGAGATCGGATTTTCTTCTCTCTCCATGAAACAATTAAAGGATCAAAATAAAAGAGAAGTTTTTGTATGCTCTAGGTTGATAGAAATGTGTAGAATTTATAAAAATAAAATTTAAGATAAATTTCACAGATTGAAATCATGAGTCAATTGAAGCTAGACCACTATGGAAAACCTGGAAGCACTGGACAGCCGTTTCGTCCTAGTATGATACTCCTCAGCAATGCGGATCCACGATCCCGACCCCGCGAACTTCAAACACAGGACCTATCAGTCTCACGCCAAGTGCTGAGGAGTCCCATACTATGACGAAACGGCCGTCCAGTGATTCCTGATTTTCCGTAGTGGTCTAGCTTCAACTGACTCATGATTTCAATCTGTGAAATGTCTAAAATCTCCACAAACCCCTTTTAATTAAGATAAATTATTAATGACGACAATTGAGTAAATAGGTAGTAGTAGTAGTAGTAGTAGTAGTAGTAGTAGTAGTAGTAGTAGTAGTAGTAGTAGTAGTAGTAGTAGTAGTAGTAGTAGTAGTAGTAGTAGTAGTAGTAGTAGTAGTAGTAGTAGTAGTAGTAGTAGTAGTAGTAGTAGTAGTAGTAGTAGTAGTAGTGTAGTGAACAGAGAACACGAGTGGGAACAATCGGATTTATATGAGCACAAAATTACAGAGCATCTCACTAAAATCTGTGAACCATATAGTAAATCGTTATTTTGCAAAATATCAATCCATCGTCTCAGGTTTCATTGTTCATGCATTTTCCGTTCCCGTTCTTTCCTCATCGACCTTCTACTGAAATACATTCCATACCGGACCACCATTATATACGACGTGTGTGGATATAAGTAACCCACACCACAGTAGTAGTAGTAGTATTTTTGAAATCCACATGAGATGTTTACTTAAAGCACAAAAGCTTACAATCATTCATAGATTTATTTGAATAACGATGAGTTGGGTAATTAACGATGATGGTATTTGATATTTTAAACTGTGAATTAACTATTAGAAAGTATAATTAAAAATCAGTAATTACTATACAGTGACAAGACAATTTCAGTTTCCTATATGAAAAATTCAGATCACCTTGTTAGTCATGCTAGAAGTTATATTCTGAATGAGAAAGGATTTGGTAGCGAACCTGGTAATTAATTTGGATGAAATAAACATATTTTCTTCTATTTTAAACAAGACATCTTTAGCTGTTTTTCAAAACATTAAGTAATAACTAAGATTGTAATTAGTTACATTCTTAAACTATTATTTTGTGTTGTCATTGTAAATGAAGACGGATTGATTAAGTCATTAACTTGGATATGTATATTTCTGACATCTTTCATATAATTTTGAACACAATTTCAAATGTGATCCATGTAACACTATAGTGTTTAGCGTTAAAGAGGATTACAGTCATATATAAATATATGGGCAAAAATATACGGAATTGCCAATTTGTTCTGCTATATTGGTAGCAGTAGTAGTGTATTAAACAAGAACTCAGAAGAGACAACTAATTCAACATTTCATGCAAACTTTTAGAATCCTTTCATAAAATGTGAAAATTATACATTAAATATTCTATTTACAAAGCTTCCATCAATTTTCCTTTACATCCTTCATGATTCTCTCAATTCTCAATTCGTTTCTATTTCCCCTTCTGTTTTCTTCAATTCTGTCTTATCAACTTTCTTTTGACAGATATTCCACTTCTGATCGGTGTTACATACTACTTATTCACAACTCATTCAAATACGGATGTATATTCCAATATTTAGTCTATTACATAATAATATTTTATAAGTATTAGCGTATACAGCATCAAATTGTGGTGCGTGCTACTTATATTGATATAAGTAGTATATAACGTGAGTTAGGAATGTAATGTCTGGCAGCAGAAGATTGGGAAGATCAAGAAAGGAAGAATGGAAATAGAAAGCAATTAGTGTAGAAATACAAGAACAATGAAGTCCGAGACAATTGTTGAACATTTTACAAATTAGATATTATAGTATGGTTTTTTTATTTTACCAAGCAACTCTATCTGAATTTAGTGTTGATGATGTCGTTTAGAAGAACGATGAAAACTCCACGATCAAACCATCCAGCTCAGAGAACAAAACTCCACCAAAAAGCTAAATATAATTCGGTTGTCCTCACCTGTGTTCTCCTTCACTACAAAATGGGCATTAAACGTTAATCCACAATCACACTGATTTTACTGATGGTCAAACATAAAAAATTAGTACAACTGTCAAATTTCAGTACTACTCAAGCCTCTATTAACATTAAAACCGCTTATCACGTTCAAAAGTAAGTTATAAATGGGTTTTTTTTATCATATCCTTCTAAAACATCTTTATAATTTTGAATCAGAAACGAAATATTTGTATTTATATACCTGAGTTTCGATTGATGCATATGGATAAGTGATATTAGATGTAATGACTAAATGAAATGAAACAATAAAGTTATATAACTCCCAATTCAAATATTAAAAAGAAGTAATATGAGGAATTTAAGGATGATAATATACCCCGTTAGTGACTATCAATAAGTTAAACAGTAAGAACTAAAAAAATTTGATATGTCAGGTTGAAACATCTGTGAAAACTAATTATCGTCTACATCATAGTGCTTGCTGCTTACTGCAACATGGATAATTGCAGAAAACGATAGAGTGTTTGACAAATTCGAATGTCAAAATTTCTTTTTCAACTTGATGATTAGGCCTGTTCAATTAGATTATTTATATAAACATTTGATAATTACCAGCAATATCTGTGCAAATAACAGGCGTGTTTGAAACTCAACATAATTTCCTGTTGATAAGTGAAAAAAAGATTCTAGATTTAATACAATTAACCGATTCTTCTACAAAACGAAAAGAAAACTGATTAGAAATAAACTTTATAGTTGAATACATATTATCTTATTTATTTATAGGTAAAAAATAAACAGAATACGGTGGGTTGCATAACATGTTTGTATCTGCTAACATGACAAACAGTGATAACATTGTGATCGGTCCTGGGTTCGAATTTCGCGAGGTGCGGGATCCTGGATGCGCACTGTTGAAGAGTCCCATACTAGGACGAAACGGCTGTCCAGTGATTCCAGGTTTTCCATGGTGGTCTAGCTTCAACTGACTCGTGAATCCAACTATTAAATTACCATAATATCCACAAAATCCCTCTCTGATTTAAGTATTTTGTTAAATGTTAGTTTCGTCTATTAATTAGTGAAATCAAAACTGTTAACTCAAGAGCTGACTTGTGAAAGTGCTGTAAATACGTCCAATAAATTTGAATAGGTTTATACCAGTAAAACATAATCTAGATTCTAGATTTTTGGAGACATTCGGTATTAGGCTTGAGAGAAGGTTTACGCTATCTGGTATACATAATCAATGCATATGTGTAATCTTACATGAACTAGTTCACCCTGTGAGGTTTGATCTTACATATTGTTGATAAATCGATACCAGTATAATTATTATAAGCTTATCTTATCAGTATTTCGTATCAATCTAACAAAGTTATTCATTTCTACTGTTCGATGCTGTAGTTGTACCCTTTTAAACATGTACCTATATAACTAATCCCAAGCGATTTCGAATCGATTGGATGATATCTATCTAGTGATGACTTAAAACTTGATGCTGGTGTAATAAGCTCTAATAATTTTTCTAGAGAAAACAATTAAAATTCACAAATTTCTCCAAAAAAACGTTGTAGATTCTTTTAAACATGAATGGCATTATGAATTTAAAGTAAATTCACATTCACTTATCGTATCAAGCACAATCATGATGATGTAATCGCTTATCAAATGTGTGATTACCTTGTTTAATCTCATTTATTTATTTAAATTACTGATATCAAGATGATAAATGTTAATATGGACTTATGAGAAGCTTTACAATGTATACCAATGGTATTGTGATTAAAAAATAAATAATCATAAACCATGATGACATTTACATGTAAACAATAGTTACTGATTTCCGGCCATAGTCAATGATCATTTCATTATTATCATATAAGTAAACTTTCATTTGAATTAATCAATTAATATAGTAGCTATACAATTAAACGCCCCCTTTCATTATTAAATGCAAACCACTTATTGATTAGATACTATAAAACCTATTGTCGAATAAAAAAATATCGATGAGAATTCCTAAAAAAAAACGTTTTTTTCTTTACAACAAACCAAAAGGATATAATGGTAAAATGAAAAGAATACTACTGAAAATGTCTAAAGTAATCTCTCTTCAATAATTTACTAATCTTAATCTGTACACATAATATTTGTTAATTATATGTGAAAATTATATTTGAAATAATCTCAACGTTTCGTCATTATTGTTAAGTCGGCCTTCGGAGAACTGCGACGGAGCCTCCAGAAGCCCTAAAGGAGCCGAAGAGTCCTAGCCAATCAGAGCATGATGGAGCTTTCTAGAATGTCAATATGGCGTGCTACTATTGGTCACTAGCATAATATGTCTTTTAGCGGATTGGCGAAAATATGATGTTGATTTAAGAAATGTTAACATCTATAAATACTCGTATTTTTCTGTACAAAAAATGAACCTTGGAGTAAAGTACTTCTCGCATACTTTGCATCTTCTTTTTCGTGTTCAGGTCGATGTTCTAGCTTGGGGGTTACAGAATAGCTTAGGAAACGAATATAGCATTCAATCCGCAAGACTTATCAATTATTATTAAACGGGATGGTTTAGAAGAATTGTTTGAAAATGTTACCAACATTTCGGAGAGCATTGAGCTAACGAAAGAAACAGAATCTGCTGACCACAATCTAGAGTTTCTCAGTTGTTTGGTTAAACGAAGACATAATAATAAGTTGAAAATAAATGTATTGAGGAAATCGACACATTCTGAGAAATAATTAGATTTTGGTTTGACTCATGAGCTCTGTACGAAAGTCACTGTTGTAAAAAAATTAATTAACAGAAATATTGAGCTCGTTACAGATAAGAAGGACCAACAAGTTGAAATGAATAGAGTTTTGTCTACAATTAAGGATAACAACTACCCAAAAAAGTTTTGAAAAAAGATTATTAGAAATGAAAGAAAAATTAAACTAGAATGTATTCCAAAAGATTGGAAGTCCGCCGTGGTCATTCCATACTGTAATGAAACATCGGAAAAAATCAAGTGGATTTTGTAAATAAGCCTGATGTAAGAGTGTATTTTCGGGCGTGTGACACCATAAGTTCTGCATTAATGAAAGTTAACGATAAGTTCTCAAAGGAAGGACGACAAAATATTGTCTATGAGATCAACTGTCATGATTGTAATGCCGCTTAAGTGGGAGTAACATCCAAACAATTGAATGTAAGGCTAAAACAACACAATCATTGATAGAAAAACGTTCCCAAATCCTAGAGAAACTTAAAAATAAGTCTGCTATAGCGTTACATGCGTTGGAAACGGGACACAACATTAATTTTGAAGGACCCAAAATACTTCAGAAAGGTTTTAACAATCATAAAGAAAGATTGACAGCAGAAGCGATGTATATATGGGCGAACAAAAACAGCCTGAACCGAAAGGATGATATTTAACTAAAGACTACTTGTTAAATATTCGTTGACAAGTAATTTGACCCTTCCTTTATTCAACTTGTTTGTTGCACTTGCATCGTTATTTTGACTCAAATTAATGTGAGTTATTTTCAACAATACAATTATGTATTTGATGGTTCTTATTATACATGAACATCAATGATTCAGAGACGATTTTTCAACCTTCAACTAGAACTTTTATTTTTCCTTCATATAAAACATATCATTAATTCATAACTCAATCTTACAGTTATATACACACAAATCGTTCAGTCATTCATTTTCACATGTGTCGCATTTAACTGACTCATCCTATTTACTAAACAAAATCAACATTCATAATTGATTGATCACTGGGTGGTGATCAATGTCATGTGGATCAAGTACTTATTTAGTGCAGATCGAATGCTATCGACTATAGTGCAATGTGTCCACCAGTCCAGGTGACTCGTCATTGCGGGCACCATATATTGAGATTAGATGGTGGTTGGATGTAGTCTACAGGAAACCTTGGACCCGGGAACTGGTGCTAAATAAGGACTTGACACACATGACATTGATCACCACCCAGTGATCAGTCAGTTGTGATTACATCTCAGTCCTACAGTAGGTCAGTCGCGGCCCGGACCGCTCAGTGGTAACGTCTCTGACAGTGAAGCTGGGTGACACGGGATCGAATCTACCTGAGTGCACCAGTTCCCTCAGGATTACAGGTACACCCTGCTGACGAGTGCCAAGTAGCACGAAACCCGAGTCCAGGGTTTCCTATCGACTACCTCCAACCACCATCTAAAATCAACATTCAAATAAGATTGGGTTAACACAGTATAAATTTGATGTGATTTGATTATTGAAACGTTATATGCTTCGTTAATGATTTCGATTACTACTCTGAAGAAGTCCAGACAAGTAACATGGACGAAACGTTGAAAATATTTTAAATTTCCATCGCTAAGATTATTTCAAATATAATTTTTCAAATATAATAACTTCACTATACTCGACACCTAATTATTGTCAAACTATTCGTTTTAATCAGTGTAGCAGCAGCTCTGCATCAGTAGGCCTCAACATGCACAAGGGGAAAACCAAGGTCCTCAAATTCAAAACGAAGAACAGCAATCCAGTCACTCATGATGGCGAAACTCTGGAAAATGTGGAATCCTTCAAATACCTGGGAAGCATCATCGATGAACAAGGAGGATCAGATGCAGACGTAAAGGCGAGCATAGCAAAGATAGCATTCCTACAGTTAAAGAACATATGAAACTCAAAACAACTTTCAACCAACATCAAAGTCACAGTCATCAATACGAACGTCATGACAGTTCTAAAGTAGGGAGCTGAAACTTGGAGAACTACTACAGCCATCATCAAAAAGGTACAAGTATGTATAAATAGCTGTCTATGCAAGATACTCAATATTCATTGGCCGGATACCATCAGCAACAGCTTTCTCTCGGAGAGAACAAACCAGCTTCCAACTGAAGAGGAAATTAGGAAAACACAATGGAAATGGATAGGACATACACTACGCAAATCGTCAAACTGCATCAGGAGGCAAGCCCTAACTTGGAATCCTGAAGGGAAGTGAAAAAGAGGAAGGCCAAAGAACACATTGCGTCGGATAATAGAAGCAGATATGAAAACGATGAATTACAACTGGACGGAGCTAGAAAGGATTGCCCAGGACAGGGTTGGATGGAGAATGCTGGTGAGCGGCCTATGCTCCTTCACGAAAAGTAACAGGCGTAAGTTCGTAAATATATGTTCTAATATTGGCCAATATTCGTATAAAATATTTGTTAATTAGTTTTATTCGGAATTTTTTTGTAAAAAAAAAACAAAACAACAACCCACCCTGGTTACCATTGTTTATCTAGTTTATTTTTTTCTCATTGTTAAAGCACAGCTTTTATTCATCTAAATCTTTTAGTTTTTCATAAATTGTATAAAAATCTTAAAATGATAATTGGTATCTACAAATGATAAATTATCATTACTGAAATATGTTGACTTAGATTAGATTAACATATTAACATACTGTTTACGTTTCATAATGTGATTTCTATTAATCCCGTTTCTTTTTTTTTTCTTCTTTTATTTCTGTAAACAAACTATAAGTGTCTAAAAAGAAAATCAAGATGTGTGTATGGTGGTGCGAAATGAAAAATTAACATTTCCAGACTAAAAACTGAATAACAGTTAATCACAAAATTATATTTTCTAAAGAATATTCATATATAAAATCATTTAAAGTAATCTAACTAGTTTGAACTAGATTCAGACAAAGATTCCGCCGATTATAACAGTTTCATTTTGATTATATAATGTTCATTATATCTTAACCGATTTAATTGATTTACTATTGAAGATTTGAGCATTTTCAGGTTAGTACATAGTCTTAACGATACACGTTTAATATATTGACAAAATGTTTGTGATTTGTTTACTTTAAGTCAATCACAGATCAACAATAAAACTACTATACCTACTTAAAAACATTGATTAATGACTATCTTTTAGTTTACTGAAATACCTTCAATCTCTTAGTAGTGCATAATTATGTAAATAGAAAAAAACTTTAAAGAGTTTCCTTCTAAACCACATTCTCTACACGAGTATTACGGCAGTTAATGATTTTAATGTCAATAACATGTTTTCAATCAACCTCATAATAGTACTTATTTTCAAATAGAACACTGATATACTAATAAATAAAATCATTTATTTTTTGATTGATATCATGGGTCATTTGAAGCTAGATCACCATGGAAAAACTGGAAGCACTGGACGGCCGTTTCGTCCTAGTATGGGACTCCTCAGCAGTGCGCGTCCACGATTTCGCACTCCACGAGATTCGAACCCAGGACCTGTCAGTCTCACGCCAGGTACTTAGCAAACTAGACCACTGAGCTGGCATCCAGTGTTGTTAATGTCTAACCTCAACCAGTCCACAAAGTTGCGCGACCATCTTCCATTGCACTGAGGTAGACACCTGTTTCTACCCGACACGGATTAGCTCCACTGGTCATGGCTTCTCACCATCATCATTTATTCTTTAAAAATTCTATTCAAACTGTTCATTATCATTTGACTGACAAAAATGTCAACATTTCAAAACTTCAGACAAATAAAAATGAAAGTATAAATCAATAGAGAAAAGAAAAAAGAAAAGTTGATTACCAAGCTTGAAAAAATTAGTTTTTTTTTTGTTTAATTCTTTTATTCAGGATAAGATCAGTTTAATTTGTATTTATATTTTCAAAATTAATAAACATTTGAATCGGTTGGACGCATTTTCTTTTAAATTAACACAAAAAAAATACTAGTCGTCATGATACCTGAAGGCATCAATTGTAACCAGGTGGTATTAAAAAAAACTATTTTCTTCCCGACAATAAACAATAAATTCAGAAAATAATAAATCTATAGTAGCCAAATTCAGTTGTTACCAAAACATTATATATACGAATGAAGCATTAAATTATATTCTATAGAAAAATCATTGATACAAATTACTGCGAATAATATAATTTAGGTAAATGGAAACCAATTTTTTAAACCTCAGTTGGTAGTTCTATTGAAATGTTATGATGAGTAGAGTTTAGCTATGTTAACTGTAAAATAATCGTCATCAACAACGCTGGATTATCTTAATACTTTATTTCAAATTGATCGATGTTAGGAATGTGTACCATTAGATGATAAATCAGTTAACTTAAAGGTCCTAGGTCAATCTCTTACAGGGTTGTGGATGTAAACCACTGATGGGTCCAATATTATGAAGAAATGACTATCCAGTGGTCTCTGATTTTCAATATGACTTCAACTATAAACAATTTATATTGAATCTCATCTATTAAAACAATATAATAATTAAAACATTCGATTATCATATTTTCTTTTGTGCATCTAAGCAACATAATAAACAGAATCTTATTAGGAAATAGAAAATTTAAGACAACTTCCCAAATATTTTTAAGATACTGTTTCATTTTAAATGAAACTTGGGGAACTATGAAAGTCATCATTCAAAAGATACAAGTGTTTAGTAACGATTGTCTACACAAAATACTTCGGATCCGTTGACCAGACACTATCAACAACAACCTACTATGGAAGAGAACGAACCAGATTCTAGAGAAGGAATTAATCGGGAAGAAGCGCTGGAAGTGGATAAGACACACATTGAGAAAAGCATCGAACTGTGTCACAAGACAAGTCCTCACTTGGAATCCTTAATGCCAAAGGAGAAAAGGAAGATCAAAGAACACATTACACCAAGAAATGGAGACAGACATGAGAATAATGAACAAGAATTGGATAGCACTAGAGATGAAGACCGAGGACAGAGTGGGTTGGGGAATGCTGATTAGTGGCCTATACTTTATTGGGAGTAACAGGCATAAGTAATGTATTTATTTCACATCAATAGTTACTACTGATAATAAGTAGTTATTATTTAAATTCATTTCAGATTGATTTTTATTGATTTTAATAATAATAATAACCAAAGTTCCATTCTTGATATTAATTGGGTTCGAATCCCGCGGGGTGCGGGATCGTGGATGCGCACTGCTGAGGAGTCCCATACCAGGACGAAACGGCCGTCCAGTGCTTCCAGGTTTTCCATGGTGGTCTAGCTTCAACTGACTCATGATTTCAATCTGTAAAAATTTCTAAAATCTCCACAAAACCCTTTGTGATAATTATCCTATTTTAGTCAATCTATGGATACATTTATAGAAATACTAGATCAAGTTATTTATTTATTTATTTCAACACATAGATAACGATACAAAGAGGCATCAAATACATATGCGCCACACAAATCTCATTCGATATGTGTGAGGACTGTGATACTGCCCGGGTGCCCAAACCGAAGCAGGTGATTTTCTTAGGGGGCCACACCCCGAGCCTTCGACCTAAAGGTCTGATCCACAAGGCAGTGGAGCATCGTAAGGAGATGCAGTCCCATGGAAGCCGGTGACCAAAAATTGGTTCATTCGCCATTTGTTCCTTTAGGATACTGGAGCCCGTGTGCACCATTGGTTTGGAATCCGGTTAAAGCGCCGGACATTCGCTTTTCGTCCTCTCATTTTCGTAAACAACACCCCCGCCACGAGAAGGCAGTGAGTAGGACTTCCCTGGCAGAGGCTATATACGCGTGACCGTGTGAGAGTATTTCGAGAGGGAGAGCGGACTCTCCCCACTCTCGGCCGTACCAGGGCATTTGGGGGCACTAGATCAAGTACATTACATGAGATCTAGTTACATAAGAAGAAAAAAATGTTAAGCCTATTAATTAATTTATAGTCTTTGTATTTCTTCGATTGAATGAAGAGAAAAAATTTATTTGAAATCAATATGGATTACAGTAAACAAACTAATAAACATTTAATGTCAGGAAATTTATATTTATAAGTGTGTGTGTGTGTGTGCATGTGTTTATTCATACGTTTGATGTATTCCGTTGTTGTTCGAGTTTGTTTAGTGGAGAGATAAAAAAATGGTAATAATTCCATCCCTTTTTTTCTTAACAGGAAAAATGTTTTACAATATATTACAGTAACAATAATATGATACATGCATTTTGAGAGAAAAAAGACATTAGTAAGTTTATTCAGTTAGAATGGTTAGTTCTTCACCGTTCTAACTCATTATACACCATACTAAAGTCAGTACTTCATTGATTCAATATCATACATGGTATTTAGTTCCCGATATTCTAAACAAATTGAAATTTGGATATTTTATTCGATTTATTGATGCTACTCATTAAGTTTTCGTTTATATTGGTACTCCTTTAAATATACTCTAATAATGAATTCTAGATACAGTTTGTTTATCGTTTACAATTAAATATCATTATGTTACTTACTGTCTGAAACACAACTGGTTAGTTATGAATAGTTTACTTTGAATGATTAAAAGAAAATATGTATACGATTTAATTTAACAAAGAATAATTTAAGAAATTATTGAATTCATGAATTATTGGTGTTCTAACTTAGATTGACTCATGAATTCAACTGTTAAAATATTACAATCTCCGCAAAGACTCACACTGAAAATTATTGAATTGTTCAATTAACCATTTAATCTAATTGTAAATCTTTTACCATAAGGATTAACATAATCTGTACAAAATAGAAAAGAATAAGCTTACTCTCGTTAACTATCAAATATACCTCATTTGATATTGATTGTTTGAAACTTCCCATTGATGTTTCGGATTGCAATTGATCAGTCTCCTCCATTACGCACACCAGTGGTTATCTGGATTCATCAGCTAAGTGAATAATGTGACAACGTTTAAAGTGAACGGTATTGGCTTGGAGTCCCTGAGTGAACATCAACCCTGAGATGTACGTACATCCACCCGATGAGCCCCGAATAAGACAAAACGCGCATCCGGGATTCCACTATCAGCCATCATCCATCTCTGCTTATAATGCTTTTGAATCAAGGTAATATGTTTACAAATGATGAGCAGTTTGCACTCAATAATGCATTGTTTACAATAATCAATCTCCCAATATAATCAAATATAATAGCCTAATCTATTCTAATCTTGTAAATTTAAGAACTATAGCCTAATATATTCAGTGAATATTATTAATGAATAAAAGTTAACTAACCATCCATCAAAATAACTTTAAAATTGACTCAGGATCCACTTATTGAAATTATAATTGAAAGTATTCCAGTGCTGTATTTTCACATACAAAATAAACATCCGGTTGCGTGACTTAATTGTTTGTTTGTTTTTTGATGAATTTACATAAGCAAGTAAATAGTTTTCAGATAAATAAATAAAATAATATTGTTACGAGAAGAGAAATCAACCAACCTTACAAGCGTTGTTATAACTAACAGAGAAGTAATTATCTTCTTTTTTAAAAAGTAATGTCACAGTAATGCTGAATACAATCAGTATTAGTTATTATTTGATTTGTTAAATAGAAACATAAACAGTCACTGACTCAATGTGTAGCGATTTGTGGATGTATCACTTTGAAAATGCTTTGCCAGGATAAGATATCAGTTTATTGATTTTTAGCTAAGGTTCATTTGACTAAAGAATCCTGGAAAAATACTTTTACCAAAGGTTTTATGACTATGACATGTAACCTAATTTCAAGAGGAATTGAAAACAAACGAGGAATACTTATAAATTGTTTTCAAATAATGAGCAAGTGTTAGTTTTTTTAAATCAATCAAATGGTGGACACCAGCTTATTGAATTATGTAATTAAGGATTTATATTCCTGGTATTGCATACAGCCTTTTTAAATAGGCAATATTTTGGATCCAGCTGTACTCTAATTAGAATTTTTTAAAAAACTGAATAATCACGATAATTAAACTGATCAGTCTCAACCCATATTCACTATAATATTTAAAGTGTATTGACATGAGAATGTTTTATGGAACAATCTATCATTATCATTATCATAATCAATGTCATTTTCATCATCAATATCATTATGATATATATTTTCCTCAACAGAAAAAATGCTGTACTTAAACTAACTCACTCTATAAATTAATTATCAATTAGACTAGGATTCCATTTTACAATGTTATACACGAAATATACTCAGTTCTGTGGAACAAAAAACATTATGTTACATAAAATCAATCTGCCCCCAAATGCCCTGGTACGGCAGAGAGTGGGGTAAGCCCGACCCCTTTCTCGAAATGCCCCCACATGCCCACACGTATACAGCCTCTGCAAGGGAAGTCCTACTCACTGCCTTCTCGTGGTGGGGGTGTTGTTTACGAAAATGAAAGGACAAAAAGCGAATGTCCAGCGGTTTAACCGGATTCCAATCTGCAAAAGATACTAATTTTTGAATAATAAATTCAACAAAATAATTAAAACCATTCAATTTCTATTGTTCGTTTATCTTTTATCAATATCAGATTTGAATTTTCCCCCCAGCAACACCCGACGTTTCATCCATACTCCTTGATTTAATTAAATCTATTTTAAAACTTAATGGTTACAAATCTTTCTATCTTATTATTGTTATTATTTTACTTAATGAAATTACTTTTATACACTAAATGAATTACCCTTTACATAACTCAGTAGAAATTTAAAACAAATTTGAATTGATTAAATGAAAAAATTGTTTCATTTAGTTTGTTTTCTTGAATTAAGTTGATATTGATAGTCGTTTAATAACAGACTCTTTTGTAAACAAAAAAATAATCATTAGTAAACTTGATTTTGTCATCTAAGTTGTTGAACCGTTGGAATAGTTCGTCTAAACCATCTCGTTTTATAATGACAAATGTATCATCTACGTATCTTATCCAAATTTTTGGTGGAATGGAACACATTGAGATAGCAATTGTTTCCAATGAATGCATGAATAAATTAGCCACAATTGGCGAGACAGGTGATCCCATAGCCACACCTTCTGTTTGTCGGTACAGAACTCCTCGAAAAATGAAAACAGTTGAATGCAAGCAAAGCTCCAACGCTCTAATAATGTCTGATGGGCCTAGAAGGCAACGTTGTTTAAGTACAATGTCAGAGTCTAACAGGTTATACACAATATCTAAAGCTTTTTTAACAGTAACATTAGTTAACAATGAGCAAACATCAAAACTTGCCATTATTTCATCATCTTCTATCCGAATATTACTGACAATGTTTTTGAAATCATTAGAATTTTTTATTCCATATTTTATTACGCTATCATATGGTTTAAGAATTTTGGCCAAGTATCTAGAAAGATTATAAGTTGGTGTGAATTAATGTAATCAACCACAGGTCTTAATGGTACATCTGTTTTGTGTATTTTTGGTAGGCCATAAAATCTACAAGGGTTATTGCTTTTTGGATATATTACAGCTACCAGAGTATAAAAAAAATAATCATCCTTAAAGTTGATAAATTAGTTAATTAAATTATCATCAAAACCAATAACCATTAGTTTTACCTAAACTATAAATTACATACTTTACAAACAATTTTCTATTTTATTTATTAACGAATTATAAATAATGATAAGTGATTGAAACTATATCACTCAATGCTTCATAAAACATTTAGCTTGTCAACTTGATTTTTCTAGAATAATTGAGTCTAACAAAAAGACTATAAAATTATGCTTAGAAATAATTGTTTTTTATTCATATAATTGTATAAAACAATTTATCTTTGTCATTCATTATATGTGAAAATTATATTTGAAATAATCTCAGTGATTGAAATTTAACTAATTCCAACGTTTCGTCCAGCTAACTTGTCTAGACTTCTTCAGGGTAATAATCAAAATCAAAATTATCAAAGAAATATATAGCTTTTTAACAATCAGGATTATAATGTGTTAAACCAATCATATTTGGATGTTGATTTTTTGTAAAATAGGATAAAATGAGTCAGTTAACTACAATTCATGTGAAGAAATCATCTACATGGAAATAATTAACTGAGTAACAAATCGTATATGTGTGAGTGTGTAGTTATGTATGTATGTGTGAGACATTGATATGAAGGAATAAATAAAGTTCAAGTTCAAGGATGAAAAATTGATAATGAAAGATCGATGTGCATGTCCAAACATAAATTGTATTTTCACAGATTTAAATCATGAGTCAGTTGAAGCTAGACCACCATTGAAAACCTGGAAGCACTGGACGGCCGTTTCGTCCTAGTATGGGACTCCTCAGCAGTGCGCATCCACGATCCCGCACCACGCGGGGCTCGACACAGGACCTATTGGCTTCACGCGCGAGCACTTAACCACTAGACCACTGAGCCGGCATCCAACGGTGTTAATGTCTAACTTCAACCAATCCACGAAGTTGCGCTACCGTACACCATTGTCTTCAGTGAGTTGTTATCTCACAACAGACCTGGTTGAACTCCACTGGTAACGGTTTCTCACTAGAACTCAAGGAGTTTTTCCTGAAGTCAGTCACTAGTGAGCAGGACGAAACGGCCGTCCAGTGCTTCCAGGTTTTCAATGGTGGTCTAGCTTCAACTGACTCATGATTTCAACCTGTGAAATGTCTTAAACTCTCCACAAAACCCATTCAGTTATAAACTAGTTTGATAATTATCAGTAATCACAAATCTATTAGTGACCTTAATTAATTAAGGAATTTTCTAATTCATTTAACTTTCATAATAAAAATTTCTTATTCACTATTCATAATGACCTGAATTTGAATTACTAATGTTTGTTTATTTAAATGTATCTACAAAATAGATTCAATGAAAAGATAAGATTATTTTAACTTGATCATTTGAATGTTTAATTTGATTCGTGATATCACTTGAAGAAACATTTATGCCAACTAATTTTATAACAAACTGAATATTAAGTTATAATAAATGTCATCTTAAATAGAATTATTCTTTTGAAATAAGATTAAAATATACAATAGAAAAGGATTTTGATTGAGATCATGAACCGATTAATGTTAGACAACCATTGGAAACCTGGAAGCACTGAACGGTCGTTTCATCCTATTGTGGAACTCCTCAGTACCAATCAGTTCATGATCTTAATCAAAAACTTAATAATCTCCACAACTCCTATACTGATAGAGAAGAATTTATTGACAATTAAAAAATGTGTCTAATTCAAAATGATTTTTTTCCTTTTAAAGTTCATATGTATCAATCAAAAGTTCAATTTCTTTTAGTTGATATCTGAACAATGAATTTCCATAATGATCAATGATTCATTTAAGTGTTCTTTCTTATTTTCAATAGTTCTACCATCAATATTCATTGGATTTGAAAAACATAAATTGTCATGCTATTTATTATGTTTAAATAAATATTAGTGTAATTAGTGATGAGTTAAGTATATTGTAGTGAACGAACAAACAGATGAGAAAGACCAATTTATTATTCAGTCTAAAATTATAGTTTGTCTTGGTAAATTATGAAGACCATACATTAAATAGTTCGTGTGCATATCTTTCATCAGTTGTCGTTTACATTCTTCATGATTCTTTCAATTCTCTTTCATTTGTTCACAGTTGAATCTTCTCAACGCGGTTTTGGCAAATATCCCACTTCTGATTTGTGTTAAATGCACCACAATACTACATAAATACGTATGTATTTCTCGTGTTCTGTAAAAAAAGAAGTAAATTAGATTATATTTTAAACAATAATTCAATTCATATCAGATGGGTTTTTGTGGATATTCCAGTAATTTCAATGGTTGAGATCATGCATCAATTGAAGCTAGACCACCGTGGAAAACCTGGAAGCACTGGACGGCTGTTTCGTCCTATTGTCGTACTCTTGAAGAAAATACCGAATCTATTTACGAAAAAGATCAATCAACTAACTAACATTGACAAGAAGGATTTTGATATTACATTGTCAAGACTTGATTTTCTTTCAATTCACTTCAGTAGAATTGATATTAACGTCATTTTATAGATAAGTGATATATTAACTGACATAAATCGTCAACGGTTTAAGTAGTAATGTTCTGTATCCAGTGCATAGAAATTCCTTCTTTTTTTTGTGTATGTTGAGTGCAATCAACTAAAAGGAAGAATACGCGAATAAAGCATTTATTTATTTAGCTTATATTTACTTCATTATAAGTCAAATAAAAATCCTTTACAAGTGAGTATGATCGACGTATTCAATGAAATATGCATATAAATTGGTAATTCTCAATAATAAAATAATAATTTTTCAAACCCTTATTTAGTGATTGTTTTTAAATCAAGCACCGTATCCTATAAAAAAGCGTATGTTTATTTTATTCTTGTTTACAGAAAAATGTTTGTAACTAATCTATGTCAGCTGATATTGTTTGGCTGAAGAGAGAACCTCTGTGTTTATTTCATTTATACAAATAATTCATACAGAAACAGAAAATGGCTCTCCCTTCCGATCAATTACAGTTGCTATGTCAGCGACAATAGTAGCGTTTTAAAAAGAATCATTTGGAATTTATAGACAAATTACACACACGGCTGCTGAATCATCCATGCTTTTGAGATATGACGGGAGTTAATGAACTAATTTTTGAATTGCGTACTGAGCTGTAAAGAATTGCAGAATGTGTAAAAGTGTCGATGAAAGCCTCTATGAATCATTGACAAGCAGTAATGTAAGCGAAACAGTAGCAGTCATTCATGATCCGCCCAGTGGTATAGAAACGTCCATCTCAGAGACATGCTCTGTAGCAGGTTCAAATCCCATCCTCTCCTAAACACGATGTAAAAACACTGACTCGTCCAGTTCACAGAAGAACGATGTCTTGTTAAATGCACATGGAATTAATGCAGCACCCGCCCACCAACAAACAGAAAATCAATCAAGCAGTATAATGAAGACAGTTGCAATAAATGAAGTTCATCATTCTACGACAAAAGTTTCCGATGAATCTACTTATCGGGGTTCCCTAGTTGTTTTACCAGATATATGTTATCTTAGTGACTTACATGTTTTTGATCAAATTTCTTACAAAAATGAAAAAAATATGTCGTGTGTATCAAGGGATGATCAAAAACCTAATGAAATTTTGATAAACGCTGATTATTCTAGTGATCCATTATTTATTAATGTGATTTTCAAGAAATCTGATGAAAATGTTTCTGTAGAATCAAATCCTAATGACCTCATATCAAGTGCCGTTGATCCCCACCATCTAGCCAGTTCTAGTGAACTCTTTATTCAATACGGGAAATATGTTTTAAATAGAGTCACACTAACTGTAACTTGGGAATATGAGGATCCAATATTATTTCGTGGAGGATGGATGATAAAGTCAGAAAATTTAAAGTCAGGATCTAAACGTTGAGTCTTCAAAAAAAGAAGAGAAGGTGATATGACGCAAAGAAAAGTCAAAATTCTATTGATTTACTCATTATGAGTTTCGTTCAACATTACATCTGTTCTAATTCAATGTGATAATTACTCAATGTAGTATTTGTTTGTGTTTTCCCTTATGACCTTTTTATTCTGTATAACATACGATATTCTTGTATTAACAATTGACATGAACTATACTCAGCATATGATCTGTTATAACTCTAAGTGTGTTTCATATATGTGATTTCATCCTAAGTATTAATCGAAATGGGTGTACGAATCAATATGTAAATGAATGTATTTTCGACTAGAGTTGTTGTCATCGTCGAGTTTGGGGATTAATAAATCTTCAGTTCTACCATTACAAATTACATACAAATGCGTATATAATTCACCAAATAAGTTTCATTGGTGAGTCAATTGCACTCATATTGAGTATTTTCAAAAGAAACTTAATGCATTTTCACTTTCTAATAAAACTATCAATTTATGTGGCATTAGATTAATAAAATTTGTTTGGTCGACCTAAATTAGAGCAGTTTACTTTGCTGAGGACGGAACGGCCGTCCAGTGCTTCCAGGTTTTCCATGGTGGTCTAGCTTCGATTGACTCATGACCTCAACCATTGAAATTACTACAACCTCCACAAAAACCCTTCTGATACTTTGTATTTTCTTAATTATAGTGTCTATTTACAACATTTTTGATTGGAAAACAGCTAAAATGCTATTAAACATACAATAAATGGATTGTATCTAACAATATTTGTGATACCTGATGTTAGAGGTACTCATCGAATAAATTATGTAAAGTACCAAACACTTCTTTTGTGAGTAAAACTTACTCATTCATTTAACGAAATACTGTGTGTGTTCTACTACTAACCAGATTGATGGTGTATGAGAAGTGATCAAATCTGCATTTTTACTGTCTTTGTTGGTTAGTATAATAACTATTTAATAATGCTTGCATCGTCTTGCCTGAAAGTGTTTGCAAATAACCACTTATAAAACTTTCACTGATCAGAAGTGATTAAATTCTTAATGACTATCAGTGTCATTTATTCTTTTGTTGTCTTACCATGTACTCTTAAATTTTTCATTCTTACCCCACAAGAAGCATTATCTATTTTTGTGTTTTTCTTATTATTTTGTTTCTTGTTGAAGATCAAAATAGCCGTTCTCTGAATAGTCCTCTTTTGATGTGATTGGAAAATCTGTTGAGGAAGTTTGGTCCTTCAAATTAACAGTGTTAGGAACAAGAAAGTGAGTTGTCTGTATTGTGTCTAAAAAACCAAGTTTAGATTTAATTTCTCGTTTAGTAATAATATACCAATAGCATCCTCGTTTCAGATATATAAAAATACTATTCACAACATTTTTAGGAGAAAACTGACGACAAACATAACTATTTACTTGTTCCATTACACTTAGTCAGTTTTCTGTAAAATAAATTCAGCACTTTACGTTTTACTGCTAAATAATACTAGTTATAGTCTATTCATTTAAGTTTATCAATTTTCTACAATCTCTACAAACCCCCTATCTTAATAATGATTGTGTTCACCAGTGACTAGTTTCAACATGTAACGCCTGGAATTCTATCTAAATCCATGACCAGTGGAGTTCTATCATATCTGGTATGAGACAGTTATTTAACTCAGGAAATGGGTCTCACTTGAGAAATATAGTGAACTGGTTGGAGTTAAACAATAACATCATTGAATATGGACATAGTGGTCTAGAAACTAATAGTTAGCATGTGAGACCAGAAACCGTGAGTTCCACTCTTAGTTATTGCGGAGGAGTCCCATACCAGGATGAAACAGTCATCTAATGTTTTCAGATTTTAAATGCTTATCCATCTAAGATCAATTCATGATTGATACTATGAAAATTTTACAATCTCCACAAATTCCTTGAAGTAATAACAATTATAAGTGATAAGTTATTCATATTAACCTTTGTTTTAACCAGTTTACATAGTAGTCCTATTCTATGAGATTTTGCTTCAAATAAATGCTACTTAATAAACTCATCTGTTTCAAAGTTTTAGTAATAATTAGAAGTGGGAAGAAAAGTGGATCTTATGGCTTATTATTAGTTCTTCCTTATTTATTTCTCATGTTCATATAGAATGATTGAATTTTATTTAAAAAGCTAAGTAAGTCTATATAAAAATGAGTTCCAAATTTTATTAGCATAATACGGTTAATTTCTACTTTACATCTCACACTGATTTTAAGATCCTAGCAATTGAAAACCAGGAAGAACGAGATGACATTTACATCCTAACATGAAACTCTCTACTAGTTCGAACTTATGATTATTTAAGGACTTAAACTTGGGGCTATCACAAGTTGTGGCGACTGCATAATCTATCAAACTACTGATTAACCATTCAACAATCCATATTTCTAACTTCAGTCACGTGACCGTCACCCACATCTATCGATGATATTTACCTCTAATATTACTGGACTCCAGTTTATCAATTTTGATAAAATCATTCAAAGTATATTGCCAATGAATACATATAATTGTTCAGTTTATTTCCTATCCTTGAGAGTCAAATAAATATCAGCTGAGAGCACACTAGTCAATGAACCTAAGAGATTCTGGATCGTACCTAACGAAAGTGTTTTTTCTTCCAGTTTCATCGAGTGAAACCGGAATTCAAAACTAAAAGTTGAAATACTCCTTACAATAAAAAATTGCTTTCTCCATTGTTACGGAACCTAAAAGGATAGTATACCCAAAGTCCTGAAAATAGATTTTGCAACATCTCAGATAAAGATCTTTTATTCTACTGAACATTGAATCATTTCAGGTGCCAATCGGAGACAGTTATCAAGAAATTCTCCTCGTAGGCTCCTCTTTGATCATTATTATTGTGTATCTAACAGGAGGAGGATTGTTTGGAACTATACTCATAAACACTAAACTTAATGTTGTGGGCAACTGGTAACTGCTATTTTATTACACAACTAATATTCACAAAAACTGAATTATTGTTTATAATGAGATTGATTAATCAGTAACATACGTATTCTTCTGAGTTTTCATCAGTAGTAGCAAGTCCTTTTCACTGATTACAGATCAAACAATGTCAGCACTCGAAAGTGGATCATTTAATCAATATATGATTTCCAAATAACTTATATTCTCGAAGTCAATAATTCTATCGTCATTCATTGAACAATGATTAATTAGTCCATAATAAGTATATTCTACTCTGTATCATTCTATATCATACCAAATAGAAGGAATTAGAAAACACCTATTGTTTTTTCACAATTTTTATAATGATTTTTATTCTTAAGCCAACGCCTAAACATTTCTGTCAGTCAAAAATCAACTTGATTATTATGTTTTCATTATAATAATTAGATAGGCAAGTTCAACTTTTGTTTGATGAATTACCGTAAGTTCAATTCTTCTCAAGTCTAAGATATAAAGAGACTATTTATTCTTGTTTATCTTGTTACTTATTATTATTACTAGCAATTGTTGTTACTATTTTCTAACAAATTACCGATCAATCATGATGTTTTAGGTTAAAAAAAAAATTAATTTCGAATAATGAAGTGAGAAAGGAAAGTTCATGAGAACTATGTGATAATATTAACTTGATATATTTTGAACAAACTGATCATACACTTAATTGTTAGAATATTTGATTTATAGAAAAAAATAAAGGTCAACGAGACAGATTGAAAGATAATAATAATAATAATAAATAGAGATGATAAAGAAAACAATGTGGCAAACAAAGAGTGCTTGAACTTTCGAATGTTCTGATATCGATTTCGTTTAAAAGAAAAACTTTAAGTAATTACAAAACTATTGAGATTTAGATGGTGGTTGGAGGTAGTCAACAGGAAACCGCCATCTAAATCTCAATACATAGTGCCCGCAGTGTCGAGTCACCTAGACTGGTGGCCACATTGCAACATGATCGATAGCATTCGATCTGCACTAATAAGGACTAGACAAGCAAGACATTGATCACCACCCAGTGATCAATCAATTGTAATTACAAAACTATCTCAAATAGTATGTGTAACAACTTGTAACTTGATTATTTGTACAATTTTAACTGCATTATCTTTGTTTTAATTTTTTCTTAGAATTTTCTGAATCTCCCGGTTGATAACATTACAAACTTAAAATAATCAGTCTCTTTTGGTAATATATGCGTTCTATGCGGATTGCGTAGACACTGTCATTATGATACAAGCATTTTTAGGGAACGTTTGACAGTAGCTAGAAGTGGATTACAGAAAACGTGTTTCGTTTTATTTGGGACATGTCAGCTATATGTATGTACATTCTACATTTACTGATCATTACTTACTTACTTACGCCTGTTACTCCTCGTGAAAAAGCATAGGCCGCTCACCAGCATTCTCCATCCAACCCTGTCTTGGGCAATCCTTTCTAGCTCCGTCCAGTTGTAATTCATCGTTTTCATATCTGCTTCTATTATCCGACGCAATGTGTTCTTTGGCCTTCCTCTTTTTTCGCTTCCCTTCAGGATTCCAAGTTAGCGCTTGTCTCGTGATGCAGTTTGATGATTTGCGTAATGTATGTCCTATCCATTTCCATCGTCTTTTCCTAATTTCTTCTTCAGCTGGAAGTTGGTTTGTTCTCTCCCACAGAAGGCTATTGCTGATGGTATCCGGCCAATGGATGTTGAGTATCTTGCGCAGACAGCTATTTATAAATACTTGTACCTTCTTGATGGTGGTTGTTGTAGTTCTCCAAGTTTCAGCTCCATACAGTAAAACTGCCTTGACGTTGGTATTGAAGATTCTTACTTTGATATTGGTTGAAAGTTGTTTTGAGTTCCATATGTTCTTTAACTGTAGGAATGCTGTCCTTGCTTTGCCAATCCTTGCCTTTACGTCTGCATCTGAACCTCCTTGTTCATCGATGATGCTTCCCAGGTATGTGAAGGATTCTACATCTTCCAGAGTTTCTCCATCAAGAGTGATTGGATTGCTGTTCTCCGCCTTGAATTTGAGGACTTTGGTTTTCCCTTTGTGTATACTGAGGCCTACTTATGCAGAGACTGCTGCTACACTGGCTGTCTTCATCTGCATCTGTTCGTGCGTATGCGATAGGAGGGCTAGGTCATCTGCGAAGTCCAAATCGTCTAATTGATTTCGAGCTGTCCATTGTATTCCGTGTTTTCCTTCAGATGTCGAGATTTTCTGATCATACCATAACTAAAATCCAGTACCGTTCATTTCAAACGCTAACTCGTTATTCATTTAGATAATGAGGTCAGATAGCCAGTGGTCTGCGTAGCTAGTTGGATAATACATCAGAGATTGGAAACAAAAGGTGTTGGTTTTGATTAATGGTGTGAAAACCAACTCTAGAACTAAGCCAGTCATCCCAAACAATATAAAACTTTCAAGTTCCTGATCATAGACCGTAAATCTTTTACACCACTTCTCAGTGAAAAACACTCCAGAAATATGGATTATGATTACATAATAAAGATATTAAAGATGACTAGATAAATTAATGTGATTAAGTCATTATTGTTGACATATTTATTGTAAAGTGAAAAAATGCTAAGAAATATAATACCACTGGTTTGTGCATTATTTACTGTTTGTTAAGGATCTCTAGATTAATTTAAATAGGTACGAATAAATTCTGTATTCAGTGGTTAATAAACCAATTATCTACTGTCCTATTTAATAATAGGAAAACAGACAATCATGTTTTTCTAATTTATTTGTATCTAAAAGTTTGTACTGATATTAACTACGAGTGATTGAACATCAACTTTGGGATGCAGATGCAGAGAACTGACGAGTCCTAAATAGGACGAAACGCGTGTCTAAGATTCCACTGTTAGCCACCATCCATCTTTGCATATAATGCCTGTGACTTAAGGCAATGCATCTGCCGAATTGTCGGCCCACTTGGAAATCTGGGCTACCTGTTTCTTTCTATTTAGATATTTCAACAAGTCATCTGATTCTGCTTGTTTTAACACATCATTATGTCTAGTAATCGCACAATCCATCACAGTGAGTTTATGAAAACTTTACAAACTTCCACTTTACAAGTTACAAGAAAAGTCCATTCAGAGACATCGTGTTGTCTGACAATGTGCAGCGAAATGAATAGACATTATTCAAATGTTGATTCCTTAACTGTTAACATCTAACTGGTGATCACTCAATATTTGTTGTCAGGAAGTAAGAAACGGAAACTTGTTGCAATACTTTGTGCTGAAAATTCTATATTGTATTAAAAATATAACATTAAATAAAGCTAATAATAATAAATAAATGAAATTTGCACATATACCAATAAGAGACTAATCAATTACAGTCTTAAACATCAATGGGAAGATTCAAATAGTCGATATAAAAATGAACTACGAGCAAATCTATTTATCTGAAAATTTGTTTATGAACATAAGAACACACGTACTGATAGTGTATACGTACATATCTCTTTGTATTTAGTAACAACCATAGTTTTCAAATGACCATCAATGATTTATTTAAAAACAACCTATTTCTTATTCTAATGTTAAAAGTCAAGAAAAAAGAAAAGTGAACATCATTTCCTCACACGTTGTTTACATCTTCCTTGTTTACTTTTACCATCGGTTCTTTTTTATCATATATGGTTATGTTATTTTGCTAAGTTCAGATACCAAAAAAAAACATTAGCAAGGTTGTAAAATAAAAGCAAATTAAGGGAATCAAAAGAACTAATGATAATAATTCGGTGACCAGAAGGAAATTATTCAATCAACATAATTACATATTATTGAATAAAATTCTATACTTAATCCTCAATTAACATTGTAGATAATTATGACCCATTCTTTATTATTTAATCATTAGTTAGTTTGCATTGTGTTTTAGTTTATTTTTCTAAGATCAATGATGTGAAATATTTGTGATTTGTGATTTTTTTTTCGAATGACATTGACTTTTCTTATCTTCACTGTTATATCAAACGTTTTTCTTATTTAAAGAACAATGGAGAATAAGAAAGATCTTCAGTAGTATTTAAGTATAGCCTAAACAGGAATGTGTCCCAGGTCGTTCATAGTAAGTGTGTTATATTTACACTAGTGAGTTGGGACCCTGTAATTCACATCTTCAAGTTTATTCAGGGGGCAAAGGGGTATAACTGTTATCTCTGTCGGATCGTGTGTACAATTTGTTGATAAGTTATTCACTAATTCCCCAGTTGACACCAATCAGCAAGGAAAGTTAACTTCAAATTGAACTAATATAATTTACTTAAGTGAAATTTTTTAAAGCTTTTGGTCCTTGTTAAGACAGTGTTAACGAGCTTTTTCAGAATATCCATCCATAATATATTTAAAACTTATCTTTCTGAACGTTATTTAATATTGTGATGTATCTAACAGTAATCAAAAGTTGAATACTTGGCAGCGTAAAGTTGAAAAGATCCAATCGAAGAGAACAGAAATTTAGACAGAAAGGAATTTTGAATTGGAAAAATCATATAGAATGCAAAGGACAGTCGGCGGAAGAATTGCAAGTGAAGTATTTAGTGTACAGTTCTCATATTTTATGAAGATATCCTGTAATTTTGTATTTAGCAATAAATTGGTTTTTCCCACATGAGTTCTTTAGCACTACACCATACATATTATTTTAATGTTTATTACAGTTATTGACTCTAACCTATGATAGTCAGCAATGTTAGACTACTTTCATGTTCTTTTAAACAAGTGTTGATCGTGAAATTGCTAAGCATAATGCAAAATAGATTAAAGCAGAATTAGTGGACATATAATGGGACTCTTATTTTTGGATAAATAATCAATGTTTATTTTGAAATATAAACATACAGAAATCTCTACAATAAATTGAGATCTAGTCACTTAGTTGTCAATTCTAAATTGGTGGAATACAGTGACCTGTATTCATAATCACTTTCATTTCAATCAACAGTAACAGGATGACGAGTCCCAAATAGAACAAAACACGCGTCCCGGATTCCACTGTTACCCACTATCCATCTTTGCTTAAAATGGAAACTAGTTTTTATTTACGGAGTGACATCAATTGAGCAGTTATTGATACCCAGAAAGTACTGAATAATTATATCACTTCAATTTTAGACTGATATCAAGCATTTCTTTCACAAATGTACATATGATTGATAGGTCAGTTTATAATAATATGAAATTATCGTCATTTTTTGTTCCAAAATAATTATAGTCCGGCGACCTGCTTGAATACCTGAACTACCTGTTCCTGCCCATTTAGGTATTTCAACAAGTCATCTGATTCTGCTTGTTTTAACACATCATTATGTCTAGTAATCGCACAATCCATCACAGTGTGTTTATGAAAACTTTACAAACTTCCACTTTACAAGTTACAAGAAAAGTCCATTCAGAGACATCGTGTTGTTTGACAATGTGCAACGAAATGAATAAACATTATTCAGATGTTGATTCCTTAACTGTTAACATTTAACTGGTGATCACTCAATATTTGTTGTCAGGAAGTAAGAAATGGAAACTTGTTGAAATACTTTGTGCTGTGAATTCTATATTATAACAAATGCATAACACTGAATGAAGATATTATCAATGATGATAAATAAGAATTTTGTTGTACTGTTTTATTTTTAATAGGTTTTCCAAACATTTTCATACCATACGTTCGATTTCGTGAGAAGATATCCGTTACTGAAGAGCCCCTAAATTGGTACGAAACAAAAGTTCGATCCATCCTGGTTTTTAGAAGTTCTACAGTTGATCTTGTTTTCAGAAAAAAACTGTGTTTGAATTGATCTAATCATCAAAAATAGTTCAATCAAATAAAAACAAAATTTAATTAACAATGAATAGAATTTCATTGTTGCCTGTTGACCTTTTGTTTTCTTTAAAAGAAAAATAACTCTTTGATTATAATTAAAATTTAACCTAAGCTTTTTTGACCGAGATTGTATTCTTGTTCTCTTGAAATTCACCAGTTATAAGGTAAACTAACTTAGGGAGGAGCAAAACCATGGTTGAGGATACTTAAAGTTTGAATGGCTTAAAAAGAAACCGAATGTTTTTTTCAATAAAGGAGAATTGTCTGCTTGAAAACTCGAGAAAGTAGAATGTTAGTAATATTGAATATTTTTACTACATAAAACAAAATGAGAAACAAAATTTTATCGAATTCATACTTCTTTATCACAAGATGATTTTATTTGGATAATTAATGAAAGCCGTAAAACATCGGATAACTATTCTGTCCTAATCTCGAATGACAACTTAATTATTGGAGCATATCCTAGATTGCATCTCTAATAAGTATTTGATCATAAAGATAATATGTCAGTGATGTTTATAAGAAGAATTAGGAATATTAACGAAATAAATGCAATATTTTATTTGTTACTGAGAATGCGTCAGATTCAAAAAGCTCGCTTGAGTTTTTTAACTTGAGCCACCTATGACATAGACAAAATGTCTATCTACTAACGAAAATATGAGTATACTGAACAATAATTTGCACTAGATTACTTTATTTTGGCGTACGAACATAGAAGACACTCATAGGTTCAGGTTTTGATAATACGTATCTTTGAAACATTACTTTGTATTGTGAACCAACCAGGTGATCAGTCCTAAATCTAACTGTACAATACTAGACAAAGTTAGTCAGTCACCTGATGAGACTGTGAATCTTAATTAACTGTAGTGGTTGAGAGTTGTGTTATATAACTTGGATAGGTAGGAAACAATAGTTTTAAGTCACATTACACATCATGTTAAGAAATGACTGTTTGTTCTCGTTCCTACCTGGAACTTACGTTATATCGAATTCCATTATATCCAAATTGAAAGTAATACTCATGTATAATCGACCTAATCCCAGAGTAAGAACAAACTCCTATTATTAGTAGTAGTAATATTATTATTACTATTATTATTATAGATTCACTAAAGTTATTGAGATAAACTTTTCTGAATCATAGTGAGCCAATTGAATCTTTTGGGTGACTTTTACCAATTGTCACAGACTTCTAATCCACAAGCCAATAATTTCAAGTTTATCATATAAACAATGTAATAATTTCAGCCAATTAGTTATTCAAAATCAAACTGAATCTGTTACGAAGTGACTTTTTTTGCCTCATTAAAACTATGTATATCACCCGAAACCACAATAGTTTCCTTTTTAAAGCTACGAGTAATAAACGGTGCATACAGAATGTATAACAGATCAATAAAATTTTTAAAAAGAAACCCAGTATGTGATTGTGAATAATCTCATTTTGAATTGTCACCTACGTAAAATCCAAGTTCCGTATGAATTTCGATGAACGTTATTTCATAAGGTTAACAAATAATGATTGATTTCACCGATAGAAGTTACATATTATACTGTCTTCAAACAAAAAAAGAAACAAACTCCATGTCAGTGTTTACTTATTTCTATTATTATCAATATTGCAGCATATCCCCAGTTTATGCAAATACTTTTATTGCACATTTACTTTTGTATATATATATATATATATATATATATATATATATATATATATATATATATATATATATATATATATACTACTCATACGCATTTAGTTAGTAAATCAGCATGAAATATTCACTTAGAGGCATATGTAGAAAAATAACGAAACATAATTTAAATCATATTTATCCTCTTGCTATATGTTTGTATCTTATTTCGGTTAAATATAATCATTGAATTTATTTTGTTTTGTTCGGGTAAACAATGAACAAATAGCATTAAAATAGGTGGTTGTATTAAATAAATGAATTATTATAGTTTGCATTAGGAACTTATCTTAGTTAAACATCCATTAAAAAACAAGTAGCATTTGACAGATATTTAATCTTAATATTAAAATACTCAGAATTATGTTTCCATGACTGCACTAGGAATCAAACCCAGAGACTTAATACCGTAAATATTCACTACTGAAATGTCCCAAACTAGGGTCTGACTTAGATCTGTCCGTGATCCAAGTCAGAAAATTCAATAATCTCCATAAACTCCTATATTATTATTATTTAATAAAATAGTTTATTCACTGACAGTTACAACATTTTCAATCGATCAAATGTCAATCCTGTGGACGAAGTACAATATTGAAGAAAAAAAACAGTATGAGTTCAATCATAGTTTGAATCATTAAACAGTAATTCAAAAATTATCCCCATTGAGTACCAATAAAAAAAAATAAGTAAACTCTATTCTATATGGATTAATTTTAAGAAAAATATTAATTGAATATACTTAAAGTTTTAATTAAGTTTAATTTAGTAAATTAATCAAATATCAGAATTAATTAATGGTTTCAATGAACTTTTAATTAGATTTTAATTAATTTTTTTTCTTCAAATTTTTTATTGATCTTTCCCATACTTCATCACTTATCAATAACAATATGTAAGAATAAAAAGTAGTTCTGATTAATAATTTATTATTAGAATGGGGGTTTGTGGAGGTTGTAGTAATTTTGATAGTGGAATTCATGAGTCGGTCTAATCTAGACCACCATTGAAACCCTGAAAGCACTAGACAGTTGTTTCCTTCTACTATGAGAATTCTCACCAGTGTGCATCGATGATTCGGTACATGAGACTCCAACGCAGTATCTTCAGCCTTGCTCGTGAACGCTTAACGTCTAGACCACTGAACCAGCATTCAACGGTGTTAATGTCTAACGTCAACCAATCCACGATATTGCCTGACCGTCCACTATTGTCTTCAGTGAGTAACTATCTCACAACAGATGCGAATGAAGTCCATTGGTCACGGCTTCTCATTAGAACTCCAGGGAATCCATCTTGAAGCTAGTCACTAGTGAGCACATGATGATTATTATCAGAATGGAAATTTTATGGAGATTGTAGTAATTTTGATAGTTGAATTCATTAGTCGACTAAATCTGGACCACCATGGAAAACCTAGTCTAATTGATCAAACTACTGATTTTCAGATATTTATGATGGTTATTGTTTGAATAAAATAATGATAATAATAAACGAAGATGGGAAACTTTCCAATTATCTAAACATTTTGACATTCCTTAACAGTAGCACATGAAATCAGCTACATTTCCTGAAAAACACAAGAATGATGAAAATATTCTGTTATCTACCATTATTAGTATGAAAAGAGATGTAATGCAAACATGTTTAAGGTAATCAGGTTTGAATCGCAAAAGTGACAAAAGTTCTCTCGAGATAGCATAGTTTATATCATGATCTGATCTTTGTTAAACAAACACTGAAAACAAAAAAGCACTTGATAGATGTAACTCATCAATAGTTTCCATCCATGACCCGACAGTAGATCTGACTTTCAATTCCTTTTAGGTAGATATTCGTTATGGCGCACAGTGACTCGTTTAGCAAATGAACGCAGTACATGAAAAGTATCATCTGTCCCACAATCAAGGATAAACTGATATATACACATTGAGGTGGCCTAAACGAAACTTTATCCTCAACACTTACACGAATTAGGTATCTACCGTAAAAGGAAATCTAAATTTTTGTTAAATAGGTCTTTCGTCGCTATCTTGATAGTCAGTTTCTCCCCAACTCCCCCTCAGTATCCCCCTCTGGACTCCACATTTTACGAACAAAACATTCCTCGGAACCGTAGGAGTACTTTTAACTTGACATTTTAATTTCAGGTTGTTACCAATAAAACTAGGTGGGAAAATGTTATGAACAAGTATTTGTCTGATTCTACTCAATCCATCGTTCATCGATTATTATATTCAATAATACCTAAAACTATTTGATTATTAGTGATAATTTATTTAACCACGACACACTCCTATACTCTACCACAAATTAACACATGTAAAATTAAATATTAATGTGTTTGTACAGTCGAAGTGAGTAGCATCGTCGAAGAGAAAACTTACTCAATTTATCTTTATACCACAGCCAATTGAATACAACAACTTATTATAGTCACACTCGATAACTTTACAAAGTGATTGCACCACTCGACTTTCAGTCACTAGGTTGTAGTTTCAAGCAGCAATCAGCTTAACTCTATGTAAAATACCAAATAGTATTGTAGTTATCGATGACTTAGATTTGGGAGGAGCACGAGTGCAAGAGATGAAACCGATCGAATGTTTTTAGCGAAATTACTTAATGATTTCGTAAATTATGAAAGTCATGCATAACATGCATTATTTGCACATCTTCCCTCAGTTGTCCCATACATATTTTATGATTCTTCCAATTCAGTAATTATTCCATTTTCTCTCTGTTTCCATTCCTGTTGTTTTCAATTGAATTTTGTGTTGGTAGGAATTCCACTTCTGTTGGTTGTCACATACTATTTATACTTGTCAACATAAGTAGCATACACTACAGTATCACCAGCTCTCATATTGAATAATGGACCTCAAAGTCATGTTCATAAATCAGTACTTGGTAAATGAATTTCATCGAATTATTGAAATAATGATCAATCGATACACCATAGTTTTAATAGTTAATCGTTTTAATAAGAAGCAAATGATCTTCCTTTCTATTCTTTTTAGTATCAATAAATACAGAATAAGCTTCTGGTTAGCCGACACATCTAAAATTAAATGAAATATACAATCATATCATGATCTCAATTATTGAAATTACTACAATCTCCAAAAAATCTCTTCTGATTTAAAAAATTGCCAACTATCCATCTTCTAAACGTTATTAACAGGGATTTCGTTTGATTCTCCTTACCCATGACTACGTACCTATAACCCTTCAAAGGTTTATATCAAACATCTTGGGATCTTGTGCTTGAAACAATGGTCTCAAGCCTCGTAGCTGAGATCAGATGATCGATATTTTAGTTAATTCGAAACACTATTTGATCATCACTCAATGTCATCAGTTAATCAGTTTCGCTCTTCGTGGTTAACTATATTAGCTGTAGCTTCCCTTCATGAAATTTAAGTTTAAGAAGAAATACGTGAACCAGTTATTGATAAATACCTGATTTCCCAGCTTTTTCTATTTGATATTAGCTTAAGACAAAATCTTATTAGATTTATTTTAAAACATCCTAATTAGAAACAAGCATTAAATTCAAAATAATATTAATAATCATAAGTGTAACTGAAAACAATTATAACTATCCACTTAGATGATACCTATGCTCAACCAAGTAAGAACTAGAATATACGAAGTGAATGCAATAAAATAATTGGGTTGAAAGATCAAAATTCTGATGAAAATTTATTCAAATAGCTGTTTTCTTAAAACATCAAAGCGTTACGAATGATATGAATGAACTGATTAAATTTTACTAATTCAGATCTCTCATTAACTAGGAAAATATTGTTAATGTCTTGAATGATCGTGAGTTAATGACTTAACAATAAAAATAATAGAACAAATTCATAGAAAGCTGTTAGAATAGGAGAAACAAAACGTGAAATCATGATAAACATTCAACATAACACTCTTTTATAAGCAAAGATGGATAGTGGCTAGCAGTAGAATCGTCCTGTTTCGGGCTCGTCAGCTGGATGTACCTGCATCTCAGAGTTGATGTTCACTCTGGGACTCGAATTCAGTACTCAATAAGAGACTGATCAATTTCAGTCCTAAAAACATCAATGGGAAGATTCAAGTAGAACAATATCAAGTGAAAGAACACTCTTTTGTATTAATTTAATATGATATTTGCTTAGTATAACATGAAGCATTCATTTTGTATTAATTGAATAAATTATCTTATTGCTTTATCCCTATTATTTTAGCTATGTACGGTTTTCATTGATGAATCAACAAACGTCAGTAAAATATGTTTATAAACGGGAGTTGCCTTGTAAGGACTTGTATTTTCCCGTTATTAATGTTAAAGGCTTGAATTGATCAGTCTGTATTTGCATATATGATTCCTCAGAAGATTCTCTGAATATTACTATCCAGTTCCAAATCTTAGTAAATTAACGAATCCTAAATAAAACGACATGAGAGTTCTGGATTACACTGTTACTCATAATCCAACTCAAATTAACAAACTGAGATTTATACCCAATACACAAGCCAGAATCTATCTTGACTCAGAAGTAGGAGGATATCGCTTTGGTTATTGAAGAAAAAGGTACTAAGTTTGAATCTCAGTAAAATCGTCAACACTAGAATGATGATGCATCCATCTGACGAGTTCTAAACAGAAAAAAAACGGTACATTCTGGAACCTTTTTCTTGACAATATCCAACCTAAATCAAAACTCCTGAGTAACTGAATTTGTTTGAACAAAATACTGTTGTTTTTTGTAGGATGAAATAAAATTGACAAGTATCTTCAATTTTTCCTTGAATTGGTGTCGTTTGAAGAATTAGTTTTCCTTAGGTTATATTACGAACCGTATGACTTTGTTGCATATACATATTAGTGTGGTGCCATGATGTCTAACCAAATGAAAAGAAATTTCCCTTCTCTATTCGTATTTAGTTTATCATTTCAGTTGACTTTTACTTTTAAATACTTAAAACAGATACGTTTTTGTAAAATATCAAATAGACAATGAACAAACAGGTAAGACTATTCAAGCATCCTTTACATCTAAGAAAAACAATATCATACATCAAACTACTGTACATTATACTTCGAAACAATATGATCTCATAAAATAAACATAATCATATTTAAACACTAACAATCTGTTCACTACGAGTCATATTTTAAAATAAATAAATAAATCAACACAAACGTGTAAACATTTACTCATCACTTAAATTCTCAGTGATAATAACTACCGGTTTAGTAACAATGAACACTAAGAATTATAAACACAAGTTAAAATTTAATCGAATCAACTCTACGGAACTTGTCTGTTTCTGTTATAACTTGTGGCCTGTGTGCCCTGTTAATGTATAACGTAATGAAACCACCAATTATAGAACAGTGAATGATCGATCGGACCAATGACGAACAAAAACCTATACGAGCAGTCTAGAGTCCTTATCGGTCCTGCGTACCGCCTAACCCAGCCTGATAAGTTTAGAACACCAATCTCAACCTCTGTAATATGAATCGTTTATTTCAAACATACTGGGTTTATATACTAACCAAAAAAACCACATCGTACCATAAAATAGGAAACAACATTTGTACAAGATTCGGCCAAAAGTCTCTGTGAATGTGGGAGATAGTAATTGATAGACTGAACATAATTCAAGAATGGTAAATTGTATAATAATAGTCTATAAGTCAAAATAAAGCTTATGATAAGAGGAGAACGAATATGAATAATTTGTTTATTTGAAAATTATACGATAAAAATATACCTATAGTATTAGACCAGAAATAGATTCCAACAGTTACCATTCATTATTCTCATCGATATATAACAGTTTCAAGCTGACTGTTATCTATCACGAACTGATTTCAGTAAGTATCACCAGTATATCATTTCAACTAATATGGACTGTCAGAATATGAAGCAAATTATGTAATGGCCAATTAAACAGAAAAAAATTTCTTTTCAAGTCCCTGATTCTTAATCCATCATATATAACTGATTATGTGATCATGTCACAAAATATCTCATAATTATACAAAATAAAAAAGAAACGAATATCTATTTACATATACGAAACATATAATAATGAACAAATCACAAACAAATCACATAACCGAATGTTAATATTTTAGATTTCTAGCTATTTTACTTCAAGATAAATTGGCCAAAGTTCTAGTGAAATATCATGTTCAACGAAATCGATCCAATTTTAAGGTACGTGATTATCTACCAATAAAATCAAATAAAGGTCATGCTATATTTGACTGAATTTGAAAAAGATCAAACTTTTAATATTGACTCATTAGTTTGTATACAATGATTCGAGCTTTAATAACTTACTGATTACTTTCAGGTTAATAAATGTAAAGCGATGAATATTGAGGATTCTTAAACCTGAAATCAACTGTTATTCAATGATCCTAGATTCCTAATGGTTTCAGAAGTGGTCATTTTCAACGATGAAAACCATATTTCACAAAAGTAAAGTAAATGATTTGAATGTTCAACTATACATATGTGTATGGTCACATATATATTCGAACCCTTAGTTATGTGTCTTTTTGCACTTGAATATTGGGATGAAATCACGTGGAAGGTAGAATTTTATTCATTCAAATAATCATATTGCTTATGTTATCTTGGTATTATTGGTATGACCATTACATACTGTGAGGTATTAATCAACTTATTTGCTGTAATTACAAACACTCATGATAAATATCATTCATTTTTAGCTGAACCACTAAAAGTTCAGTAGTTTAGATCCGTTTAAAGACACTTAAGTTGGGGTGTTAAGTAGTTGCAGCCAGTTCGTAGGAAACCTTATATCTACCTAGAGTTTGTGCTGGCTGGGACTCCTCAGCAAAATTTACTGATAATCTTGAAAGAACTTATCCTTCCTTGTAGATTTCATTTCGGGTTGGTTAATTCTCACAGTCTGAGACATAAACAATAATTATTTGTGACTGGCCTCCCGTAAGACGAAAAATTTACATCAATTGATTACTGAATAACAGTCAATCCTGTATTTCCTTATTCTTTAGTAGTGACCGAATTTTATTGATCAAACTGAACAATCTGATATCAAAACATACTGTATATGGTATTGAGTCACATATACCAGTGTCTACATTGAAACATAATTAATAGAATTCAGCTACCACAACAAAATTAGGTTTGAAAAAAGCTGGATATTTTGACTGATTTTAACACAATATGTGCAACTTACAGCTTATTACTTATGCATGAAATTCATCACCAATTCGCGCACTGCTGAGGAACCCTACACTAGAACGAGATTGCCGTCCAATGTTTCCAGGCTTTCAGTGGTGGTCTAGCTTAGATCAACTCGTGAATTCAACTTCCTCTATTGAAACTCACATATATATGCCACAGTCTTTTTCTGTCTCTTCATATATTCATGGAGCCATACTATGAGTTTCAGAACAGTTGCTTCATAATATTTCATTATCTGAAATCCAAGATTTAATTTAATCCTTCAGTTTAAAATATATTTATTTTTCAATGTTAGATATGAGATTGTAATGGAAGAATTGTCAAGTTATCATGACTTGATAAAATATTAAGGTTAAATAAAATTCTAAGTCTAGATAAGTAATAACAAGACAGCTGTTGCATATTTACTCTTTACATTTATTAACAAACATTTCATTTTGATTTCGATCTTTTTTTGAGATAATCTGCAATATGGTTTCATCAATTCAACTGTTTAACACTTAATAAAATGCACTTGGAAATGATGTGACATAATCTTAGTTATTAACTTGGTGAACTACATATTGTGGTATATATCAGTTGATTTAAACAGTAAGTTTAAATTAAAATATTCTTGAAGAAGTGAACTCTCTAGTCATTTCATTCCGTTTCATTAGTTTATCCAAAACTGTTTACATAAAAGGAATACACCCATTAAGACACTAAATAAGAAAGATTAGTTAAGCGAAGAGTTCTCTTTTCGGCGAATTCATTTTCAAATCTGTACAATCGCAAATATGTATACTTATTTTTACAGGATGATAATAATAATACTGATAATAAACTTCTGTTATACATGGTGACAGTGAGGTTAAATAATCAAAGGTAATGAAAAATTTAAAAAAATTCTTAAAACAAGGGAAGTTTAATAATCGTTTGATTGTTATTGGCTTAAGTATTCATTAAAAGATAGATAGGGAAATTATCATTGGGAAAGGATGCTCAGCATGATAAAATAAAATGTTGAAACAGAGATGAAATGTAATCGGAATGGATCGTGGAAATAAAAACAAACCAGTTGAGGGTAGAAGATTTAAAGGAAGATGGAAGGTCAAGCAGATTACTGTAAAGGAACAAGAGTATGAAAAAGAGAGAAAATTTTAATACATTAAGACCATGGTAGAAGAAGAGGTTGTAACAGTCTCTTTTGCACACACAATTCTGGTTTTTCCAGATGTATGGCTATTGCTTCGGCAATTCAGAGATGATGTAGTCTAATTGTCTTAGAAAGGCTTCTACTTACCTTGTAGGTGACTTTGAACGCAGAGTTTGTCTTGATTGAATGACCTGTGTTCACAAGGTGTTTGATTGTAGAATTTCTTATTGAGCCGTTGCCTCCTCTTTTTAGCGATTGTACAGCTTTGAAAATGAATTCGCCAAAAAGAGAACTCTTCACTGAATTAATCCTTTTTATTGAAACTGTTTTGTTTAAATCTTCCAATTGTTATTGAACAAGTACGAAACAAATATGATAGTCAAATCTTAATTTGAATAACTTGAGAATGATCTATAAAACGTGTATCTTACAACAGACTACGATTTAAATAACTTCTAATCGTATTTATATTTAGGGTTTTTTAATTAAACAAGTCATCTGACTACAAAAGAACACCTCTCCTGGAAGCCAGTTGTTTTTTTGTCGCATATCAGTTTCGTTAATAATTTGGTTTCGTGATCATAGTATATCGTGTATTAACAACAAACTTAGATCTACTAAATTGTACTAAAATAGATCTCCTCTCATGTCGATACACTTTTTATTTCATCATTATGTAATCTTTCAAATATGAAACATTAACGAATTCAAACAAGAAAAAGCACACTAAAAAAGCACAGTAGCTAATAAATATTATCAATGAAATATATGCTGTAATATCAAGTAACAAACAGGGTGAAAATAATCAATAAACAGAATTTCGTAGGTTAAACAACATCAAACAATAATGTATGCAACTAATCAAAGTGTGCAGGTAATTTTTTGAACAAGTGATATGATTTAACAGGTTATAAAATAACCTATGGTTATAACATATGGTTCAAGAAAATACTAATAACATAAAAAATTATGTATAAACCGTTAACTCCGATTCTATTTACTCTTACCTCCCAAAGGTACTATTCAAAATCACTATATTTATCATTCCAGATAATCTCGTAATAATTAGTACGTTCCTTGAATATAATTGTACTTAGCTCCATCAGTAGCGCTTCTAAAGTTACTGCCGGGCCCAAGCCCGGATAAGAGAGGAATGTCAGATATGGGGTCAGCAATCTCATGCATTTTCCGTCAAAAATGGAGGTTTTGAGACCGATCACTAATGGAATCAAGGTTGCCACCTCATGCAACGTTATATTCTAGCACTATACAGGTCTCCACCACTTCCCAGTTTCCATTCATTTACCTATTACATGTAATACACTACACAGAACATTAAAATATCAGTCTCCTGAAATTAAGCGAAATTTCCTTTATCAAATTTAACTAGTTACAGTGATTGTAGCATTGTAAATGATTAGTGGAGAAATGTAAACAAATGTTTCTATATTCAATTTTTGGTTATTTATAGAACTAATCAACAGGAAGGAGAAGTGATTTACCTACATCACAGAATTAATATGTTTGTGTTCAGAAACTTGATTGGAAAATGGAAAGAATATATATTTGACTGATATTGATGATGAGGACGATGATGGTAAACTCATTGGATTACAGTAGTAGCTCGTCACACTTCGTCAAAATCGGTATTCCAATATTCAATCAATTCGTTTCACATCATGCCTCAATTCATACACTTCTACTATCGAAAAACTAATCACATTGCACACAGATCTCAAACTCCACTAACTTGTCAGTAAGTAGAACATGTTGTGATGAATCCATGATCATTGTTAATCGATCTCAACAACTTGCATCATCATGAATAATTTACAATAGAATACAATGTTTTCTGGTGTATGAACACCGATCCGATAAGTCACTTGACAGACTGTCATCCTAAATATGTGTGGAATTTTAGAAATGTATGGATAAAATGAGAAACAGTGTATTTTTGAGTGTGACGTTGTTGGCATGGTGACAGATATTTATAGCGGTGTAATTAATTATATAGATTGGTAGATTTCATTCATCTCGGACGTTCGTGATGAGACTAGCTTTAGTTAAATTCCTCATGAATTTTTCGAAAATACATTTCAAAGTAAAAAGAAGTATCTCGATTATTCTAATTACAAACTGATAATATTCAATGTATCATTGGAAACGAGAAAGTAATACTGACCTTAAAATTTTACATTCACACTTTGAAAGACTGTAAAACCTGACAACTAACTATAATCCTTTCACAGTAATTGAGTTAGATTTTAATTCTTAGCCAACTGACATTAAAACCTGTATTCATTTATTTCGAAGCCACATGAAACGCAAATCATTCAACTTTCCACTTACTAAATATCAAAAACTTTTATCCCTGTTAACACGTTCCTCTTTAAGTTGAATTCTCAACAGAACATCTTACAATTGATTGATTAGTAAATTCCACATAAAGTGGAGTACTAAAAATTATCTACATTAAAAATAAATAACTTCGATGCATTGCACATTGTCTAATTCATCATTGACGTACGATGTGGATGGACCACTATCTATTATTAACATAAAATATTCTATTCTAACAGTGAAAATTACATTAAAACATCCTACTAAAGTTTATCCAGAATAAGAAAAATGTTCTATTTAAACTGTAAAGAGAAAAATAAACAACGACGACAACAACAACAGAACAACCACTTTCATCTATGTGCAGATAACTGTGAACAGTATACACAGAGTAAAACCTACATTGAATAATGATTTATACACTTGTAAATTGTTGTCTTGTCATTTGAAAACACGTAACATTTTATTAGAACAATAGAAGAAATAAAGAGAACATTATCTACTATATTGGTCAACTAATTGATTATTCACTACAAATATTGAACATAAACACATGTGTTTACATCAAAATTATCTTTCTTTATTGAAATGGTATATGTAAATATATAAATATGCATGTTTATTGAAATAAAATACAAAAATTGAAAATCTGAATAAATTTTAGTCACGAAATTCTTCAATAAAGCAACAAATAAATATAAAACTACACAGAAACAAATAACTATTCTATAGAGAAATAGAGAGAGAGAGAAGGAAAAAGAAAGAAAACTAAAGGGATATTCAACAATATAAACATGCACAAACTCATTTATTCACATTAATGCACTCACTCACACATCAACACACACACAAACACACTCATGCTAATTGTCTAATAGGGTTTCATTCAATTGAATTTAAAATAAACAATCATGAAAACAGTTCAAACAGAGCGCTTATTTTTAACTGTGTATAGAAAATAAATAAAATTAAAAAAAAGAAAGAAAAAAAGGAAGGCAAACAAACAAAAAAAGTATCCCGTATCTCTTTAATAATTCGATAAACAAGAAGTGATACAAGATTCGTATTTAAAATTGACATACTATATAAACTGAATATATTAAAGAAACTATTATAATTTATAGGGTCTCTTACTTGAAATAGGAAATAATTTATTGATATTATGTAATTATGCTTATTGATATTAATGCTTTGCATAACAAACTAAAGTATAAAAAAAGATTTGACATTCATGAATAGAGTTGATTATGGTAAGTTATTGTATTCGGGAATATTTTGACTTTACATTCCTTGGGACCGTAGGAGTACTTCCAACTTGACATTTTAATTCCAGGTTGTTACCAATTAAGCTAGGTGGGAAAATGTTATGTACAAGTGTTTGTCTGATTCTAATCGATCCATCATTCATCGATTATCATATTCAATAATACTCGAAAATATTTGATTATTAGTGATAATTTATTTAACCACGAAACACTCCCATACTCTACCACAAATTAACACATGTAAAATTAAATATTAATGTGTTTGTACAGTCGAAGTGAGTAGCATCGTCGAAGAGTAAACTTACTCAATTTATCTTTATACCACAGCCAATTGAATACAACAACTTATTGTAGTCACACTCGATAACTTTACAAAGTGGTTGCACCATTCGACTTTCAGTCAATAGGTTGTAATTTCAAGCAACAATCATCTTAACTCTATGTAAAATATCAAATAGTATTGTAGTGAACGATGACTTAAGCGTGAGTGTGTGGGGGGCAAAGGATGAAACCGATTGAATGTTTTGAGTGAAATTACTTGATGATTTCGTAAATTATGAAAGTCATGCATAATATGCATTATTTGCACATCTTCCCTCAGTTGTCCCATACATATTTTATGATTCTTCTAATTCAGTAATTATTCCATTTTCTCTCTGTTTCCCTTCCTGTTGTTTTCAATTGAATTTTGTGTTGGTAGGCATTCCACTTCTGTTGGTTGTCACATACTACTTATATCTGTCGACGTACTCCACAATTTTACCAGACAATTTTGTCTGATTTTCTTTATCACTTTTAATTTTATCGCTAATGGCATTCTGATGACACTTATAAAATAATCTATTATTGTTTAATAGTATAACCTTTCAGCAAAATAATTTTTAATCTACGCCGAGCGAACTTAATTTTCTTTTGATTATCAGAACCCATGAGTATAATACATGGTTAACATTGTATGATATTCAAAGCTACTCTCTTCAACGAAGTCATCATAATTATCATTTATATACTATTCACAAAAGGAAGATGCTATAATTTCGAATCATATTAATAAAGTAATTCACAAATAATAAACTACCAGAAACTTTACTTGGATAAATTGTCAGTACTAAAACAATTTACAATGTAATTCATTCATATTTCTGGTATTTTTTGTTATCATCACTTCCTTTCAATGTATAACTCTATATATATTAAAAATGGACAATTGTTATCACATTATCAGATTTATAGTTTCATTTAAGGAATGAATATAATAATGACAAAATTATAGACATTTTTTTCATATGATATTGACTATTTATTGTATGAATCGTGAATATTGGGTAGAGTTATTGATTTATACATATAGGGGTGAAAATATTATTGTATATATTAATTCATTAGTAAAGTTATATTAACAACAAAATCTTTGGGAAGAGAATAAAAAGCATGATATTTAAAGACTGAAAATTAATTAATCTAAATAATAATCGTTTTATTTATTATAATTGACTATGAGTAGGGACGAAATAAACAGTGAACATGATGGGAATAGATAGTTTTTAAACGTAGAATTTCTGTCAGAAACCCATAAAACTAACTACTTTCAGGATTGTGATTTAACAAATACGTACTCATGAGTAAAATTTGATTGGAATACGTGTCGAATAGTAAACTTAAGCAGTAAATGAATGCGTACTCTTGAATAGTCCCACATTGGGACGTAAAGGCCATTCACTGCTTTCACGTTTTTAATGGCAGTCTAGTTAAGATCATTTCATGATTTTAAGCCTATAGAATCTGCTCATCTATCAGGTTAGTAAATTTGTGAAACATTGATCACAATGCCTAGGAAACTACTAATTCACTTGCTATATATATTCCTAAATCTACCAGAAAACTACTATTTTAGTGTATGTCAAGCAGAGATATGATAAACTCAACAAATTCAAGATAGCTCTCAACAATAAGGAGTTCTGGGCAGATGTGAAAACTACAAAGGTATAACACTACTATCGGTACCAGGAAAAGTTTTCAACAGAGTGTTGCTGAACCGGGTGAAAGACACAGTTGACGCGCAACTTTGAGATCATCAGGCTAGATTCTGTAAGGATCGGTCGTGCACTAACCAAATTGCGACAATACGGATCATCTTTGAACAATCAATTGAATGGAACATCATTATACATGAACTTTCTTGATTATAAAAAAACATTTGACAGTTTAAACAGGAGAACATTATGGAACCTTCTTCGACACTATGGTGTACCTGAGAAAATCGTCAACACCATCCGGAATTCATATGACGGACTACACTGTAAAGTTGTGTATAGAGGACAGCCGACAGATGTATTAGAAGTTAGGACCGAAGTTAGATAAGGCTGCTTACTCTCCCTCCTTTCTCTTCCGGTTGTTGACTGAATTATGAAGACCTCCATGTTTGACGGGAAGCACGGAATACAATGAACAGCTTGCATGCAACTAGACGATTTGAACTTCGCAGATAACCTAGCTCTTCTATCCCATACACACGAACAGATGCAGGTCAAGACAGCCAGTGTGGCAGCAGTCTCTGCATCAGTAGGCCTCAACATACACAAGGGAGAAAGCAAGGTCCTGAAATAAAACACAGAGTACACCAACCAAGTCAAGCTTTAGGATGATTTCAACATCAGCAGCATTATCGATAAACAAGGAGAATGTGATGCAGATGAAAAGGCATAGATCTGCAAAACAAGAGCAGCGCATCTACAACTGGAACAACTTTCAACCAATATCAAAGCCAGAATTTTCAATACAAACGTTAAGATATTTCTAATGCACGGAGCTGAAACTTCGAGAACTACTACAACCATCATCAAAATGGTACAAGGATTTATAGGCAATTTTCTACACAAACCACTCAGTGTCAGTTGGTGGGATACCATCAGCAACAGCCTATTGTGTTAGCGAAAAAACCAGCTTCCAAATGAAGAGGAAAAAATCAGGGAAAGACGTCGGAGCTGGATAGGACATATATTACAGAAACCACCAAACTGCATCACGAGGTAAACCCTAAATTGGAGTCCTGAAGTGGAAAGGAAAAGAGGAAAATCAAAGAACAGATTGAGTCGGAAATGGGAAGCAGACATCATAGGAATCCATAGCATTTGGAAACAACTGGATAGTATTACTCAGAACACAGTTCGATGGAGAATTCTGGTGAGCGGTCTATTCTCCCTCACGAAGAGTAACGGGCGTAAGTAAGCAAGTAAACAGAGACCAACTCCTTCCCGATGATACATTTGTCTGCCTAAACAGGAATCAAACAAAACTAATCTGAACTACTTCAGCAACTATTCTAAGTTCTAATCGACCACTTCACCCACAAAACCAATAAGGTATTACGTCTTTCGTTCATTTGTCTAGAACACAACAAGCTTACAAATCAATCTTGAGAGATCTCTTGATGAGTTGAATGACCCGAAGTCGGTGACAATGACTGACTTATTTTGAGGCTTTGTAATCATAGTCTCTAAAACATTCCTCATTTAGTCTCCAACTGTTAACCAACTTGAGTATATTGAATCCGCTAAAAAATTTCACATTGGTTCGGGTAGGTTATTCGATCACGAAGATCTGCCCATATTGGTTGCCTAATATCACTATATTTCTATTTTCTTAGGTGACGATAATGCGAAGTTTTAGTAATGAATAGTATTAGAAACTTTAAGGAATTTTTCAGTGTATTTCTAAAGAGTACTCGAACACTTTGCAACTGAGTAATAATTAGGTCAAAAACATAAATTTATATTCTGAACACGTTTTTTTTGGTGTAAAGATGTTAAAAAAGAATGTAAACCTAAATCTTGTGCTAAGTCTTGAGAATAAAAGTACAGTACTACAAGTGCTATTCACTAACTAGTACACTGTCAATTATATTCAAGTCAAAGAAAGAATATTCCAAAGAGTTTCAGACTTCAGTTAATTAATTAAATGGCATTACTTGTCAATCTGTCTGTATGATAAATAACTGAAGTCTACAAAATAATCAAGATATGTCGATCCACATCATACGTCCAAAGTTTAAGGTAAGTTTCATAAAGAGAAAATAATCCCATGAAACCGAAATTACCTTTTCTGGCTTCAAATAGAATAGTCAAAATAATGTAATAGGAATTTATAGACCAGCTAATTCCCAAATAGTAAACGGTTCAAACGCATATTGTAATTACTAATCACAGTCTGTTGAAATTATACAAAAATCTTGGAAATGATTCCATTCTTATTCAATACATAACTATTTTTATGACTAGGTTATATTCTCGAGTAAGAGAGTATAACCAGAAACTAAGAATTCAACACTGTGTTTTATCATTTCATTTAAATTATCAAACTGACAAATAAATCATTTAAAGCCTAAATGGATTGTTCACAGCATCTATTACTATAATTCTGTTTGATGTAGGTTTATCTCTTTAAGAAAGTAGAAATATTCACAATGTTTCAACTACGGATTGTTGACAGGTGGTGAATAGTAAAATAACAAATTGGCATAAAGTATCATATCAACCATTTTCAAACGTTTAACACGGATTAAACTATCAATCAATCCGTAAAATACATCTTAATGAAACATTTAACTAACCGTATTAAAATTAATGAAACAAATAAATTATGAAGATTGTAATATACATTTACTTTTCTTTCTTTTTTAGTGAGTTAGTAATTTTTAATTAAATCAAAACAGACCAACAAACAAAGTAAGAAAGTATATCTAGGTATCATAATATTGAAGGTAAGATAACTTTTGGCATTGGTTATAACAATATTTCACGCAAATTCAGGCTAATCACCTTGACAAAACAACAATAACAATAAACATAATAACAAAATATACATTCACAGACACACAAATACACTTTTCTAGGTCATACTGACAGGTGAATTCCAAACAAACAAATTAACCCGTTTTATATTTCACATTTTGATATCAATGAATAAGGTTGTGAGAATCAAACGGAAGTATAAAAAATAATTGTCAAGTTTTTTTTTACATTTTAAAACATTTCAGTAATCCATCATTCAACTGGATGTCAGCCCAGTGGTCTAGAGATAAGGCGTTCACGCACGAAACCGAAGGCTCTAGTCCGACGTGTGAGGTCATGGATGTGCACTCCTGAGGACTACCATACTAGGATGAAACAACTGTTCAATGCTTCCAGGTTCCCAATGGCGGTTTAACATTGATTCATTCATGATATAAGTCTAAACGAAACCCAACTTATCAGATTTCGGAAATAGTTCGTAATACTGTAAACTAACCACTAACAATCTTCATGTATTTTTTACCATCACTAATCAGTTATTATATCAGTTACAGAAGTTGTAATTTCTTGTTTGTACTTCAGTGATTTGTTCATCAGAATAATTATTTCACCAAATGAAAGTTACTGCGGGGAGTTTTTAGAGATTAGTATTTTACAGATTATTACAAGAACAGCTTTTTAAAACCGGAAAGTACTAGACAGCCAATTCATCCTAGTATGGAACTGCTCAGTAATAACACTGAATGGTATTTTTGCAATAGACTGAAGTTAGGAATGTAAACCACTGGATAATGTATCACTGATTTCGAGGTTAAGAGCTTGAAGTGAAACATGAAGGTCCTAGTTTTTGTCTACGACGAGGTCATGGAAGCCTGCTTCTGAGGAGTCCCATACTAGGACGCATCAGCTATTCAGCGCTTCCTGGTTTCCAAAGGATGTTCAACTAAGACCGATCCATCCAGAGACCTATGGATGAGTATTCTTCATTCACCTTTACTTATTCATCTTTGAACTGCATCAAGGTTATCCCCCTCCTTGGATGGAAAAAGCACTTTAAAATTCTTACCACGGAAGAATCCTTTAGCTTCACTGATATATTGAGATTTATACCATAGTTTAAAAAAACCCAGAATAAATTCATAAATATTGTTTTGGAAAGATTAAAAGCCTACATAACACTTGAATCAGCTCATTTAAAAGTGTTTTAGTTTGTCATTTCCGAAATTATTATTGTCTCATTTTTACATTTTTAACTGTTTCATTATTTACATTTTCAATGAAAGTCGATTTTTATCCCAATTTAAGGAACTATGAAAATCCAGCTAGGACTCAATAATCATTTTGTTTTACTTTCAAACTCTCTAATGATGTGTGCTCATAAATCCAAATGGGATAGAACTTAACTCCTTTAGGTCACTCACTAAACATAAACTCAACAAATGTATCACAAACCAATTTTATGCACTTCATCTACCAATATAAATAAGTCAATAAATTAAACGTACATCAATAGAGCGAAAATGTGGTTAATTTATATCTTTACTATAACTTAATTTACGTTTATTGGTGAAATTTTTTTTCTCAGAATACTAATTTTAAACATTATACATTGACAAACAAGTTACTTAAAACATATTTTTAAGAACCCAAATCAAGGTTTGAAAGAGTAAACTTTTTTTAAATACCAAAATGTAGTTATTATCAATCTACTTGAAGCAACTTTCTGATCAATATTCTCACAGAAAACAACCTGTCAGTCAGATATTGATTCGTTAAGATAATCAATAATTTCTAACGGTGTTTAGTTTAGTGATTAAAAATTTATCTTTAGTACCTATTCAGTAACCTTGTCCTTCATTCTTCATTAGCTATTAGAGTGATTATTATGTCATATCATCTGAGTTTTTCGTATAGAAATGAAAGCTTTATAAATGAAGACTTATGAATAAAATTAATCGTTCTACATTTTAATACTCTTTCAATCGGGATTTCATGTTTGGTTCATAGATGTGTTATTTGTTAAACCATGTTAATCACTGATTTACTGATAAAATATTTTCCCAGTATGCTGCCAACTAATTGAACTATTGTAATAGTACTCTTAGTCTTTAAAATTATTTATTCATATACAACTTGGAACCTGTCATATATATAGAAAAGGTTGGGTACAGAAAGGAGAAAAATGGTATAGAAAGATTTCGAAACTCCTGTTCTAAGGGAAAATAGAAAGTGAATACATCTGTGTTTTTGTGAACGATTCTGAGTCGCGTCATTCAATGTCTCCAATAGATAACGAAATTCCACCTGAACTGCAAATCTTCTTCACCTACTTACATGGCTCAACTCAATCGTCAGTGATTTAATAGACTTATCTCTCATTTTGGTTTGACTGCCTCCGTCTTTCTTCCAACCTACTTCTACACCATAAAATATCGTCCGTCGGAGTATGTGATGGTTGGCCACAAATAATACATGTCCCAGCTACTTTTGTTGGTGAAGATTCACAACCTCATTAACTTATTTACCAACTTTACTAAATACTTTATGCTTAACCTGAGCATTACTGACACAAAGTTTACCGAAAATGATTACTTAGGCCTGTTACTCCCAGTGGAGTATAGGTCACCGACCAGCATTCCCCAACCCACTCTGTCCTCGGCCTTCTCCTCTAGTCCTATCCGATTGTTGTTCATTCTTCTCACATCTGTCTCCATTTTTCGGCCTAATGTGTTCTTTGGTCTTCCTCTTCTCCTTTAGCATTGAGGATTCCAAGTGAAGACTTGTCTTGTGACACAGTTCGATGCCTTTCTCAATATGTGTCTTATTCACTTCCAGAGCTTCTTCATGATTTCTTCCTCCTCTAGAATCTGGTTCGTTCTCTCCAATAGTAGGTTGTTGCTGATAGTGTCTGGCTAACGGATCCGAAGTATTTTGTGTTGACAACTATTACTAAACACTTGTATCTTCTGGATGATGATGACTTTCGTAGTTCTCCAAGTTTCCGCCCCTGTACAATGGAACTGTTTTGACATTTGTATTGAAAATCCTGACCTTGATATTGGTTGACAGTTATTTTGAGTTCCAGAGGTTCTTGAGTTGTAGATATGCTGCTCTTGATTTGCCTATCCGCGCCTTCACATCTGCATCAGATGCGCCGTGTTCATCAATGATGCTGCCCAGGAATGTAAAGGTTTTTACATCTTCTAAATCTTCTCCGTCAATTGTGATTGGACTGCTGCATTTTGTGTTGTATTGAAGAATCTTGTTTTTCCCTTTGTGTATATTGAGACCTACTGCTGTTGAGGCTGCTGCTGCCCTGGTTGTATTCTCCTGCATTTGTTGTTGCGTTTGGGATAGAAGGGCTAGATCATCTGCGAAGTCTAGATCGTTCAGCTGCATCCTAGCTGTCCACTATATCCCGTGTTTCCCTTCAGATGTTGACGTCTTCTTGATCCAGTCGATCACCAGGAGAAAGAGGAAGGGTGAGAGTAAGCAACCTTGCCTGACACTAGTCTTTACCCCGAACGAGTCTGTCAGCTGTCCTCCATACACGAGCTTGCGGTTTCATCCATCATAAAAATTTCGTATGTTCTTGACTATCTTCTCAGACACTCCTATGCCTCCACAATATTGTCCTGTATACGCTATCAAATGTTTTTTTCTTATCAATGAAGTTGATTTAGAGTGATGAATTCCATTCAATTGATTGTTCAACAATGATCCGTAGTGTTGCGATGTGGTCGATACACGATCGATCCTTAAAGAATCCAGCCTGTTGGTCTGGAAGTTGGGCGTCTACGGAGTCCTTCATTCTGTTTAACAACACCCTGTTGGAGAATTTTCCTGGTATTGAAAGAAGAATGATACCTGTTTAGTTCTCACACTTACTGAGATCGCCTTTGTTTGGTATCTTCATCAGGTGTCCTACTTTCCAGTTTGTTGTTACTTGTTCTTCATCCAAAATCTTGCTGAAGAGAATATGGAGTATCCTTGCAGTTACTACTTCGTCTGCCTTCAGTGTCCCTGTTGAAATGTCGTCTGGTCCTGCTGCTTTGCCACTCTTGATTTGTCTGGTGGCTATGCTGATCTCTTCAATTGTCGGTGGGCCAACATTGATTGGGAGGTTCGTGGGTGCTGCTTCGATATTGGGTGGGTTCAGTGGGGCTGGTTGATTCAAGAGTTCCTCTATCGTTGTTATTTAATGTTGGTGATTACCTTGCCTTCCTTGCCTCTGGTTTACGATAAATTCCGGCGAGTTTCTTTATTGTGTTATACAACTGTCTCAGGTTTTCTTCTCTTGCAGCCTTTTCCGCTGTCATTGCTGGATCTTCCAAATATTTACGTTTGTCACTTCTGATACTCCTCTTCACCTGCTTGTTTAATTCTGTGTATTCAGCTTGTGCCTTGGCTTTCTCTGCTCATGTTCGGCTGATATTGATTGTTGCATTCTTGCTTCTCTTTTCTCGAATCTTATCCAGTGTATCAAAAGTGATCCATTCCTTGCGATGGTGCTTCTTGTGACCCAGAACCTCATGGAATGTTGAAATGATTGTCTCTTTTATCCCTTTCCAGTTGCTCTCCATAGTAGTTCCATCTCTAGTGAGTAGATCATGAAAGGCCTGGAATCTATCTCTGAGAGCTATCTTGGATTTGTTGAGTTTGTCAGTATCCCGAAGAAAGGCCGGATTAAACTCCTGTGATATTGTCCGCCCCATTGTCCGGTGCTTCTTGAGTATCAATTTCATCTTAGCGACTAGCAAGTGATGACCTGATGCTATATCAGCTCCTCTCTTGGTTCTCACATCCTCCTGAACTTTTAACTGAGGCAGATATGGTTGATTTGGTTCTGCGTAGTGTGATCCGATGAAATCCATGTAGCTTTGTGTATGCGTTTGTGTGCCCTAAACTCCATTTCTAGCCACCATCCAACCGAGTTTAAAAAATCCTTGTAAATTGATAGAAGTATCAAAACAATCCGCATAAGATGTACATTTGCCAAAAGCGATTGATCATATCCCCATACTGATCAATTGAAGCCCTAAATATCAATTAGAAAATTCAAACAACCAATACACATAAATTGAATTAATCCTAATTTAAACTAATTAATAACATAGTATTTATATTTATGCACAAAACCAGGCCAGTTCCTGAAAAACTATAACCTTGCCTATTATCAAACTTCTCTAATCGAAAATGCTCCAAAATATGTAATCTAACTGTTGATAATCACATCAGATCTGGGGAGAAAAAACTATGTAATCCATTTATACACACAAATTTATTAAGGCAGTCAGGGCATTTGTTTAACCTCAACTTCAATTATAAAAGCCGGTAAAAAACTGTACTAATAAGCATGACATTACTGATTGTTCAATCGAATTAAATTAATCCGAATGAATTCAACTACTCAAAGAAAATTATCTTAAACATTTTTTCAATGTTAAAGGTGTTATCTTATTGATCTTCACTATAATTACTTTACATTCAACGAATTCCTAACCGAACTAGTTCAAATAAGTAAATTAAAAATCGATCAAAACACAATACACAAGAAATTAAAGTCCAAGTACATAAACATAACGTTGATTACAAAATTACAAAATCCACTGAATAAATCTATTTTCAATTACTTTATTGTTATTCTTATTACTATATGAGGTTTTTAGCGATCATTAAATTTTATCGTTTATATCACAAACTCAGCACTATCAACAAGGAAGTGGTAGACAGCATTCACCTCCTAGTATGAGACCTTCAACAGTTTGCATTGACGAATTCACCAATATTCAAACCCAGAACCTTTGAGTCTTACGACGAATCTTTATTTTTTGCACCAATGGGTCAACATTCTATCATTTAAATGTCTTAATTTTAGTGTAATTAATATAATCATATTAATATCAATAACAGTGATATTATCCTTCATTCAATTCTTGCTATTTTTTTCTTTGATAATCATTTTCCCTAAAAAAATAAATATGTATTCTTTTACGCGTTACAAACAGGACATACACAAAGTTTATATAAACACATCAATATGTTAGTGATTTTATCAGTACTGTCGTCTAGAAGAGCTGAGTTCCTATGTTTTTATTCCCTTATAATATAAAACTGTCAAATTACTGTGATTACCATTGGTATTATATAACATTCTGTACAAATTTTGTTGAGTTATGAACAATTTTGTTTTGATACATTGGTACAATAATTATAAGTTTAACAAATATTTATATTTTAATGGTTAAGATCATGAGTCACTTGAAGCTAGACCACCATGGAAAACCTGGAAGCACTGGACGGCCACTTCGTCCCATTGTGGGACTCCTCAGCAGTGCGCATCCACGATCCCTCCTTCCGCAACATTCCAACCCAGGACCTACTGGTTTCGCGCGCGATCACTTAACCACTAGACCACCGAGCTGGCATCCAACAGTGTTAATATCTAACTTCAACTAATCCACGAAATTGAGCGACACATCCACCATTGTCTTCAGTGAGTTACTATCTCTTTTGTTGTAATAAAATGTTACGTGTTTTCAACTGACAAGACAACAATTTACAAGTGTATAAATCATTATTCAATGTAGGTTTTACTCTGTGTATACTAGTCACAGTTATCTGCACATAGATGAAAGTGGTTGTTCTGTTGTTGTTGTTGTTGTTGTTTATTTTTCTCTTTACAGTTTAAATATAACATTTTTTTCTTTTTCTGGATAAACTTGAGTAGGATGTCTTAATGTAATTTTTAACTGTCAGAACAGAATATTTTATGCTAATAATAGATAGTAGTCAATCCACATTGTACGTTAATGATGAATTAGACACTGTGCAATGCATCGAAGTTATTTATTTTTAATGTAGATAATTTTTAATACTCCAATTTATGTGAAATTCACTAATCAATCAATTGTAAGGTGTTCTGTTGAGAATTCAACTTAAAGGGGAACGTGTTAACAGGGATAAAAGTTTTTGATATTTAGTAAGTGGTATGTTGAATGATTTGCGTTTCATGTTGCTTCGAAATAAATGAATACAGGTTTTAATGTCAGTTGGCTAAGAATTAAAATCCAACTCAATGACTGTGAAAGGATTATAGTTAGTTGTCAGGTTTTACAGTCTTTCAAAGTGTGAATGTAAAATTTTAAGGTCAGTATTACTTTCTCGTTTTCAATGATATATTGAATATTATCAGTTTGTAATTAGAAGCATCGAGACACTTCTTTTTACTTTGAAATGTATTTTCGAAAAATTCATGAGGAATTTAACTAAAGCTAATCTTATTACGAACGTCCGAGATGAATGAAATCTATCAATCTATATAATTAATTACACCGCTATAAATATCTGTCACCATGCCAACAACGTCACACTCAAAAATACACAGTTTCTCATTTTATCTATACATTTATAAAATTCTACACATATTTAGGATGACAGTCTGTCAAGTGACTTATCGGATCGGTGTTCATACACCAGAAAACATTGTATTCTATTGTAAATTATTCATGATGATGCAAGTTGTTGAGTTCGATTGACAATGATCATGGATTCATTACAACATCACAACATGTTCTACTTACTGACAAGTTAGTGGAGTTGGAGATCTGTGTGCAGTGTGATTAGTTTTTCGATAGTAGAAGTGTATGAATTGAGGCATGATATGAAGTGAATTGATTGAATATTGGAGTACCGATTTTTGATGTTATGAGCTACTACTGTAATCGAAGGAGTTTACCATCATCGTCATCATCATCAATATCAGTCAAATATATATTCTTTTCATTTTCCAATAAAGTTCCTGAACACAAACATATTAATTCTGTGATGTCGGTAAATCACTTCTCCTTCCTGTTGATTAGTTCTATAAATGACCAAAAATTGAATATAGAAATATTTGTTTACATTTCTCCACTAATCATTTACAATGCTACAATCACTGTAACTAGTTAAATTTGGTAAAGGAAATTTCGCTTAATTTCAAGAGACTGATATTTTAATGTTCTGTGTAGTGTATTACATGTAATTGGTAAATGAATGGAAACTGGGAAGTGGTGGAGACCTATACGGTGCTAGAATGTAACGTTGCATGAGGTGGCAACCTTGATTCCATTAGTGATCGAACCCAAAACCTCCATTTTTGACGGAAAATGCATTGGTCATCTATGATCACTAATGACTACTTCTGAGAGAGTAGTCTTGGAGTCAGTGTGAATTCGAATCCAAAGGATTTTTAACTAAGTTAGATTCGACGTAGTCATAAGTCAATATAAATAGATGGTTGTGTTTCATAGAGAATCGATTGAATTTAAATTCGTCCGTTACTGGATCTAGCATCAATGGTTTGATCTTTAAAAATTCTCTATGAATCCTGATGTTACTGGGCTCGATTCCAGCTTAGAATCGTGTATGTGGTCTACTGAAAAATCCCGTTTTAGAAAAAAGGATTTCCAGTGCCTTTTGGTTTTCAGTGGTTACTAAAATATCAATGACCAGTTCATGATGTAAACTATAAAACTCAACAATCTCCATAAACCCTCTATACTAAGAATATTGAATTTTTCTATGTCAGTATTTGAGTGACTGTAATATGACCATCTAAAGATAAATTCTCATTAAAGGCCTATAATACCACTTTAGTGAAATATTCTGTTATAAACAGTAACCTATAATTGTTCTGACCTAATATGAGATTCAGCATCGCTAAATCCTTTTTATATTACCCCTAAGCTTGGAAATCACATCAGTGTGGAAATTATAAATTTATTAACTAACTTCTAAGTAAGAAACATGCTTAAGGACAAGTAGTAGTAGTAGTAGTAGTAGTAGTAGTAGTAGTAGTAGTAGTAGTAGTAGTAGTAGTAGTAGTAGTAGTAGTAGTAGTAGTAGTAGTAGTAGTAGTAGTAGTAGTAGTAGTAGTAGTAGTAGTAGTAGTAGTAGTAGTAGTAGTAGGAGTAGTAGTAGTAGTAGTAGTAGTAGTAGTAGTAGTAGTAGTAGTAGTAGTAGTAGTAGTAGTAGTAGTAGTAGTAGTAGTAGTAGTAGTAGTAGTAGTAGTAGTAGTAGTAGTAGTAGTAGTAGTAGTAGTAGTAGTAGTAGTAGTAGTAGTAGTAGTAGTAGTAGTAGTAGTAGTAGTAGTAGTAGTAGTAGTAGTAGTAGTAGTAGTAGTAGTAGTAGTAGTAGTAGTAGTAGTAGTAGTAGTAGTAGTAGTAGTAGTAGTAGTAGTAGTAGTAGTAGTAGTAGTAGTAGTAGTAGTAGTAGTAGTAGTAGTAGTAGTAGTAGTAGTAGTAGTAGTAGTAAACGGCTATGCACTTTAGAAAAAGACGTATGTTCTGAAGAGTGTTTTATTACAGTTTTAGCTTAATAAGTTCTAAAATCAATGTGAAAATTTATATAAGATATTTTTCTTTGCTAAAACTTATGTCAGTGTTAAGTCTATTTACCATCACTGTCCCACTTTTATTATATACCAGTGGAAAGTCTATAAACATTTAATAGTTTTCGTGATTTCATATAAACTTACATAAAGACAGAAACATGATGTGTTTAACCCCTTTTTCTAACTTATTAGATTTTTCCAGATTGAAGTTTTTCCTGTTAATTGTCAAATGCGATTTGGAGTTGTATAATAAAGTCGAAATCACATTTGTACACTTATTGCGCTAGTTAAAACGAGAAATTACCCTACAATACATTTTGTAAATTAAATACTATTGTAAGGTTAATTTGTTACTTTCTCTTTGCATATATAGACAATTCTAAGTAATGTTTAAGTGTGACGAAAACTAATTTTACATAACAAAAACTTCACAAAAGATTATCTCTATTAGACAAACCAACGGATGTATAAATACCATTTATTAAAGTTTGTATATATATTCTGAAAATAATGATAGAATGCATACCAAATTAAAGGCATGATCAGGTTAGTACAAAATGGGAGATAAGATTTAAAAAGTGAAGTGATTCAGAAATTGTTTTGTCTGAACATTTGTCACAAAGATTTTAATAATACAAGTGAAATGAATAATATTAGGCGACAGAATTTTAGAATACTGTAATCACCATCGGTCTTGTAGTCACTGAGTTTTCCATAGTAAGCAGCACGATAAGAACATAGGTACGCTAAGAAAGTGGCGTAACTACAATGCCATTTGTGTTGTTTTTTAATAATAAATGTTGGATAAGACCAAACAGTTAGGAAACAATGTTTTCTTAGTGGGCGGACTGAGATGTTATGTTTGTTAATTAATAGGGTAGAGAAAGATTATTCCAGTTCCATTACAGGGTATTTAAGTTTAAAACCTACCATTTAGTTTAATAATAATATTAATAATACCCGCTTCACTCGTTGATATAAATTCAGTAGGGTATAAAATCGTAATCACTAAGATATGTCTGTAAGTTACTCCTATTGTTTATATACATTACAAAATTTATATGCATAAATAAGTAAAACTATATAAAATGAAACGTAGTTTCTGTAAAGAATAGTATTTATAATAGTACTATGCATACATGTCTAAGAGAAAAGACAGGGCTCTAATAGCTTAGTTGCAATATCTTATACTGTGAAGCTGGGTGACTTGAAGTCGAATCCATCAGAGAGAATCAGTTCCCTCAAGCCTAAATTTACAACTTTCTGGTGAGTGCCAAGTAGCACGAAACCTAGGTCAACCAGGGTATCATATCAACTACCTCCAATCACCACCTTGAAGTTCAACACAATCCATACGATGTCGAGTTACTTAAACATAGCAACGTGATCGATAGAATTCGATCAGCACCTATGAGGGCTTAATACAAACGACATTGGTCATGACTCAGTTATCAATAACTCCACTTATAGCTCCTTTAGGGTCACTGCAAGTCCCAAGTTCGAGTAAAGAAGGAGGATTTGGCATAGGGTCAGTGACCTCATCCGGTACAAAACAACTTTGCCAAAAAACTGTTTGAAAAAGTTTAAATATCTATACAACATTATATTCATTGTTTGCTCTACTACTCGATTTCAACATTCTATACTGTACAGAATAATCTTTACTCCTAAATCCGAAAAGAAGTTATGAAGGATAATAGATAAAACATAAAACTGTACACATACTCATTTTATGTAATATGGTAGATGAAATTTTTTTGATTTTAACGGAAAATGAGAATATCAAGAGAAATTAGAAATTAAACATAGACCAAGTTGAACAACATTCGACATAGTTCTCATCATAGGATCTCCAGTAGGACATAAGTTATTTTTAATTCATCAGGATACCAATGTTCTTTTCATTGACTTGAAATTAACGATTTGGCATTCAGAAAGATGGAACGCAGGACTTTATTGCAGACCATCGTTTAGTGTATACTAGGAAATCGTCTATTTCAAAACAATTAATAGTAGAAACTGGTATACACATAGCTAGAGGTTGATGACTCAAAATCGTGCTTCGATATCTGTATTTTTTCAACACGCCATTATTCATATATATTTAAAATGAGTTGTCAATATCAACCAATCGTAGAAAAAGATTGTGATAGCCATTTAATATCACGTTAGCTATTCATTATCAAATAAAATAATGCAGATTAAGTACAACAACCAATTGAGATTTCTAAACATACTAAGCAATGGAATCCAGGACGCGCATTTCGTCCTATCTGGGACTCACTAACTGGATGTACCTGAATCCCAGAGTTAATGTTCACTCCGGGACACGAATCCAGAACCATTCTCTTAAAACACTTAGCTACTAAGTCCTGATAGCCACTAGCTTGAAGTTAAATTCATTTGGTATTGTTTGTTTGAATCGTCCTATTGATGTTTAGGATTGCAATTAATCAGTCACCATCCATATCTGCTTATAATGCTCGTAACTTAAGGCATTATTGAGGCAATCCGCACAGGATGCGCATATACCAATAACAGACTGATCAATTGTAGTACTAAACATCAACAGGAAGACTCAAATAAACAAAAGTAAATGAATTGATACTATGAAATAGTTAATTACCTGTCTAATTACCCAATTTCACGACATAAACCACAAAAACTTGATGTATCACTTATTTTCCTCTACTCATAATTTAAGAGACCGTCCACAGCATTGGCTTCTATTGATTGCTTAAAATTGATGGATATCTAAGACCATTTAAATTTATTTTAGAATCTGTCAATCTTTATCATTATTTTCTTTTCACTGACAGTATTTATTCATCTACAATGAGGAGAAAATATTGCGTTATAGATTTACAACTTAGTACTGTTCTATTCCACATATCAAAGATTTAATCTGCCAAGTTAGTACTTCAAAAGATTTCACAACATTGTCATGAACCAAGATGATTTAGAATAAAATTCGAAATTCCTAACCTCAGTGTTTCCTGTTACAATCTATTAATTTCTCAACAAAGACCCAGGTCGATTTACTGAATTTAACCTCAGGCACAATTAGCTTCCACTTCTCAGATATCAGGAGTTTCAACTTCTATGAATAAAAAAAATTGTTATATCTCTGTGATCGATATCCTTAAAAATAGTCTGTTTATAGTTAACCTCATTAAAGACTAAATAAATGTTCTCTCGCTTTCTCTAACACTTTTGTTTGTTATAGAATTCTACTTTTATTTATTCATTTAACATGAATAAAAACAAAGTTTAGTATCCATGACCTAGTCTGCATACAAAGTTATACAACATTTTTAATTATTTTGTAAAATTGTCCTATTATTCAACTTTTATTAACAAGTTTAGTTGTATTTCTCAGCAGTTTTGAAACATATTTTTATGGTATAAAGTCTATCCGTTTACTTAGACCAAAGCAGAGAGAATGTAGTTTGAGTTCGTTATCCGGTGAACAAAAAATCAATTTTATAACCAAATAATCAATTATCAATGACTAGTCTGAAATATTATTTGATTAGAGTTATCCAGCTTTGATACAGTAAAATTAAATATAAAAATGTGGATAATTATAGCATTCATCTGATTTTCAGAGCTTACTTCATGCGGAATATTGTAATATCTCTATTCTTAAGTAGTTATTATTGTGGTGAACAAGAACGCGGTTGGGGACAATCGAATGTATTTAACACAAAATTACAGGACTTGTTAATAAAATCTAATGATCATAAAGTAAATGCTTAATTTGCAAAATGTCCATCGATCGTCTCATAATGACTCAGACTTCATTGTTCTTGCATTTTTATACTAACTGCATTTTATTTCCATTCTTTACTATTCCATCCTCTTGTCTCGCTGACGCCAGACCTTCTGTTCACGACTAACATCATCTACTACTTATGTCAATATAAGTAGCACACACCACATTATTATTACACATAAGTATCGTGAACGTAACCGGCTATTCCTAACACTAGTTATGTCTTTGTTGTTGGCATAGATAATAAAATCTATGCCATATACTGTTTACTTATTTCAAATTTTATTCTTTAACTCAACCAACAAACCAATAATTTTTATTCATTATTTTGGTACGTTGATATTCTAATCAATACATTACTATACAGTTTCGTTTGATTTTTATGAAACTTCAAAGCTTATTTCTTAGACCTATTGAATCTACTATTGGGTATTGAATTTGACCTCCTGTGTATCGAGAGTTATACACTGTCTCTGGATTACGACGGTTCTCCAATTAAAGTTAGCGGTAAAAATTACTTAAATCTGTTGTTTTAACAATCAAATCGTTTTCATTAGGCTACTACTTTCATTCAGAAAATATTAGTAACAAGTTATCCGTACTGGATGTTCATCAGTACTAAACTAATAACACGTTGAACAGAACACATAACCATCAACCTAAAATTATCATTCTTTCAAAGAAGGTTCAACTTTAATTACACATATTTAAGTGATATAACTTGATTGTATCTCCAGGACTTTTCAGTGGTTTTTGTAAAGCATAATTTTGAGGAGATAAATTTGGATATTAGTATAGGGTTGTGGAAATTGTTGAGTTTAGAATGATATCATGAATGGATTAATGTTAGACCACCATTGAAAGCCTGGAAGCAATGCACGGCCGTTTCGTTTTAGTATGGGACTCCTCACTAATGACTAGCATCAAGATAGATTTCCTGGAGTTCTAGTGAGAAGCCGTGATCAGTGGAGTTCAACCGGGTCTGTTGCGAGACAGTTACTCACTGAGGATAATGGTGGACGACGGCTTAATGTAATGAATTTGTTGAAGTTAGACAATAACACCGCTGGACGCCAACTCAGTGGTCGAGAGGTTAGGCGTTCGTGCACGAGACCGAAGGTTTTAGGTTCGAGTCTTTTTAGTGCGGGATCCTGGATGTGCACCTCTGAGGAGTCCGATACTAAAACTAAACGGTCTTCCAATGCTTCCAAGTTTCTAATGGTGGTCTAACATTGATCCATTCACCATATCAATCGAAATTTGGATACGTTAAACATTAATTGTTCATATTCCTCTTCTTTACCACGTTAAACAGCATCACTTAACTAGATTTGTTCACATCAAAGAACTAATACAGTTCATTTTTAATTTCATTAAGTTCTTTTAATATACATGTAGACTTACTAAACAAACGCTTGAATAATTCTAATAATTTTGTAGGAAACAATGGCATATATTAAACATTTACTGATAATCTGGAAGAATTTTCATAGTATTAGACAAATAGAATAGAACTTTTTCACTTTAAAAACGATGCTGACGATTTAACAATTTATAACATCTAACCGTGATTTAAATTTGCCTAAAAGACTAAAATTCTGTTTGGGACAAAATTAGCTTCTAAGAATTACAAAGTATTAAATGCTTTGAATGTTCATTCAACTTAATTAAGCAGTTTTTGTCTCATTCGATGCTAATATACAGCTCATTATTTCTCTTATTATTGTATGTATACTCTGAACTAGTAATTGTTCATTGTGAAATCTATAATTCATCAGCTTATCTAGTTTCCTATCATTCATGTCATATTTCAGATTCTGAAGAATCCACATGGTTATTTTCATACTTTCGGTTCCTTAGTAATTGATTTTGTAACTTCATTATTTTTTTTAATGTTCATTCTTTCAGTTTCGTCTTTATCATTTCCTTAGCTTCTACTTACTTCGCTAAATATATGAATGGGAATAGCACGATCATTGTGGTATTAATCAGCGTATACCATAATAGAAACAAACTGTAGAGTATTACAATAATATAATTTATCACATATAACAAAACAAATTGTTATCTGGATGTTAGAATAGGATTGTAAACTTTGAAAAGCTATTCTTTTAGATTCCAGCAAATCACTAGTAAATGACTTCAGTTTACTTTATCTTGTTTGTTAATCTTATAGTCATAAACTTCATACTTCCCACTTAACACCTTTATAACAGCTCAGTACTTTTGTTCTCTGTACTTATCCCATTTTACTTCAAATTCTGAATAACTTTTGTCAATATATAGTTCTTTTGTATTTTAGTCCTACGAAAATCATATTAATAATATCAATAATGATGATAATGTACCCGCATAGATATTTCACAACCTTAATATTTTCATCATATTACAAATCAACACAAATACATCAGTGCTACTTAGAAACATTTTTTTTTTGCACAGCTGACAATATGCGCTATTAGAATTTAGAGTAAAGTTCATGTCACTATATACGACATCTTAAATTAAGCGCATTTCGATGACCTGTATAAATTCAAACAATAGACTATTATTTTAACTATGATATAGTGACTCAGCATGATATTTTAATTAGAATACTTAATATAGAACATCGAATAAGCTTTTTTCTTTAAAAAAAAAAAAAGAAGGAAAAAGAAAGAAGTATAAATCAATAATTAACTGTAAATTTGTCCTTATTCAATCTTTAATATCTCTGAAGCAATTGTTTATTAAAGTATCAGAGAGAAATAATTCATTCCAATGAATTCAGATGAATTAATCCATTTTGTAATAATCTTTCTATGTAAGTCAATAATTTACTTAGTAGATATATTATGGGTTAAATTCGTCTTAATACTTTAAGAGTGTATGGTAAAAATATAGCGACTCACGTGCAAATGGGTTTATTCTCATTTAACTCAGTTAAGCCCTTTTGTTAACTTATTTAATGGACAAAGTCATCCATGATATAACAACTTGTTGTACTATCTTTATTATTATGCTTGTATGAAATACGTATGCTTGAACATTGTTTAGCGCCTACGCATGTATTCATTCTGCTAGCTTCACCATTAACTGCTTAATCTATTCGCTGACTCATCTATTTTCCTATACATATATATACCTGTACATTTTGCACGCATTGACTACAGCTACTTGCTACTGTTACAATCGTAGTTCGCTTGCTCATTCATTTTGCCTCTCTGCTGTCTGGTCCGAATTATCTACTAAATAAAACTGTAGTAGCTGCTTCTTTTTGCCTTCTGATTTCAAATATCGTTGAAGATTGTACGATAACGGTTCGAGGGTGATTAAATAACGAAGCACAGCCACTACAAAAAGACTATCGGTATTATTGCCTACAGAAATGACTGAAATTTTGAATAGTTGGAGGTAGCGGACGGGAAATCCTTTTTGACTGAGGTTTTGTTTTAATTGAGACACGTCAGCAGAGCGTAGCTGTAGTTTATAGGAAAATAATTCTTCCAAAGGGATTTGAACTCACATCAGCCAGCTTCACATTCTAAGATGTTACCACTGAGCTATTACAGTTTTGGCTGACTAAAATGTATTTATAGTTGATTGGTCATCTGGTAGTAACTATTGTCATGTTTATCTGATCATTTGGAGCTAATTGAATTGAACATGATTTCACTGCTTATCTCCTTGTCTATTCCTAGTCTACAAACAAAAATTGTCCCATGATTTATTTAAATCAGTGGATAAACATAATACATACAATATTTTTATCAAAAGGACAATGGACTTTCTTTTTTGTTAAAACTTTCCAACGATTGATTCTTTCTATTCAATCTGAATAACAATTACACTAATAATATTTAAATCAGAATAAATAAAAATTTGCCATAATTTATAAATTCATTTCAACTTTACAGAACATTATTAGAATCAAGATACTACATAATATTGAATAATCAAAAATGTTTGTTGTAAACAATTCAGATAAGAAGAGATATATTTGCATAATGCCATTTGAAGATCATTCTAGAAAACAAAAACGGCGGTTGCAAGTAATTTCCCTTTTTTTTCAGTAATTGTGATTCTCCCCATAGTTACAACAAAAGAACATAGAAAACAGTTCGTGATAAGTGAACATTTGTATTTCTAGGCGAAGCCAAAAATGTGATATAGCACTTGTGTTTATAGTGTGATGAGGATGATCATGAGAAAACGCGACAAAATAGGTAAGTAAAAAGGACAGTAACCAATCAGCGTGGTAATTATGACATACTGGTTATCATTGACTTGATTGTTTTTGTCAAAACTGCAAATTATTAACAAAAAGCGTTCGAAAACAGATAGATTGAGGCCAACTTGCAAAACTGGAAATTAGATGGAAATAGTGTGCAATATTTGTAAGAATTCGAAAGGATTTATAGAAGTTTAAGGAATTAAATAATTACGTGATTAGTCAGTTCAATTTGATAAAGATGTCACTTAACAGACTATCATTACTAGATCCAACTGTGTTTATGAAAGTCCCTTCAATAACTTGTCAATTGGATTCTCATTGTTTATACTTATCTCTTAGTATTTTGATTAAAATCACGAATCGACCAATGTTAGACCACCAGTGAAAACCTGAAAGCATTAGACGGCCGTTTCGTCCTAGTATGGGACTCCTTCTAAGTGCGCACCCACCATCCCGTACCAAAAACACTCAAACCCAGAACCTTTATTCTCACACACAAACGCTTAACCTTTGGATCACTGAGCTGACCGGCATCCAATTGTGTTAATTACCAACTGCAACCAATCCAATTTTTATTTTAATACAAGCTTGCTACCACTTGTAACTTTCATCTCTGACAAGTCGTCTTCTACATCAACAATATGAGGTCGACCCTGAATAAATCTTCGTATTTTTTGAACCAGGATTCAAATTTAATACCAGCCGAACCATCAAAATTAAATTCATGGATAGAGTTAATGATGGAATCGGTATATGAATTACATGAATCATCACTAAGACCTTTGTGACTAAGATTCATTTGTCGCGTTAGCATCTCTAGGATACGCACATGGAACTGTTCATACCGTTTTTCCTGACATTCAAGCAATGATTCTACTTGTTCAGGAGTAATTGGCATTGTTATTGTTACACCCCGTCGCCAGTGTTATGTTCACTACTTGATTAACGCAGAATACGATATACAACTACAACATTCGAACGTATAGAACCCCACAATCGCAAATCCGAAGAGAGAAGAAAGCTGAAGAAGTGTTTGTTGGGTAAGAATCAAAATGTACAGAAAATCATGGCTATTTATAGATATTAGCGTTTGTTATATCAACATCATAATTCAGCCAATGCGCAAAGAGGCATGTTATATTACTGTCCAATAGCATGCCAGTAAAATGAATAAAGGCAAATCCTCTGTTTTATTCACCTTTTACTGTGATTCGAGAAGTTTTCACATAACTGAAAGAATGTAAACAACAATCCTCTGATGAAGTATAATATGCAAACGTTTGTATTCAACTCCAAGAATAAATAAAAAGAAATACTAATCTGATGACTGTATTTTGTGAAAGATCTAGAATTACTTAGTAAAACTTATACAAATCATTAACTAATTTGAATAGCAATTTGTGATTTTGCTAAATGACTTCATAAATGAATTTTTAAAACCAGACATTTTATAATGAACCCATTATAGAAATATTCGTTTTTATTTACATCATCATAAAGTATCCAGAACTCTTATTATTATACAATGAATTTCAATCATTCGTGACCTTTTGTATATGTAATTGTGTGTGTTTTTGTGTTCATTATCGAGGTCAATTGAATTTGTGTAAATTTCACTGGTTGAAATCATGAGTCAATTGAAGCTAGATCACCATGGAAAACCCGGAAGCACTGGACGGCCGTTTCGTGTTAGTATGGGACTCCTCAGCAGTGCGCATCCACGATCCCGCACCACGAGGGGCTCGAACCCAGAACCCATCAGTCTCGCGCCAGGCGCATAACCAACTAGACTACTGAACCGGCATCCAACGGTGTTAATGTCTAACTTCGACCAATCCACGAAGTTGTGCCACCGTACACCATTGTCATCAGTGAGCTGATATCTCATAACAGACCTGGTTGAACTCCACTGGTAATGACTTCTCACTAGAACTCCAGGAGTATCTCTTGAAGTCAGTCACTAGTGAGTAGGTGATTATTATTATTATTATTATTATTATTATTATCAGAATGAGTTTTGTGGAGATTTTTTAGAAATTTCACTGGTTGAAATCATGAGTCAATTGAAGCTAGACCACCATGAAAACGGCCTTCCAGTGTTTCCAGGTTTTTCATGGTGGTCTAGCTTCAAGTGATTCATGATTTCAACCAATGAAATTTCTAAAAATCTCCACAAAACCCATTCTGATTAGGTAAATTTATCGATAATTTATGGAGAAACTGATATAAAAAGTTTTTTTTTCAATTATTTTGAAATATCATATTAAACATTAAACATTATGGGGAAACCAGTTACAGTACTATAAATCAGCTGATTTAAATCGATCTTTCTTATGTAATTCTGTGTGTTTGTATATGTAAATCATATTTCTTTAAATAAAAATTTATTTTTCTATACTTTCAAATTGAATGAACTTCATAAATATATTAGATTGTTGAATATCTTTCTTCAATTTGGTGTATATTTTTAAGCATTTATGTAGAACATATTTCTTCAGAAATAAGTTAGCTTCGTTGTTATTTGTTTCACAATGTACTGATTTCTTGAATTGAAAACTTATTAAACTTCAATATTAATCAATAGTTATGTAATAACTCCCTTATTTTAATATTAAACGTAAAGAGTAGACATTAGGGTTAGATCTCATACTGGTTAGTATTCATTAGCAATGTGTATTTATAGTTATTAGGTAATTGGTGTTATCTGGAAGATTGAAGCTCGCATCATTCAAAACAGTTGTTAGCGACTTTACCAATGTTCTATTTTTGTCGCAATAAACCGTTTTGTAAGACTGTGTTAATTATATTAGTCGATTAGACGTTAGTAATTGACTAGTATGAAACTCCCGTCTAAAGACTTCTGCCAACCACTTCCAATTCTCTAAAATCAAATAAACTATGAGGTGACACTAAGTTATTTATCTTAAAAGCATCGTTATGAAAATTTAATCGATAGATTTTAGTAAGTACTAAGGATTAAGGAAGTGAATTTTGTTCACAGTTTAATGCCCGTTTATTTTAATAGATTTATTAAAGACTGATTTATATTCATCATTAATAAAAGTATAATACCGCAAGAGATTAGTTAAGTATTGTACAAAATTTATGGTCTTTATCCCGAACTAGATTATTTATGAATTAATCCATATAGCAGAGATGAAATTTTTTCCACTAGATGATTACTAAGGAAAATGTTATATTTGTCGTTATCCTTGAATTTCCATTTCGTTTTAAACGGCAGAACGTTATATCCTAACGAAGAATAAATGAATGGTAACTGCCAAGAATTATTTATGGACTGTAATTACATATATTGGATAACTATTAAGTAACTATATTAAATCTATATCCTTTTATTATAAGCTTTCATTTGACTTATTGGCTACTGTTATACGACTTACTATCCTTAAATTATTCCCAGTTTATTAGTCACAGTATCCTATACTTATTGCCACTTTTGACTTGATCTTGTATAATTATTATTTTTCATTTTATGATGTGATGCGGTCTGATCTGTTTGTATGAAACATACGATTCATATAGTGAAGGCTGGTATTGTGTTCTGGACTCAATGGTCAGGACTAGGCAAGGAGATACATATATTGAGGACCAATAAGAATTCAGAGTTGACTCAAGTCTACTAGCTCTGGCTGATGAATAACTGGTTTAGCACAGGGACAAAGTCAGAGAGGCTAGTATTCTGATTGGTGGACTGTCACTCGATATTTAGCGAGCCATAGGACATAACAGAAAGTTGAATTTCTTTTTCAGAGTATAGACAAAAGAGGACTTATCGTTCCAATCGTCAAGTCAAAAAGCAATTCAAAACTTCATTTACTATTCGGCAATCTTTTAAGAAATCATTTCCGACATTTACTACATAACCTACTTGTGCAATGCTTATATGTTCCATACTAGAACGAGACGGCCATCCAGTGCTTCCAGGTTTTCTATGATGGTCTAACTAAGATCAATTAGAACTATCAAAATAATAAACAACTCATGATTAACATATACATTTATTCTTTGATGCTGAAATATATGATAAATACCCCAAAAAATGATAACAGTACACTTCACTAATCTGTTGCTTCATACCATCAAGAACCAATTGTTGAGTACATAGGGATTAATCGTAAAAGTCCTAAAATATCTTGTCACACTCTGTTTCATTCCCTCATAACAACACAACACTACTCCTTTTTATCAATAAAAAAGAAACTCAATAGGTTTAAGTCGTCATAAATTTAATCCAGTCCCCTGTCAGACACAACCCATGTGTAAACAAACAAACGAAAGAGTAATGACATCTGACTAATCATTGGAGTTAATTGCAATTTTAACTGACTACCCATGTAAAGATTTGAATAATTCAAAGGTTTGTCGTCACTGGTCGACGTTATTTTGAAAGGCATTGAGAACTAGAGCATTGTACAGTCATCTCATCTTACTCGATAACTTAGTAGTATCGGGTAAACTTTTATTTCTCCACACCGGACTGAATCTAGGTTTTATTTATGTGGACCACATTATTCAGCCATTTGACCCATAGTCTACTATCCATTTCAAGACTTTCATCACTTAACTTTATAGAACGATCACTATTTCACCTCATCGGTAACTACTATATTCATTCAAGATTTTTCCGACTAAGAAGGTCATAATTCCACTATGTAGAAACTCATTCATCCTCTATCATTTCTAAGCATCACAAACCTAATTACTCGAGAAAGAATAGAAAATTCTACACTACTGTGAAGTTTCAAAATATATGAAAAGTGTTTGTTTAATAAAAACTGATATTCTTGATAATTCTCTAACTAATTTCAATTCAAAATAGAAATATCCTGTAAATGAAGCACATCTTATTTTGTACTGATATTCAATATGATTCACTAATGTAGGTTAATTGAAAATTTTCAAACCGCTTTGTTGTAGATGATATTCAACTGATTAACTGTTAAGCTGTAGACATCAATTTGATAATTAGTAGTAAGTAACTACTTGACTTACAATATTGCTGACATATAGTTACCAGGTGAAATTGGAAAACTTAAAATGTTTATAATCTTTTGTATGTCAGATTTCATTTTATGATTGTTACTTCCCCCCTAGTTTTTGCTTTTCTTTTCAATAATGATCTTTAATTCAGTGTTAACTATGATAGGGGTGAAAGTCATTTGTAAAAAAAAGAATTTCAACGCAATCAACCATTTAATGCATGAAAGAACATCACAGTAGGCAGTTGAAAGAGTGATAAAGTTGATTATTAATTCTGCCAAAAAATGAAAACACTTTGTAAATCCTCCATAAACTAGAAAGATAGTTAATGCAATTACATTACATTTTGATTATGAAACAGAATAGCATGAATTTTATATTATTTCGTTAGATTCTTGTCAGCTGCTTACAAACTAGAATATTTTAAAATCAAAATTATCATAAAAGAGTATTTATACCGGGGAGATTGGTGAGACTATAATTTATGGACGAACTAATCAGATTTAGGATAATACGTCTTGGGTTTTGGAGCGAAACTCATCCACCCATTTGTCTAAATAGCGTTTTGGCATTTTAAATGATGTCAGTTCGTGATGAAAACCATAAATCTAATTCCTAATCCTAACCATTAACTGTAAATCAAAATCTTTATTCTTTACACAGGCTTATAACCCTCATTTAACTCTAGTAAGTAGGTGGACATTCTCAAGATCACTCTAGAGTCGCCTAGAGGTCGTCCATAAATTTTAATCTCACCGGGAATTTGTTAGATCTGAAAACTTTGATTTTTATGACCTAAGCTAATATGAATATGATCTTAAAATCAAACATAGCTCTTCCTGATCAAATGGAGTATTATTAGAGATATGCTGACAACAATTTTTTCGTATGTAGTGATCAGAAACAAGTAAAACATCAGTTACAACTTTTCAATAAGGCACACAAAAATATCCAGTTCACTACAAAACATAAAATGGATAACAAGTGACACTTTTTTGATATCACAGTAAAACAGAGGGAGGATGAGATAATTCAACATTCAGTGCATTGGAAAGAAACATGGAATAGAGTTTATCTAAATTTCGATAGATTTTATCCATTTACGACATATCTGACCAGTGTTATAAAAGTAGGTGATCAACTAGTGATTATAACTTAACTTCCTTGTTGGTTTATACTTTTCAAGTTATCAATCTTGAAGTAATTAAGTTTTATGTTAAATTATAAATCTCATTATTAAATGTCGCAGTCATTAACATAAACATTCATCGATTTCCACTACGACTGACCTCCTGTAGGAACGGGACTTATAAAGTAAATGATCACAGTGAATAATATCTAATATGATGTTGTAAAATACTTCATATGAATCGAATCCTATTGATCAAATTGTGATATAGCTAATAAAATACATGACTCAACCCTCGATGTAACATCAAATAGGTGCATTACCCAAATGTTAGTCGTAGCGACAACTTTAATTGTTTCGACAATCATAAAATTGTTCACTCCATTTCATTTTTACTCATTTTAATAATTATTACTATTACTATAATCCAGGTAAATAATTTCGATTCCCGCTTACTTCGTACTATTATTACTTCGATACACGAATTCATTGACATTAATAGACAACTATAGAACAATAATTTACAAGTTGGTTACACAAAAATTATTTTTACAACACACTGTTTCAACCAGTATTTATCCATCTAGGGTGAGAATAAACTCCACTGTCGTTCTCAATTTTGATATTACACCCAGCAACCAACTAATCCAATGATGGAAGGTGTGTTTCGTCCTACATCTTTCCGGGTTTATATGAAAACTGTAAAGATTTCCACGATGAAAATACCACTCGATCATGCTACGGACCTGTCAAGTACAACGTGATCGGTCATGGTGGAAAAAAATTACAGCATAAAAAACTCAAACCTCCAATTAATTCTATGATGGAGACTATTCCAAAATATCTACAACGAAAACATAATCGTAATTACCGACTACGATAAACTTAGATGACTTGAAAATGTGAAGTTTATCTTCAGCTTTAAATTATATGTTGAAACTCACTAATGATCAAATGTTCTAACCATTAATTGTAAATACATTTGAATATTTATTTTTAATTCAACTACTAAACATATTACTTACAATATTATTTTAATAATATATGTTTCCTTTTAATTTACAAAACTATAAAGTTTAGTTTAATCAAACTGTTCACTTTTTGTCATGTTGTTTTTGAAACTTTGTTGTGTTTTGCTTTGCCCTGTTTTTGTTTACTTTAATTTCACATAAATATTCATTAATGACTGAATAACATGTAATGATGAACAGTTTTATTTTACTAGTGCTACCACTACTACTTATAATATGAATAAAATTTTATTAAAATCTATGTGTAAAAAATTTTTTGTGTAATTCATTGAGTAAACCTACTTAACTAAACAAATATGATTGAATGCTGTCAATAAATTTTAATGATTAAAGTAAATTATATTAGAAAATTGATCACTATTGAGATACCCAGTTGGTCATGGGTACGTAGGTAGGTAGGTAAATATTCTTAACATTACAGTTAAAAAATAAGCATACTATCAGTTCATCAACGAACTAGTTAATCGAAACTTTTCAGTCCATCCACTTCATCTTGACCGTCTGTAACTGGTAATGATTATCTCAATGAAGTGAGTTCTTTGACAAACCACAAACACAAAGTTCTGTATGAACAATAGTTTGTATGTGTGTATGATATTTGAAAATAAGCTTACTAAAATTGTTTTATTCCATTTTGAAATTACATGCTGGTATTGTTTTCTAGGATTCTAGGTACCGGATTTTGAGTGTATTTCAGATATTAAGTTAAATACGTTTGTGGTAAAAATACAACTGTCAAATAGTATTCTATCTCCTAATAATAAACTTTTAAATAACACTTTCACAGTTTAATCAGGTTAGTTAAGTAATTATCTCGTTCATTTTTTTGTATGACTACTTGGAATGGTATATCATTATTCACTTTCAAGATTCATAAGCAATACCTTTCAATGATTCAGCTAGAAATAAAACTATATTTAGGTAGCGTGGTGGACATAATACATTCAAGCTTGTAAGTCGGAATCCACATTTGCAACTACACTAAATTAACAGCATAGGATGATAATTATTCAGTGTTCTTAGTGAATAACTACCTAACTTCTGATACCATAGATCATCATTATTTTCCAACAGTAAAACATATGTGTAAACACACATAGTTATTTGGAAACATTTCATGAAGATTGATTTAATTTGTAGGTTTTGTTTCTCATAGATTAATTTCATTTGAAGTACCGTTAAAAATCAGAGAGCATTGAATAGATATTTCGTTCCAATTGGGACTCCTCATCAGTGCAAGCCCTCGACCTCATCATCCAGCAAACCCAGGACCTGCAGGTTTCGCAAAGGATGCTTAACCACTGAGTCGGCTTGCAATAGCACAATATATGTAAACAGGTAATCATTCAAGTTACAAGTAACCGCAAAGACTACATAAACCTAACATATTACAACTATTTGATAAACATCCCTTAAAAATATAGAAAATAGTTAATTATCAAATACTAGACCACCATTGAAGACTTAGAAGCTCTGGACGGCTGTTTCGTCTTAGGATTGAACTCATAAGAGGTGCATATCCAAGGTCCCGCACGTGGGACTCTAGTTCAGGACCTTCGGTCACATTCGGATGCTTAATCTCTGAACCACTAAACCGGCATTCAATAGTGTTCATGTCTAAATTCAACCAATTCACGATACTGCGTAACCATCTTCCATGGTTTTCCATGGGTAACTGCCTCACACTCAACATGGTTGAACTCCACTGGTCACGGCTTCTCACTAGAACTCCGATCGGTTCATGATCTCAATTAAAACTCAACAATCTCCACAACCCTATACTGTTAGTTATCAAATACATAATTTTTATAATTTCTTCTTATTTAATAGTCTGTCTCCCAACAATTACACTATTAAACAATCAGATGATATTCTTAGTATAAAAAGTTGTTTAGATTTGACTTTCATTTTAAATGATCATCTATTTTGTTTTATACTCCTATTAAAAATACATCACTTGCTAACTGGTTAAAAATGTAAAGAAAATAAAAACTTTCCTAGTTAGCTGCTATGTAACATTTATCAAATAAGCTTTCAATGAAAGGAAATAAAGACTAAAATTTACTATAATTTGAGTCGTTACTCTTAAATTAAAAGGAATAATGAAAAATGAATGAAAAAAAAATAAAATAAAACAAAATGATGCGAACTCATTCATTCGAGTTAATGTCATATGTTTGAAATTATTTTTTTTTAGATAAAATACACACACACACACATACATTTATAAGTGAAAATGTTTGGACAGTTGCATAGATTTGTCTTAAAACAGAGTCAGTTTAAACGGTACTGGGTAGAAATAAAACTTAAAAATGAACCAATCAGATCCAAGATAATTGCCCTTGGATATATACACCAAATTCATGTATTCATAAAGCTACAAAGCATTTTTGCATTCAAGTTAATATTAGTTTGTGATGCAAATCCTAACCCTAGTTCCCAACCGTATGATGAATATTATAAATAATTGAAAATTGTTAAGGTCACTTCGCTTAGAGTCGTCTGCAAAGTTTCGTTCCATTCAGTTCAATTTCTTTGTTTTCATAGAACATTATTTCATTAAAACTTCAAACGTTTTTTCTAGTCATCGAAAATTGATTGATTAGGATAAAGTTGAAAATGTAGTAATCATTCGTCTCAGAATGATCAAGAATAATTGGCTGCCAAATGATATTAACTAAGATCATCTAGTGATTTAAATTGCTAAAATAAAAATTTCGCTCTCGTTGATTTTTTGAGTCACTTATGATTGAGTTATGACTGAATTAAAAATTTTGTATTAGTATTACTGCTCAATCCTGTATTTAATCTATATTACTATATGAGCTACGAGTCACGAAGGATATAGGGTCGACAACGAAGGTATCTGCTTGGCAACTTCATTTTCTGGCCAAACACTTGGTTGAAGTAGCTCAAAAATCAACAGGCGTCAAGGTATCGGCAGTCGTCTATTGATCACTGGATTGTTTATAAAAATGTATGGTCATCGATACTGCAAGAATAGAGCGAATTTAGTCAAGAATCTGTCTAGATAACACAGCTGCTCCCATAATGGTTCGCCCATATGAGATCGAGAAAAAATTCAAGGATTTGTTGTTATTTTTGAAGATCTAGTAGCAGTATTAGAATAGGTTTACTCACTTTGACGACAACCAGTTACAAACAAAGTCATCGTAATGAACTGGTGTAACGTTTGTGGAATAACTGAAAAGCTCATTTGTATATGAAGTTGGAGCTAAAAATGTTTTTAAGAACAACAGTAAAAGCTCTATAATTAAAATGGATATCTCAGAGAACACACAACTAAAAAGATATATACTTGAGTTACAAATTTTAGCCACAATCGTAAGTATCTACAATGTCGCTTTATTAGTGTTAGAAATTCATTTGTACATAATTATTTTTTTACAACTGAATGATAATGAATAACCATTTTGCTTGTCATAACTCAAAATTCTAGCTCTTTATTTGCATCTGTTAGTTAATATCTAAAGTTCGACTTATTGAAGGTCATAATTAAGAAAGCTTGTAAGTTGTTGCCAAAGTGATGATGAAATTTTCCAAATATTATCTATTGTCAATATCAAGTCGAATTTAATCAATATTGCAATATTTAGATTGTTCTCTTAGCTAACTGTCAGCTTACAGATCTCAGAATTTCATTTGAAGATCATGGTTATCTGCCTCATTATAAAAGAAAACTAAGCAGTTAGTAAATCAAACTATGTTCAAAAACTGAGAAATTCTTTTAAACATCGTAAAAATCCATTCTAAAAAATTCGAAATCTATCGATTATAACCCAAATATTTCGGCAAAATCTTTTATACAATTAATGTTTGAGAAACGAGTTAAGCTGAATTTCCTCAATTAACCTACAATTCAGATTGATTGAGATCATGAGTCGATTGATGTTAGACCATCAAACCTGGAAACACTCGACCTAGTATGGGACTCCTCACCAGTGCGCATCCACGACCATACTTGAGGGATTTGAACCCAGGACCTTCGATCTCGCAGGTGGACACTTAACTTCTAGACCACTGAGCCGGCATCCAACGGTGTTAATGTCTAACATCAACCGATCCACGAAATTGCGCGACCATCTTCCATTGTACTGAGGTAGATACCTGTCTCTTTCTGACATGGATTAGCTCCACTGGTCACAACTTCTCACTAGAAATCCGAGAATTCCCTCACGAACCTAGTCACTAGTGAGCATATAGTAATTATCAGTATGGATTTGTAGAGTTTATATGGTTTTTTGATTAAGACCATGAATCGATTGATGTTAGACTTCTGAGGAGTCTCATACTAGAACGAAACAACCGTCCAGTACTTTCAGGTTTTCAGTTGTGATATAAAATCAATCGATTCGTGATCTCAATCAAATACGTAACAATCTTCACAACCTCTTACTGATAATTCAAATCGAGTTTGACATTAAAATATTTTCAATCATTCCAGGTTTCCCATAGTGGTCTAGCTTCATTTGACTCATGATCTCAACTATTGAAATTACTACAATCTCCACAATACGCCTTCTGATAATAATAATAATAATAATAATAATAATAATAATAATAAACATATGCTCACTAGTGACTCGCTTCAATAGGTATATCCTGGAGTTCTAGTGAGAAGCAGTGGTCAATGGAGTTCAACTGGTTCTGTTGTGAGATAGTAACTCACTGAAGACATTGGTGGATGTGTCGCTCATTTTTCTGGATTGTTTGAAGTTAGACATCAAAACCGTTGAATACCGGTCTTATCAGTGATCTGGTGGTTAGGCGTTCGCACACGAGACTGACAGATCCTGGGTCCGAATCTCACGGGGCGAGATCGTGGATGCGCATTGTTGAGGAGTTCCACACTAGGACGAAACGACCATCCAATGCTTCCAGGTTTTCACTGATGGTCTAACTTCAATTGACTCATGATCTCAACTATTGAATTAAATAAACAGTACATTTCTTTACAATAATTTAAAATTATATCATTTCCGTCTAAGTTTTTTTCTACTTTTATTTTATTTTATTTTTTAAATTAAAAGAAAAATCATACCATCAGTCAAGAAGTTCAAAGTAGACTGAAGCTTCACTCTTATCATGGTATGAATTCAAATGGATAACTTATTACAGCATACAATTGAATTTTCAACTATATATATATATATATATATATATATATATATATATATATATATATATATATATATATATATATATATGCCTATATCTATTCGATGAGTCAGACAATAATTGACTGTCAGTCTATAAATTATTTATCAATAACATGAGTACAAATGATTAAAACAAGTTGATGAGTCATCAAATATGAAAGAAAAAAAAAAGAAAAAAAAATTTAAATAAAAATCATACAGTCAGTAATATTATCTTAATATATATATAAATTAACCAATTGTTACCATATACATATACATAAACAGAAGAAAATTTATAATTAAGATTAATAATAATAATAATAATAATAATATGAACAATTTAATGACAGAATATTTGTCAATTTCCAGAAATCATTATTTATTATATTATTTTAACACATAGATATTGGTACAAGGAGACACCAAATACATATGCGCCACACAGATCTCATTTGATAAGTGTGAGGGTTGTGATACTTCCCGAGCCTTCGACCTGAAGGTCTGATCCACAAGGTAGTGGAACAACATAAAGAGATGCAGTCTCATGGTAGCCGGTGACCAACGATTGATTCATACGCCATTTGTTGCTTCAGGATTCCGGCGCTCATGTGCACCATTGATTTGGAATCAGGGTTTTCCAACTCCCCCGTAGGTGAACTCTCCAGGTTCACCAACCCGGTCAAAGCGCCGAACATTCGCTTTTCGTTTTATCACTTTCGTAAACAACACCCCTGCCACGAAAAGGCAGTGAGTAAGACTTCCCTGGCAGTGGTTGTATACACGTGGTCACTTGAGAGCATTTCGAGTGGGAGAGCGGACGCTCCCCACTCTCGGCCGTATCAAGGCATTTGGGGGCCAATTTCCAGAAATGATTTAAAATATTTTTTTACCATCAAAGATGAGATCGTTTGTTTATTTTTATTAATCGTCATAGTAATAAAAAATACAATAGATCATGTTAATGTCTTACTATATTAAGATACCATTTATATTAAACGAAAGGATTATGTAATAAATTTAAAATCTTATAGATGTTATTGCTATTTGTTATTGTTTACTTTCATTATAAAATATAATATTGTTTTATTAGCTTACTAAATAATCGACTGACATTTTCTCTTATTCTTACCTTTCCCAAGTTTCGTTATATACTATGTTGTACACTCCCTGCCAATACATGATATACGTTCAGGCTGTACTGGAAATTCTATTATTGACCTGAAATCCATAGGTACTGGATTCGAATTTCGATGTGAACATCAACAGTAGGATGTCAGTAATGAATGGGAAGAAACGTGCACCCTGGATTCCATTATTGTCACAAAACCATCAAATTGACACCAAATAGATAGATAGATAGATAGATAGATAGATAGATATGCAAGGAAATTTTTGATATCCTTATACAAACACAAAATTTCTGTCATATTCTTCTGAAATTTCATAATAATTTAACGGAATAGTTTAGTAATATGGTTTTTTGTGTAAACTTTTGAAATGTTCACATCGTACAATTAATATCATTGTTTTGTTAACAAGAATAAATGATTTGAATTTGATAAATTATTTAATAAAAATTAGATTTATGTATATAATTAAAAATATTAGCTTTTCTGTTGTTAATAACAAATGTATCCAATTTTAGAACCAAAGCTTTAAAAATAGCAAACACTGCCTATTGTGTTGTTATTTCCTTTCATGGATAAAGAAAATACCGAATATAAAACGAAGTAACTGTCCATTAATTAGTAGCTTGTGTTTTATTTTTATTTTTAATGTGAACTGTATTCATCAAACTTACAAATCGTCTTCACAAAAGATTTCAATACATCAAAATATGAATTCAGTTTGAATTATAAAGTGATGTATGTTTTGATGAATTTCATGGTTTTGCATCACGTAATAAACTTAACTAAACAGTCGTTAAAAACCAGATTGCACTGAACATCTATTTTATCTTAATGTTAACATGTGCGCGAGTCATTGGGTGTTACGAAACCCAAAGGCGAAGTGAAGGTAAAGGTTCGGCTTGTCCGGACTGAGGTGAGATCCTGTTGTCTTGCTCATACTTTCCAAGTTGAGAGCAGCGGGCGCATCACCGGCCCGTCCCATGACGTAGACATGTGACCTCGTGTTGTGTGCACCGTCGGGGCGGAGCAAGAGCGTACACGTTGAGACCCGAAAGATGGTGAATATGCTTGTGAAGGTTGAAGCCAGAGGAAACTCTGGTGGAGGACCATAGCGATTCTGACATGCAAATCGATCGTACAACGTGAGTATAGGGGCGAAAGACTAATCGAACTATCTAGTAGCTGGTTCCCTCCAAAGTTTCCCTCAGGATAGCTGGCATTCTGAGAAATAAACAGTTTTATCCGGTAAAGCGAATGATTAGAGGCATTGGGGATAAATCATCCTCAACCTATTCTCAAACTTTAAATGGGTGAGAAGCTTAACTCGTGGTTGCTTTTCAGTGTTCCCGAGGGCCATTGTCATTGGGACATTGTTAGGCATGCCACCATTTCTAACATTAATGAGTTTGACTGTCGTGTAAGCGGAATAGGTCAACTTTGGCCTTTTCGTGCTGTGCATAATTGATTCACGAGATCATTGATCGGAATAACTATACATGTGATGTTAATGTGTATATGAATGGTGCGAATGGTCCACCAGGGTTCTTGGTACCTGTGTGGTTGCGCCACAGGATTGAGCTGTACTATTCAGATTGTAGCGTTAAAGCCTGTACGGTGCCTGGTTCCCCTGCTAAACGGGGTTGAGCTGTACTGTTTCGGTTTTTACGTGAAGGTCCGGATGGTGTCTGGTTCTCCTGAAAACCAATGTAAAATTACCCTGGCCCACAAGGGTATATTATATTACTGTGAACTACTATTACTACATTACATGGCTATGATAATGACTTATGTAGGTATGATTTGGCTATTCTAGCCTGAGCGGTTCTATTTTTTTTAAATCGATAATACTAGCTAATAGTTAACACTATCAGTTGACAGGAAGGACACTAATTATAGGAAGAACTTGATATTCGGAAAAGAACAGAATGAAACTGGATAACACTGTACATGTAGTAACTAAAACATGTCCTTCAAGCATACATAAAATTAGTCAACTGGATGTATTAACAACTAATCAGAGAATAGAATAGGCCATGTAAAAAATTAAATTACATATAAACCTTATTAACAAAAATGAAGTAATTCTACGATCCACTTACTTAGTTCACAGGCATGATTTTTACCTAGGATGAAACCTAGAACCTTCAAACGTCAGAATGAACCTACAGATCACTGATATGTCATCTCATGTTTAACATTCTTAATTTCAGTCAATTCGTAATATTTTACATTTCTGAAGAATCCTATACCAGGACTCAGTAACTGTCCAATGTTTACTAGTTTTATATCATTGTCTAACTAAGGTCAGTCTGTAAAAACTGTCTTCATTCTATACTTTAAATAAAAAAATTAATAGAATTTCTGCTGTTTTCAACAAATGACAACTTAGTGAAGTGAAATTATTATAATAACCCATTGCATCAGTGGATAATAATAAAGGGAATTCAGCAAAGAAAATTTTCTTTCCGATCAAATCATTTACTAAAACTGCACATTCGTATTTATAGTTGTACGGTAAATATATGTCTATAGAAGGATATAAAAGATTGCATCATAAAATGAGTTAAGACTCTAACTATCAAATAAGGTTACGTAATAATCAGGGAGTTAGATAAGAACAGAAAGATGAAAATAATTTACAGACCAAAATTATGAAAGATAATTGTCTGCTTGACAGATATGAAGAAAGAGGAAAAACATAAAGGTCATAATAATGACTGAATGATAATCATGAAAATTAGTTAAAGGATAATAATAACTGATTGCGGTTTAAAATTACAAAACACTAATTTAAAAACAAACCAAAACTGCCACAGAGGGGAATTAGGGCCAAAAGAAGTTTGTGGGGTTCGACGTATCGTTTTCGCACTCAGAGTTCTATCATTCTATAGACATATATTTACCATACAACTATAAATATAAATGTACTGCTTAAGTAAATGATTCCGTCGAAGTGAAATTAATCAAGTGAGAAATTTCACAGCTAAACAAAATTAAAACAACAATCAAGATAATTTGAATCTTAAGTTTAGTTCAATGTTAACACTTTTATTAAATACACAAGCAAAAGACAATCTGCAACAATTATAAATAATATAAGTGAAGTCAATCCAGTACCACTGCATAATCGTCGTTATTAATATTATTATTATTGTTATTATTATTATTATTGTTATTATTATTATTATTATTATTATTATTATTATTATTATTATTATTACTCTAAGTCTTCTGATTCAATTTCCTATTAGTAGACCAATCAAAATGCTGCTATCAAATCTCAAATAATAGAGAAACTTTAATAGTTGAACTTACGAGTTGATCTAAGCCAGATCACCATCCAAACCATGAAAGCACTGGACAGCCGTTTCGTCCTAGCATGGGACTCCTCAACAGTGCGCATCCACGATCGAGAAACCGTTATTCATAAATTTAAACCCTTTTCAGATGTTATTTTTGTGTATCTGATTAAGAGATGGAATGTGTATCGCTAAATGATATGTCCATTAACCTAATCTCCAAGTTATATATACAAAACAAAACTATTTTCAGTTGAAAATATCGCTAAACAAAATTGTCTAGTTAATTCAATATAATAAAGAAAAGCAGTCAGACACTTAGATTATCTTCATATATATAAATAATGATAATAATAATAATAATAATAGTAATAATATTATATATGAAAATTATATTTGAAATAATCTCAGCTATTGAATCAAAATCATAATTTTGACTACTACCTTGAGGAGGTTCAGACAAGTTAGCTGAACAAAACATTGGAATTAGTTAAATTTCAATCGCTGAGAATATTTCAAATATAATCTTCACATATAATGACTTCTCTATACTCGGCGCTCAATTACTGTCAAATTATTCGTTCTAATCTTGACGAATATTCGTATAAATAATAATAATAATAATAATAATAATAATAATTATTATTATTATTATTATTATTATTATTATCATTTTTATTATTATTGATTGTAATGATGTGTTAAGGCATGTTTTATGCAATCACTTAAAATATGGTGTACTTCATAGTCATAATTCACACTTGAAAACATGTGATAACAAGTATTTTCTTCTTGAAAAATATAAATTTATTGTCTATATGAATTAGACGTCAGGTTTTTCATTGAGATTTCATTATCATACAGAAAATATATTCCATTATAGTCACCTAAATTTTAAGTTACTCATCGTTGATTAGTCATAAACTAGAGCGGAAAAAGATTGTTCAATATTTGCTGCCCTTGTTTAGTTCTGTACTTAATTTCAAATCATGATAATAGTTAACTTCAAAGTATGCAATTCTTTTCATAGAATACTTAAAATAATTTATTATTATTATTATTATTATTATTATTATTATTATTATTATTATTATTATTAGAAGCTTTATTCAACATTATATTTTTGATACAACATAGAATTCTCAGCATAAAGTATTTCAACAAGTTTCTTTTTCCTTATACCTTGATCGATTGTGACGATAAATTTTGAATGATGACCAGTTAGGTGTTAGGAGTTTGGTAGTCCACATTTGATTAATATTCATTCGTTTCAATACATATTGCCGGCTACCATGATGTCGCTGATTGTACCTTTTTGTATCCCGTATAGCGAAAGGTTGTAAACTTTTCATAAACGCGCCTGAATAGATTGTGAGCACAATAGACATAATGATGTGCTAAAACAAACAACAAAACAGATAACTTGATGAAATATGTAGAACGGAGGAACAGGTAGCCCAGATATTCAAGCAGGCCGCCGTTGTCTTTATTCAATATTATATTTTGGTGCAATATAGAATTCTCAACACAGGGTATTTCAACAAGTTACTTATGCAAAAAAGCGGTGACAGATACAAAAAAAGGAGAAAAAAAGGTTTTAAAAAAAATCGAGAAACTGTACAACTTTTAAAATGAGAGACATGTTAAGAATGCAGGTTATTGACTAGGTTAACTCTAACAACCTGTTCGTCACAGAGTATGTTTACCAGGTAAGGCATTATAGAACTTTTATACTTCTGCTTGCGTGCATGAATTTTAATGTAATTACGTTTCGTTCTACCAGAAGCTACACAAGGATAAAGATAAGAGTGAAGGGGATGGTTAGTATCTGATAAAATAACACCTGCCAGGAGTTTGCATGACTTTAGATATCTATCCACAACCATATCAATTACGATCTCGAAATATTCACCACACACCTTGCTAACTGCCTTCAGCACTCTCTGCAATACAGCAAAGTCTTTTCTCAAAAACCCGGGAAAGAATAATGAAGAACAGTAAATAATAGTAGGTAATATGCAAGAATTGACAAATTGTAATAGTAAATGACGAGTAATCCAAAGAGCATGCTATCTCCTTATATAGTAAGTCAGACGGTAAACCTTCTTCGATAACAATAAAACGTAGGAAGACCAAGAGAGATCAGAGGAAAATGTGACACCAAGATAATCGACCTTCGACACTGTGTTTATCAAAGAGTCCCCAATGGCACAAGCATTATTGGATCTCAAAATGGTGTTTTGATGCCGTTCATGTCTCATGCTATGGTCAACAGCTTGACATTTAGACGGATTAAGTATGAGATTATTACCAACAGACCAACAATCAATACGAGACAAAAACTCATTCATTTCTATGGGATGTAAGGAAGAAGAGATAGGCATATATACAGTGAGATCATCCGGATATTTTACAAAAGTGTTTTCTGTGGAAGATGGTAGATCATGCAGAAAAAAAGAGAAAAGAAATAATACTCTGTCAAATTGACGTTAATTTTTTAATGATTACGGTGAAATTTGACCTCACTCACATTTTTATTAAAACAAACAATAGTTATTTCATTGATAACTGGGATGAGCATAAACAAGACAAAAAATAACGGTATAATATAGTAATTCCTTATAAATTAGTTGTAACGTCGATTTCCTTCACTACAACCGATCGAGTCATATGAAAAAGAGTAAATTAATAAACAAATAAAAATAAATACGTTCCAAGTAAAAAAAATTCGATTAAAAGAATGGAAGAATGTTACCAAACTGCTGTATACAATATAATGATCCAAAACTTGTCTAAACAGACTGTGATGAGAATATCAGCCCTGATAAACTGGTTTCAGATAAAAGTATTTGAAATTTACTAAAGTTTTTTTCACCATTGTCTCTCAGATGACAATTATACTGTGTTACGGTCTTTTCTGTGCCATTCTACGGATGTAAGAATAAACCACACTTGTAAACATTCAAACGATAAGTTTCTTTTGCAACGTGGCTCGGGTATGTCAGAACAACCAAAAAAGAAGTACCGATTTCAGGTGCAGTATTCTAGACAAAGTTGGTAGATCAAATGACAGACCTGTGAACCTTCAATAAGTAAGTTGTCCTAGGGTTACGCATTAGGTTTGTCATAAAACGACTGAATATGACTTGTGGAGTTGGCTGAAGTAAGATTAAATTGGGAATGTTCATATCCAAACACTCCACTAATCCATGACATACATGGATTTTTCTATAAGCTGTTCAAGGAGATAAAACATAAGAATAAGAGTTTTTGGCGAAATATTTTAACATTAGACTAAATGATACACATGTATTTCTTCCCATTTCTTTCGCTTCTTTTCTTTTGTTCTTCATTTTTAACTTGTGTATTTCTTGTTAATCTTGACAAAATTCCATACCCTTATGATTTGTTTTCTCTGTTGCAACATAGAACTTTTATATGCTTCCGTTATGCACAATGATAGTAATCATAAAACCCAATCTAGTGAATAAAATTTAATTCAGTGATTTGTAATGTGTGGAAAATGAGAAATTATCTTATTTTCATGCTTTTTATTGTACAGATTTTGTGAGAATTTATTATTAAATTATAATAAATGATAAAATGCACACACTAACCCGTTTAGGTTAATATTTGTTCAGTTCACTTTGTTCATCATTTAAACGCATTTTTAAGTTTCATTAAAAAGCAAACGAAAAAACTACTGGGTAGAATAGTTATTAAATGAAAACATTAGCAAAACGTTCCAACTTGTAATCTTTTATGTGGTTACTGTTGACTCAAATTAAACTGGTGTAAATAAATTTTCCAGTTGGGAATTGTGATTACCAGAGTTAAATACTATAATCGCGAAGACTCATATTTGTCAAGGTAGGGAAATTAGCATGGATTATAAATGAAGGTCACCAAAAAATAGACCAAAACTATATTCAAATACTCTGAACTTTATCATGTTTAGCTTTTGTTGAACAATAGTCGAATTTAAATACATTACACTGAGTAATACTAAACATCAATTAATCGGTAATATCACTCATGAACACTTGTCATCAACAGATGTTACTAGTTTGCCGAATTAAATGATTTATCCGTTTTAATGATTTCCTCTATTTTATTTTCTACTGGATCTTCAGTTTATATTGCTTCCCCCCTGTATGTATGGTTTCAAAGTGAAACTAGCATACGTCATTGATCATATTATAATAATTGTACTACACATAACAACCTGGTCGAAATTTGAAGTAATGATAGTTAGATCACAAATGCCTGTACTATAATGACTTTTTCACTTGTCAGTTTGCATACTAGTAGCACATGTTGGAACCTCCTGTCACAATGCTCAAAAGCACAACAGTTAAGTATCAGTAAAACCTACGTTTTTGTCAATACTTATTGGTATAAAGTGGAAATTATTATTTAAAATCCTCACATACCCACAAATGTTTTATCATAGTGTTACTATAATAACCAAAAGATCATTTGTTTGATATTTCGTTTATCATTCAATTTAAAGGCATTTAGTATATCGTAATAAGTCTGATAAACCAATCACTTTATTGTAGTAAGCGGTTATCACACCTTAGAATTTTGTGTTATCAATAAATTATAGTTTCGCTGATGTTTTGGTCAAACTGCACTATGATTATCAGATTATATGAAACACTAAATTTACTGATCGGATTATGTCTATCAAGTTGTTAGGTGGCAGCTTCTCAGATTGTACAGCTAGGTGATCTGATTTTGGACATCAAAAGGAACAGGAGTTTCTTCAAAATTCCAGGTATGACCAACTGACGAGTGCAGACCAGAATAAAAATAAGGACCACGGTCACCTGCCGACTACCTCGAACCACTTGATATTTCAACATATTACACGCAATGCAAAATCACTTCGAGTAGCGTCGACTTTCTAACTTGATCAATAGAATTTGATCAGTACAAAGGATTAAACAAGCATAGTGCTGGTTACCACTCGGTACTCATAGTAACTTAGCTTGGTGATAATACTCTACGCACAATCCCGATAACACTGAAAAGTAGACACACCATTGATTGTTAGTTAATGACCGATTAATATAAGTGATATGCGCACATACATACAACTATTATCCATTGATAAACAATATTAACTAAATAAAACTGTTTGATTAAAAAAATTCCGATTCATTAAAAGAAGACAACATGAAACATGAGTAAAGTAACTTTGCTAAGAATCAGGGCTGATTGTTATCACAAGCAGAGGTGAATAGTGGCTAACAGTAAAATCCAGGATGAACGTTTGTCTTTATTAAGAAATTAACAATAACGTCGTATTGAATAATGAAATTAAGTTTTTTTTTTTAAAATGGTGTCATATTTTCATTATATTTCAATAATTTCAATCATGTCTGAAATAGTTTAGTTAAAAAGTAGTGACAAACTAATTTAATTATTCTTTTTTTAAAAACAATGCCATTTCTAAGTTCACTTCTAATCAAATACAGATGTTTGCTTTTCGTCTAGTCTTAATCTTAAAGGAAATGGGTTGTGCTTTTTTTCAAAAACAAAATTAGTTTGATTGACGACATGATTTTTGGTTTATTATACATGGATCATGAGAAAACAGGGTTACATTAATTTCTAAATCTATCCCCGATGATGAATATTTAAATCCTCTATTTCCCTTAATTAGCGTCGTTTTCCCGAAAGTCCTAATATGACTTGAGTTGGCCAGATGGTAAAATTCAAATCAGCCCCCTGTCGGACAAACAAATCAGCCCATGCCTGTGTTGTATATTATTATGTGTAAAGGGGTGGATTTTCGATTAAATATATTTAACCAATCGATCATAGGCATAGTATGTTTAAGTTGTTTTTGGCCTAACCAACAAGCATTGTTAGACAGCTAACAAACAACCAAACAAATAGACAAATACTAACTAGTTAGTATGTATAGTTATATATATATAAATATATAAATAGATAGACAGACAGGCCAGATTCTGTATACTGACCTAAAGCAAAAATCTAAAACGCTCGGTATGAATAATTACGACCTCTAACAAATCATGCTTATTCTAACAGATTTGCACACAAATTTTTAATTTGTTTGCTTTTAGTGGATAAAGGGGAAAAAAAACATACCAGAAATCATCATAAAAGTTAGTTGAGTTCAATGTTTGGTATTATTTTGTTTATATTTTTATTTTGAAATTATCTTAAAAAGAAATTTTCCACAATGAAATAAATTTAATATTCATATTGAAATTTTACTTCATCATTAATGATGATAATTAAATCTTATTCTAAACATGTTTACAATAATTTTTTTTCTCTCTTTACTTTGGTTTATAGTGTTACTATTCCAATGTGCTCATTGAATATAGTTGGATTATCTATTTTGTGATTACAAGTATAAACAAGTATTACATTAACATATACACATATTCACATTCACATCCACACACACACATATGAACAAATTTATAGAGTGAATACAAACATACCCGTATTAATATATACGAACACGTTTAAAACGTTTGGATAATAAGTATGTTAATATATGATTGCGGTGTAACGATCTATCGTATCAACACACAGGATCATATAAATGCACATACAGTAAAAATACATACAAATGTATTTCTATAAATGTGTTAAATCTAAATCCATATATCGATTTTAGAATCATATCACAACGTGTAAAGTTTGTAGGTACATAAGTAGTTACGTGATCTTTTGTGCGTGTAACATATATGATTACTATTGTATTGAAATAATAAATAGTAACCAACTATATTAAAATTATTTTAGACTAAGTTTATTTTAGTATTTCTTATTATATTAGATAATATAATTGTTGATAAAAAGAGAGAGAGAAGAAAAATGTATAAATTTATATGAAATATATCCCTTTGATTCAATTCAAACAAAATAATAATCGTGGATATATCCATGGATGTCATTATTTGCGTATCCAATGTATATCATTAAAACAAATTATTATTATTATTGAAAAAAGTATATTCAAAGACCAATGTTCATTAAAAGTGAATTAACTGGATGTAAAATTGAATTAATTGATTGTTTTGGTGAACATCAATCACAATTATTTTATAATCGGATACGAATACATAATCCATGTTGGAATAAATATGGTAAATCACAATTTGATATAAAATTAGGTTATACAATACCATTAGATTTAAGTAATGATAAAAAATTACCAATTCTATGTACACCGATACATTTCTTTCAACGTTTACATGATAAACAACAAGGTCAACAACAACAGAATCGAAATTCAACGAATGGATATATTCAATCAAAAGATAATTCCGATTCTAATGTTGTTCATCGTAATAATAAAGGAACTACTGGATTAGTTATTCAACCTATAAATGATTCTTGTAAGGAATTATCAAATTCACTAACGAATAGAATTGATACAATGGAAAATGTATCTAATGATAATTTTATTATAAATGATGCTTTAGCTACAATACGTGTATATTTTCCTGTGAAATTAATGCAATCGGCAAATGAATTAAAAATTAGTTCAGATCTTAAAAAACGATTTCATCTTTTACCGGTAAGTTTTTACATTTTTTTCGATTGGAGTCATGAATCGATTAATGTTAGACTACCATTGAAAACCTAGAAACATTGGACGGTCATTAAGTCTTAGTATGGGACTCCTCATCCATGAGCATCCATGAGGAACTTAGATCTCACGCGCGAACGCTTAACTTACAGATATCGTAAAAATGTTTGATATCTATAATATAATTATTCAAATGATCAGTAGTCATCCAGTTTTGTATTATAATTTTTAATAAAAAAACTTTACATGAATAACCAGCATAGAAATAACTACAGTTCCATATGTTTTCGTATCTCAAATAAGTATGTATAGTCTTCTTTAATATTAGCTTATACTGTTCTTATATAGCCCTGTAGCCTTGCTATCCTGCTGTCTCTCCTATGATTGAGTTTATCCATTTGGCTATACAGAAAACGGTCTAAACATTTCACACGGACACATAAATACACGCATTTCATTTTTTTTTACTAAATTGTCTATCTTTAATTTAACACACACTAATCATGTATGCATGGATGCATATATATATATATATATATATATATATATATATATATATATATATATATATATATATATATATATATATATATATGTATATATATATATATATATATATATATATATATATATATATATATATATGATTTGGGGGGGGTTGTGATAATGTTGGATATTAAATATTCTTATTTAGAAGACAACATATACAGAGACACATTTGCACAACTGTATATTGAAACTGGTTGTATGTATTGATAGGCGAACGTATAAACCATCACTAGTCATAAATTCTTTGTCTATAAAAATGAAACTTTATTCGAGTATTACTTGACCTCTTCAGAATACATTAAAATTAAAGAAATTATTTAGACATGTCGACTTTACAACCCAGTTTACTCATTATGAACTGTGATAGATATACATTCGGTGAATGCACTGTACTAGCTATGGTGTAACTTCATGATTATCAAGTGTACTTCTCAATAATCTCAGGCCTAAAGATATATATATATATGTCAGCTATAACGTAGGACCAGGCACATATATACATCGAGCCAAGTTGCCACACCTTATTAGCACAACAAGATGAACACCAAATTCATAGATGTAGTTACTTCAATGGTAGTAATATATAAAAGGAAGATTGTGTATAAGGATATAATACAGAAAGAAAGAAATAGTTCTTAAAAAGAAAGTTATAAATCAATTATGATCTCACGATTTAAGGGAAGACAAGGAGTGTATACACCTACACCATTGTGATCGATTCTGAACCATGTCACCTACAGTCTTCAAACATTGGTTGCGATAGTCACGTGGACCTCAACCAAGTAATCTGCATCTAACAACATGACTCAGACTCGAAGTCAGTGACTTCAAGCACTGATACCACGTTTTGGTTTGACCATCCGTAACTTTCTTTCAACCATCTCCAACACCAGTTAGCATTTCTCGTCGTGGTAATCGCTGTTCAGGTATACGTAACACGTGGCCCAGCCATCTCAGTCGATGAAGATTCACAACCTCATCAACTGATCTACCATCATTCCCTAATACCCTGCGTCTAACCTAACTATTACTTACCCGGTGATCCCAGCAGATGCAAGCAGTATTTCTAAGACATTTGTGATCAAACACCCAACTAACAGTTAGCTACACTCATTGGCTGTGATACGAATAGGTAGGATTTACTCAACTTCTCGAGTAATCACATTGAAATGTTTGACAAATAACGGTTATTTTCATAGCGTAAAACGTTATTCACACTTGCCTGTGTGTATGCCGGTGTATATGGTGAAAGTTACATATCTCATGTATACATACATCTCTTACTTAGGAATTCGTATTTCGTATTCATAGCCCAGAAACTCTTTGAGCTACTGTAAATGTCATATTGTATCACCTTTGTAGTGATCAATAAGTCGACACGTTTAATTGGAACTACATTTGAAACTTAATCTTTTTCGACTATATATATATGATCACGACACGTTTTATATTGATTCATTTTTAATAATTATTAAGAACATACGATTAGCTTAGTAACATGAAAATAATGTTGTTTATGCATTAAAACAGCTGAATATATGATCATGATTAATTTATAATTCATCGACTGGTTATTGAAAAGTAGTAATTATCCTAATTATTAACCAATTTGGTCATTCATTGGATGCCGTTAAAACTATTGTCATTATTATTGTTATTAAAATGGTGTGTTTTTCCCTTGTTTTGTTTCCTTTCTTTCTAATGTTCACTTAAAGATTTTATATAGAAAGAATCTGTCAAACATTTTTAGATATTCAAAATACTAAAATAAACGTTAACTCTGTTTTCAGCTATTCATTCAAATAAGCGGGACAATATTTATTGTCGAATCCATCTATTTCATTTCAAGCATAGATACTGACTTATTAGCGCCTGTTAACCCTCGTGGAGGCGTATAAGCCTCTCACTAGCACTATCCATCCAACTCTGTCCTGCCTAATCTTTTCCATCTCTTTTTAGTTGTTATTCATCCATTTCATAACTGATTCTCATTTCCGATGTAGTGTGTTCTTCGGCCGTCCTCTTCTCCGTCTACCCTCAGGATTCCAAGTTAGGGCTTGCCTCGTGATGCAGTTTGGTGATTTCCGTAATGTAAGTCCCATCCACTTTCAACGTCTTTTCCTAATTTCCTCTTCAGATGGAAGCTGGTTTGTTCTCTCACACAGTTGGCCGTTGCTGATGGTATCTGACCAATGGGGATTGAGTATCTTGTGTAGACAACTGTTTATAAATGCTTTCACTTTTTCGATAATGGTTGTAGCAGTTCTCGAAGTTTCAGCTCCGTATAATAGAACTGTCTAGACGTTCGTATTGAAGATTCTGACTTCGATGTTGGTTGACAGTTGTTGTGAGTTCCATATGTTCTTCAATTGTAGGAATGCTATCCTTGCTTTGTCTATCCTTGCCCCTACATCTGCATCAGATCCTCCTCGTTCATCGATGATACCAACCAGATTTTTGAATGTTTCCACCTCTTCCAGAGTTTCTTCATCAAGTGTGACTGGGTTGGTGTTCTCCGTGTTGTGTTTGAGGATCTTGGTTTTTCCTTCGTGTATATTGAGGCCTACTAATGCAGAAGCTGCTGCTACAGTAGTTATCTTCATCTGCATTTGTTTGTGTGTATGGGATAGTATGGCTAGGTCATCTATGGACTCCAAATCTTCTAATTCATTCCGAAATCTCCATTGCATTCCGTCCTGTCCCTCAAGTGTCAAGGTCTTCAAAATCTATAATGTCGATCTACTGGTAATTTTAGCCGTGAAAATTCTACAATTTCCACATATCCCTCTTAATGATAAAGTTAAAAGTGCTCATTTCAAGCTTATACAGCAAACATAATAGTATTTATCATCCGAATAAAAAGTTTAAAATAGGTAATATAAACTTGTGTGATTGCTGAACAATTTTTCTGATAAACAAAAAGGGGGAGCTATTGAGGAAGTAATCCTCGATCACAGTCAATGCATATCCTGATTAAACGAATTTTTTGTGTATAGTGATAGCCGCGTTTTCTTTGATTAAAAAAATGCAATATTGGCCAAGTTTAATCAAATTAATTACTGAATGTCATGCAGAGTTAGTAAACAATTTTCCATTGATGTGTTATTGTTGAATAAGGAAGTTTATTCATGTTTGTGTGTGACATAACTAAGCAATCGATGGTCTGAGTTAATGTTAAGTGAATGATTGACAATTATTCATGAAAATCAGATTATTAGTTTAAATACTGAACAGAATTAATTTTTCACATATCGGTCAGCTTTTGGTTTTTACAATATCTTACATCTGTTTCTGTTAACTACGAATCCTACCGTAATTTAAATTTGTTTAACTACAGACAATGTAACACAAAGCGAAGGTATACATAGTTTCAATCATGACATTATTTTATGTAAATAAGTAAATAAGTCTCTCTCTCTCTCTCTCTCTCTCTCTATATATATATATATATATATATATATAGAGAGAGAGAGAGAGAGAGGGAGAGAGAGATGGGCAACTTGGACGTAATTTCATTGCAAACCAGTCAGCTGACTCAGTAAAGTTCCTGAGTTTGACCTTGTTAAGTAATGTCAGTAATGTTATCTTCAGTTTTCTTGTGTATTCCTATCCTCATCGTAAGTCGAAGACGTTAATTTTGGGACTGACGCACGAATGGAAATGTTAACAAATCGGATAACATCATAATTAAGACAATCTCCATGATTCAGTTCATCACAATATGATTATTACTTTTCGGAATAGAATAACAGTCAAAATGATAATGATGATGTGAAGGCTTATACAACCAGATTAAATATAAGAATGGTGGCAACAACTAAATTGACGAATTAATAAACAGAGATCATGTCGAATCATATCTAGTATATTCCTCTTCCCTCTTTATGTATGTATGTATGTTTATTTATAGTTCATTATATGTGTATATTTATTTTGTGTTTGTATGTGACTATTGGGAAATCAACAAAAAACACCCTAGTGATTTACGCATGAATGATACTTATCTAAATAAATGACTAATTATAAGAACGAGTGTAGAAATGCAGAGAAATATAGCGGAAAATAATGTGTAAGAAAAGAGGACTGAATTTGTATGAATGGTTGTATGAAATAAAGTTAAAAGTGAATATTAATTAGTTAAATAATGATAGTGTTGATGTGGATGATATTGGTAAGTTGATACTAGTTTATAAATTACCATATATTGTTCATTATGAATATCATACTTGACATTCACTTAGCTCCTTTTGTGCAACTCTTCTCTTCTCTACCATATTCTATTTGAAATCCGTTTCTCATTCTTATGTGGTTGTGTTTTAGTTTCGAACAAATTTATTGCGTATCAGAAAGATGCGGTGTTATTTTTCTTAAATATATATTATCTAATACAATTCATATCACTGTCTTTTAAATGTTATTCAATGCCTAATTGTCTCTGTGTCATTATGTACATGTAATGCATCATGTGTGTATATGTATATATTCTTTATGTCTGTTTCAATGCAAAATTCGCACATTACAATTGCACATGAACAAGGAATATGGAGTAACTATATTGTGATATACAAATGGGGTTAAGATATAACAATTAAAATGTAGCTTGATATATTTATTGCATCATGGAAGCTTAAACTAAATATGCTTAGCTCCCAATTTTTAAATTTCAAGCATACTGGCGAATTCATTATTCATTTCATTTGATCACTGGTCGTCTCACTTGCTTCATTCTCCAAAAAAAAAAATAACAAGACACACAGTGTAGCCACACAATATTTATTTGATCTACTCTCTTCTGTGTTATAATATCCAATAACATTTGAGACAGATCAATCACAGTTTTAAACATCAATGGGAAGATTCAAGCAAATAATACAAAGTGAATTTAAACTTCACTCCATTACACAAGCATGTAGCTATCAGGACTCAGTAACTGAGTGGATAACATGATGGCGTTTGGAGCAAACAGCACTGGGTTCGAGTTCAGGAATGAACACCAACTCTGAGATGCAGATATACCAATCTGACGAGTTTCAAATAAGACGAAACGCGCATCTTGGATTCTGCTGCCAACCACCATCTATTTTTGTTTATTTTCAATATCCATTATGCTGAAATCTACTCACATTGTTAAGCAGTGATAACATATCACATGACTTAATCATATAAATAAATCAATAGAGTTAATTCATGTGTTAGAAATTGTCAACTGAATACAAAAGAAAAAATATATATAGATGAAAAGAGAGAGAGTGAATAAATGAATGAATTAGATTGTTTACTATTGATTATGATTATCAAAGTGCACAGAAAAACTATTGACTTCTTGTGAAGTCATTGATATCTGGAAAGCTAGATATTATTTCTATGACCTAATTTGAAGCACTCATGAATTACTCTATCGTTCACTATTAATTATTAAGTTTATTTATTAGTCTTTATTTAATTTAATTACTCATATATTAACACCGTTGAATACCGGTTCAGTGGTCTAGATGTTAAGCGTTCCGCGCGCAAGACTGATAGGTTCTGAGTTTGAATCTCGCAGGGTGGGATCGTGAATACGCACTGATGAGGAGTTCCATACTAAGACGAAACGGCCGTCCATTGCTTCTAGGTTTTCCATAGTGGTCTAACTTCAATTGACTCATGTATTCAACTATCCAAAGAAACCTCTCTGCTTATAATCATATACTAATCCTTGTATTTTTGCATTGTGACTTATTAATTTTAATACCTGATGTTTTAATTATTTAATTATCAGTTGAGTCAATTACATTATAACATGTGTCAGTATATTCTTTGGGCTTATTTTTTCCAGGTATAGATTAAGTATAAAGAAAATTAGATAATGTTCCAAGTTATTGTACTAATAAGTATAAATTAAATATGAAAAAGTGGATAAGGCATATTAATCCAAACACCAATGATTGATCATTTCAATTGTAATACCTGAATAACATTTTGTATTTTCTCTGAATGAACTCGGAAGAAATAACTAGAATCATGCCTCCGTGAAATTTTCCTTTTTTTTTCTTTCTGGGGTAATTTATTATTAGGGATAAACATTCAAAATGAAAATATTCCATTATAATATGAAATTATTTACATAAAAATTCCACTGTTTATACACGAATGATGTCGGTTTGAAATAAGCCACAGTTAGCCTATGAACAATGATACACATATCTGGCTACAATAAATGAAAGAAACTAACTCATTGGTAAAATCAATTTCCACTTATAAACCACTTTCTGACTTGTTCTGGATACTGATCGTTTGTCAGATCATTGAGTGTATCTCGTGATCAAGGGTCATAAGTTATTAGGTTGCTTGATCTTGTACACAGTATAGTGCTTAGTCCTATTAATCTAGATATCTCGTATCTACCATTCAATGTAGGATCACAGGCACAAATCCGAAATATGGAATCTATGTTCCAGCGTTATTGTTTTCGATTAGTCATATCAAAGTAATAATCATATATGGGAATTATAACAAAATAGTCAGTTCACTGATGTATGTTGTACAGTGTTTATCTGTGTTTCTGGTTCTTGGTAAAAGAATTAATAATACTTTCACGTTAGTATTAATAACAAGTTCTTTATTTAACAGTTAAATTTAAATTACTTTATTTACATGTGAATGTCGATCCATCAATATTCAGGTAGACTAAATAATTGAGGTCATCCAAATTCTGGAGTAAAACAAATCGCATTCATCATATTTTGCAAGTATTTTTATCACAAAAACCCTTGATTCCCTTTAAATGTGACTATGAAATACCTTACTGTGAAGTGATTTTTAAAATGCTTAATTCTGAGTAAAATATAATATTTCATTGAAATCATGAATCGATCAGTGTTAGATAACCATTGAAAACCTGGGAACAATAAAAGACCATTTCATGCAAGTATGGGACTACTCAGAAGTGTGTGTTCACTATCCTGAAAGTAGTAATTGAACCCAAGACATTCGGTCTCGCATGGGAACCACTAACATCTAAACCATTGAACCGGAATCCAAATGTCCAAATGTCTAACTTCAACCAGTTCATGATACTGTGCAACCATCTTCCATTGTCTTTGGTGGGTAACTGTCTCATCCGACACAGTATAGGTCCACGGGCTAGCTACTTGGATCGGTGATATAAATTATTCATCAATCTTAAGACATTAATAGTTAAGCTTATTTCTGTGTGTGTTAGTGTTGACGTTGACACAGACTCCCATACTTTCTTTAATCATGAATATTGTTGGGACAATAATACTCATGGTTTTTCTTTGACAAGTGATTTATATACACTTAATTTTTTATCCATCCATTCATTCATCCATTTAAAATTTTGTTACCATTATGCTTCTTTTTAAAAAGTAATAATAATCAAGGAATTCTTTGTTATCATCCTACTAGTCACTTCCCCACCCTTTCTACTTTTTCTCCCCTTCTTTTGTACTATTACCCAATTGGTCAATTTGTTTATCTCATTTATTGGAGTTTTTGTTATTCTGTCTAGGTGTCTAAATCTAGTCAACTTCATTTCAGACCATGTACTAGGTTATCAGATAATCATGATAAATAATTATTACTATTCATAAAAATGGTAAAGGTTGTGAATTATTTACAAAATAATGTTTAACTATGTATCCACTCCCACATTCTCGTAAATATACATAAAAACTATTTTATGCTTGTAACAGTAGTGATAGATGTGTTTTGTCTAATTTCAAATATGATTGTCAATTGAAGCTTAGAAAACTTGTTTTCTTAATATGACTGGTTTCAATCAAGGATAAAATAACGTCGTCATATTTGTTTAGTAAATAAAAATAGATCACTTATTTCATATTAAGGTCACTTTCACTATTTTTCTGGATAAACTGTAAATAAAACATGATATGTCGAGTATGTGTATTAGTTTATGTTTGAGCGATCAATGAGAAGTTAAACTCACAGTTCCTGAGTTCGATGTTCACTACTGTGGAGTCCCATGTTAGGACGAAATATTTGTGCCTCATGGTTTTCAAAGGTTGTTTAGCTAATAAGCTCTACAATTATTATTATTATTATTATTATTAGTAGTAGTAGTAGTAGTAGTAGTAGTTGTTGTTGTTGTTGTAATATTGGTTAACGAGTTCTACCGTAAATGAAATCCAGAATACTGATAACCGTCAAAAATATTAACATTCAGGCGATCAGCCCGCGGCGCATATACAACAACAGAGACTGATTAATTTAAATCGTGAATTACCAAAGCTCAGTGATACTTTCATGTTCGTGGACCAAGATACTGGGTAATTGAAATCAGAAGCTTGATGTATAACCCATTGACTTCGTAAAGCATAGCCACTGTATTTGAGTCTCGGCGTAAACATCAACATTAAGTCTCATGTACATCCAGCTAATCAGTCCTTTGAAAAATGTCCTTCCTACTTTCCACTATTATCTACAGATTGACTTTACTAGAACTTGTGATTGGAGGGTATGTCGAGATAATCCTTTTAAAATATACTTATGCCAACAACAACTGATTAATTTCTGTCCTGAATATTAAAAACGGGTAATTCCCATCCCTTACCGATTTTATGATATTATTCGAAGGATTTCGCAAAATCATGGATCAATAGAGGCTAGACATTAAGAACGTTGGATGCCTGCTAGCTCAATGGTCTATAGGCTAAGCTTCCGCGCATGAAACCGAATGTACTGGGTTCGAGTCTTACATATGAGGTCATGGATGCGCACTTCTGAGGAGTCCCATACCATGGCGAAATGGCCGTTGAGTGCTTCCAGGTTTTTGATGGTGGTCTAGCTCAGATCGACACACGGATTCAACTATTAAAGTTATTTGAAAACCCGAGTTAGATCACATTTGTTTTCCTAATTTTCCAGGATTGACAATGACAATTAAAAATATTTATTCAGAAAATTTGAAAATATAAACTGCTTTCTTATCACCACGTATGTTTGTGTGATTTCTGTTCATTTGGATGTTTTTCACTCTTTGTTAATTCTCATCATTATTTACTATTGATAAATGTGACAGTTTGAATTGACTATATCTTTTTGAAGATACTTTATTAATTTATCTTTCTATCGTTCTATCTTTCTAATGATTTCTTCGTCTAATCTTAGCGCCCTCTTTCTCTTTATATCTATTAATATTTTTAAAGACAATCATGAATCAACTGCGCTTCATGGTTTACGGGATATTACATTGGATCAGTGGAATATGCAGTTAGTTTAATATCACTATTACTGTTATGAACCAGAACACCAGTGGGGACGACTAAATGTATTTTAATACATTACAGAATATCTTGGTAAAATCTGAGGTCCATACAGTAAATACTTCATTTGCAAAATGTCAATCAGTTGTCTCAGACTTAATTGTTCCTTTGTTTCCACACCAATCACTCTTTGTTCTCCTCTTTTCTTCTATCTTCTTAATCTTCTGCCGCCAAGCATTTCACTTTCGATTGATAATACATACTACTTATATCTGCCGACACCAGTTGCACATACCACACTACCACTAGTCTTTATCATTTATTAGTCCTTTTGGTTCCGATCAATTGCGGTTGGAGTATCATATTTTGCTTGGTTTATTAAATAACATAGATAAATAGGCAATCGTTAAAACTTAAAGACTGGTGTTTGAGCAAAATACACAACTATTAAATAAACTATCTACCGAACTATGACTTACTCCTTAAAATTTCCTATAAGATAGAATTCGATGATGGGTTAGCCCATATTGAGTCATTTTAAAAAGGTTTGTGCATACAATCGTTCCCCACAAATGGTTCTTCTTTGAAATATGAAAAATCACCTTACCTATTGAAAGTAATTTGCTTAACTAGCGTGGTTTCCTTTAGCTAGATTATGCAATCAGATTTTTTTAAATTCTCATCTAATTTAATTCTTTTAAGTAGAAGAATTATAATTTTATTATTCGTTTAATTTCTATTTGAAATTGTAAACAGAAATAAATGAAATCTATTTATTTTCTAATCCGTCTTCTTAGCACACTTATTCAACTCTAAACAATATTAACTTAAATACAAATCTATTTATTCTGCCTTGTTATATGATGACCTCAGCCTCCCCCCCTGTACTCCAACCTATCTGTCCCTCTAGAGGTTACCATTCACATGATGAGTAGGGAGTAATTTTGTTGTTATATTTAGACAATTCAAGAAAACTAGTGTATTTACTCGTTGTTTTGATGACTCATCTGTCTCCAAAACCCATATGGTAATTCGCATATTTCCAAAGCTTTTTTCGACATATAACAATAGAAACATGTTGATAAAGTGTGTGGGTTATCTTACTTCCTCTATTTCTAACCTCTTCAACATGGTAATATTCCTCTCCATATGAAAAAATGATTGAAATGATACGTAAAATTATCCACACCCTAATATACTACTTGTGTTATCTGCGTACGTAGTTTTTAAAGTATGGTAGATAATATTTGAATGAATATTGATAGCCACATTGGTAATCAGTTACTTTGGTTAATTTTCCCTAAACTCTATTTTACAGATGATGAAAAAATAACCGGGGGGGGAGACAATGTAATGATAAAAGTGGAAAGTCAATCTTAAGTTGTACGTAAATGTTCACATCCAGGGAGAATATGGTTAAATAATCATGGAACTTTTGATCTGAACATGACTTTTATGATTTATCAGTTAACACTGACTAGACAGTATTCCTTTTTAGAGCATTGCATATGGAATATTCTCCTTATTTCGGTCAGAAAACGTGATAATAGTTTAAATGAAATGATTGAGGACAAACTAATACTTATATTGGAGATTGACACCATTCTGTTTTACTTATAAACTATCCTGAACTATAGAAGTGGAGGGAAAAACAATAAGCAATGGGTAACTCTTTATATTAATCTAAAACCTTTTATCAACGTATAATGTCAGTTCACATTTAACATAAACTAAGATATTAAGGCTACATCAACGATCATATTATCAGTATGGAGTTGTGAAGATTGTTGAACTGAATTGAAATCATGAATCGATCAGTGTTAGGTAGCCATTAAAAACCTAGAAACATTAGAAGGCCATTTCATCCTAATACATGACTCCTCAGCAGTATGCACCCACCATCCTACAAGTAGGAACCGGACGCAGAAATTTCGGTCTCACGCGCAAACCACTAATATCCAGACCATTGAACCGACATCTAACTATGTGAACGTTTAACTTCAATCAATCCACGTGGCTAATCTATGGACCTATACTGCTTTTAGAGATAACACTCTCCTCATCTAAATTTCCAGGGGTTGAACTTCTACCGGGAGGTTCACTTGTTGACTTAGAATATGCTGATGACATAGTTTTATTTGGCGAAGAAGCTGACAAAATGAAGAGTCTTTTGACCGCTCTAAGCAACAATGCAAGCATGTTCGGGATGCGATTCTGTCCCTCGAAATGCAAAATGTTGCTTCAGGATTGGGTTACATCGACACCCGAACTAGTGATAGGGAGTGAAGTAGTTGAGTGTGTCGACCGCTTCACTTATCTTGGAAGTCTCATCAGCCCTTGTGGTCTGGTGTGTGACGAAATCTCAACACGAATACAGAAGGCTCGACTAGCTTTTACCAACTTGCGTCATTTATGGCATAGGCGAGATATCCGTCTACCAACCAAAGAACGGGTTTACTGTGCAGCAGTTCGTTCCGTGAAACAGTGAAACATGGCCGGTAAGTGGAGGATATTCGTAGGTTACTGGTATTTGATCATATGTGTCTTCGAAATATTGCTCGTATATTCTGGGACCATCGAGTAAGTAGTGTAGTTGTTTGGAGACAGGTACTAAGTAAGGATAGCAAATCGATTGATGAGGTAGTGAAACTTCATCAGTTGAGATGGCTGGGACACGTGTTACGTATGCCCAACCACCGACTGCTCCGACGTGCGATGTTTTATAGTGTAGGAGTAGGTTGGAAGAAAGCTAGGGACGGCCAGACCAAAACATGGCGCAAATCCATGAAGTCACTGACAAGTGGTCTGAGTCATGTTGGTAGGTGTAGACTGCCTGGTTGGGGACCGCGAGATGATAGCAACCGATGGTTAGAGACCATGAATGACATGACTCAAAATCATTTGCAATGACGTAGGTGCTTCCACTCTTTGTGTTCTCCCAAATTCTAATCTCCTGGTGCCTCCTTGTCTTTTTTTCTCTTTCCAAATTTATTTCACTGAATTATACTCTTTAAATAACATTTTCGAACCCTAATGTTTCCGATTACTGCTTATACTTTTACTACCTCTACCACTACGGGATTTTAATGGACAACTGCATCTCTGTGCTAACGTGATGTGGCAACTCGAACTGATGTACGTACGTACGAAGTTCTACGTTGTTACTGACTAATTGACTGAGACAGTTACCCACCAAAGACAATGGAAGATGGTTGCACAGTATCATGAACTGGTTGAAGTTAGACATTAGGACATTTGGATTCCGGTTCAATGGTTTAGATGTTAGTGGTTCCCATGTGAGACCGAATGTCTTGGGTTGAATTACTACTTTGAGGATGGTGAACACACAGACTTCTGAGTAGTCCCATACTTGTATGAAATGGTCTTTTATCGTCCCCAGGTTTTCAATGGTTATCTAACATTGATCGATTAATGATCTTTTGAAAATCGTATTCTATTTGAGTCATTTGAGTAGAATCTGATGGGTATGCGTTCCTAGCTTTATACTCGTCATCAGTGACCGTCTAAGATCCTATGATAGATTAAAACGCGGTACCTGCAAGTCTTGAGGCGGTGCGCAACCCTTAGACGACTCAGTCAACATCTAATAGTTTACTTGTTTAACTTTAATGAATTCGCTATGTTACGCGACCATCATCGATTGTCATTGGTGATACTTGTCTCATGTCCAACATGACTATTGATTAAAGCCAGTTGGTCAGTTAGTTAATCGGTTATTTTTTATATGGTTGGAAAATTTCATTGTTGCGATAAGTCGATAATTATTTCGACTTTCTCTTCTTATCTAAACATTATCATTATTTTTATGATTGTTATTATTATTATGCTTATAATTGAGAATTACTTTGATCCATGATAATAAGTATGATGAACACAAAAAATGACCAAACGAAAGTTGTCCAGGACTTAACCTGAGTTTGACCTCAACCGCTTGGTTTTTATTTTATTTTGAAACAAAGTGTTTTCTTTACCATATATATATATATATATATATATATATACATGGACACATACTGGTACACGATTGTTACCATGATTTTATTGTTTCATCTCATACACAAAAGAAAACTACTTACCAGAGCTGACTCACCAATTATCTTAGTTAGTTGAAGGAGTCCCATACTAGGACGAAACGGCCGTCCAGTGCTTCCAGGTTTTCAATGGTGGTCTAGCTTCAACTGACTCATGATTTCAACTTGTGAAATTTTTTTATTTATTTGTTTTTTATATAAATTAGTGCAAATTAACCGATTTTAATAACATTATCTTTCTCCAAAAAAAATTCATGACAAATGAGTATTAGAAATTTTTATTGCATAGAATATATTGATCGATGTGTTGTTGTTGATTTGTAAGGGATACAGTTTCCATCACCAACCAATTTCAGCTGGAGAACTATTAAACACAAGAAAGGATCAGGTATTTTTATCTTAATTTCAGATTATTCATCAAAATGCATTTACCATTGCATGATCTGTTCTCTAGTTGAGAAATCGCCTGAAACGTATAAATATTGGTACAAAGGGGTACCGAATACATATGCGCCACACAAGTGACTTGATTTTTGCGTGGGCTGTGATACTGCACGGGTGCTCAGGCCGAAGCAGGTGGTCTTCTCAGAGCACCACACCTAACGCTTTCTACTTAAAGGTATAATCCACGAGGCAGTGGAACAACGTCAGGAGATGCAGTCAGTGGTAGCCGGTGACCAACAATAGGTTTATACGCCATTTGTTCTCTCAAGATCTTGGAGCTCACGTACACCACTGGTTTAGAATCAGGGTTTTCCAACTCCCCTAGGTGGATCCTCTATATCCACCAACTCGGTTAAAGCGCCGGATATTCTCTTTTCATCTTCTCGATTTCGTAAAGAATACCCCCATCGCGAGAAGTCAGTTAGCAGGACTTCCCTGGTAGTGGATGTATACGCGTGGCCATGTGAGAGCATTTGGATAGGAAGAGCTGACCCGCCCCACCCTCGGCCGTACCAGGGCGTTTGGGGGCTCCTTAAGCAGACACTTAAATACGTCATGTTTGTATGCTTGTTACTGATGGGTTCGGAGATGACAGCTCAAAATGCTAGTAAGAGGACATCATCCATGTAGTTAGTCAGTGAAGTCCTCAACGAGGGCGTAATTTATCAACTATATTGAAAAGCAATCAACCTATTCCACAAATAGAACGTATTTGCAAATGTGAGCCACTAAATTTCCGAATTAGTGATCTTACTACATCGTGTTCACATTATGATTTGAAGTGATTAGTTCTATTCAATGTGTAAGGTCAGCTATAGGCTCTAATAAAAAGTCTCAAACTGGGAAGAGTTAATTCTCAAATAATTAGTACTGATCAATGAGTTCAATAAAATGTGCATCATTATTTTAGGGAAAATAACTATATATATTCATCGTTCATAGGAATACAAGAAAAATTAAATTAATTTATAAGTAGTTATAATCAGTTTTGATATATAAATGCTGAATAGTTGCTCCATTAAAACCTCTTAATCCTATTAGTTATAACTTTATTAATCTTAAACTATAAAACGCAAAAGTATGAAAACATAAAAAAATATTATGTCCTGTTCATTTATCACGTTAGCTGATAAAATATCGTTGTGGAAATAAACGTGGTTATTGGGCTCTGCTACATAGGTATGATATTAGAGATAACATGGACGTTTTACGTTATAGTAACTCATTGAATTTCTTTGTTGTTACCTTCATTACTAGTGTTGCAATGTTGCTGGTAGTAAGTAATGACGACATATCAATAATTATGAAGTCTGTTGATATGATAGTAGGTACGGTTATTCAGTAAGTGAAATTGTATTACAGTATCGGCTTCGGTGGTTTTACAGTATCACGGGAACACTTCTTAACAGTTTTCACACTTAACATTTTCATTGATTTAGCATCTCAATACTAATAAATGTGATATTCTTTTAGCTCTTACTGATGATCTAGTTCTATCGTCCAGTTGCAGCTTATATAGTATGTTATTAACGTCTCTGATATTGAGACCGGATGATACGTTTCCATTCCCACCAGGATTATCAACCTCCCCCTTAACAGTGCATATGGGGCCTGATGATGAGTATCAACCAGTATGAAGCTTAAGACCAAGACTTTCTCTTAATTGTCCCTAACCGCTTAAACATACTGAACACTGTGTTGTCAACTATAACCTATGTTAAAAATCAGAGGGGCTTATCGTTTTTTTTAAAACATTGTAACTTGCAAGAAGAAAACGCTATATCAGGTTGGCATATGTTAATCGATCTAAATACCACCTTAGTTACTAATATCTTGTCAAACTTACTTAAAAGATCAAAGCTTTTAAATTAGAAACCAATAGGTGTAGATTAAATTTTCAATGTTGAATGAAATTTATTTTCATCCAGTTCTTTTCGTTTTAATATTTTCAAATTATTGTTTTTGATCATCTCTATGTAGAGACAATTTTCATTTCTGTTTTCTTCTTATTAATCTTCGTAACATTTTTAAACATTCAAGTGAGATAAATAAATTGTTTGTTTAATAGTGAATAGATAAGAAGAAAAGAATCGAATGAAACGAAACAAAAACGATACGAAGGGATAGAGCGAGGTAGCACTCACTCAGTCGTCAATGTCAATTATAAATTCAAAGATGATCTGATAACATATTCATTATAATAAATTAAGGCGTTTTAATATAATGTTATTATTTGTACAAATAGATAATAAACTCTATTTAGAAATAGTAACGAATTTTATGTTGGTTTTCCTATTCTAACATGAATTTTTCTTCATAGTTTAATTAATCCTTTACAAACTACTTGTGTATCAACAAGGTACTTACTTACTTACGCCTGTTATTCCCAATGGAGCATAGGCCACCGACGTATAAACAAGGTGATTGACTATTTATGAATAGATGGATATATGAGAATAACCTAATCATTAATTGTATAATTAGTGAGTGGGTTATCGATCTTTTCCTCTAAGTGTTCTTATTACTGAGTGAATACTTATAGAGTGAGTTCTTTTTTTTTTACTTATTTAAATCAATGATCAATTGATTTTTTTTTTTTGAAATGTTAATATGACAGGTTTGTGCACTAACAAACACACCTATGTGCATATTCATACACATCAATATACACGTACATCTATTAAAAGCATAGAAAAGATTTTTGTTGTTTAAAATGAGTTGTAATAATCCAGGTCAAGACAATTAAGTAACATTTCTGAAGTGACCAGTGTTCCTAGATTTTTCTCTTCTTATTTTCACTATATTGAGATGGAAAATTACTATCATACTATAACTAACCATCTGTAGAGCCACTTTAGTCCATATTAAGCTTTTTTTTCACTGCCACTGAATCAATAATATTGTTATCTGACTCAATACTGAATTTACTACTTAGCATTCAAGCCTATTTATTAAATACCTAGTTTTAATGTATTTTATCCTGTAACTTTTTACCGCACTGTAATCTTGATCAATATTTGCGAAATGAGAATAATGTACAGCTGTATTCTCAGGTGATTTATGCATCCACTTGGTTATGCACAAAATGAACATACATAACACCGGATTTTTAAAATTGTTGACTATTGTTATTGAGTGATCCAGATTTGACTGACCGTTGATAGAATGAATTACCATGAATAAGAGGACCTCAAGTGTTGTCAGAGGTATGAAAAGTCATCACTTCCTAGTTTGCCCATACCTTGAAAAGGAAACTTGGTTGAGCCTGATCCTAGAGACCTGAGAGTGTGACCACAATGCCAAAGGTTATCTGAATAAAGCCGACCACGCCTGTCCTCTTTTGTGAAAAGTTTGCGATGGAAATCCATGGGGTAAGATGTAGTGCGGCATTTTAGGGACGACCTTCCCTAGACCCTTTCTTATGCTGTGAGAAAGTAACGTAGCTATGGATGCTGGTTGTCTTGGAGAAACACCTTATTGCTGCCACACCCATGCACAGCAAGTAGTCCAACTTTGCCGCCGAACCTTAAGATTCTGCTTTTAGTATCACTGTTTTCTAATCGACTTGTCTGGGATGATAGGACTTAAAGTAATCTATCTCAGTCAGTATAGCTCGACTGGGTCATCACGATACACAAGCCCAACCAACACAAACAAGATGATTCAGATAACAGACTGTCAAGTCATTACTTAAACATTTTATGCTACAATGTTAACCACTGATTTTTAAGCTTAATTTTGGGTAAATTATTAAGTAAACATTTTCTTCAACTCTGTACTTTGGGGATTATCCTAATTATTTAGTCATGCCTAGTTAAAACAAAAGTTACCGACTTCTAGAACTCAAACAGAAATATACCATCAGAATCAAAGATTCGAGTTGTCTGATTATTGATATCAGGGGTTGAAATATGATCAGTTTCTGTTGGCGCATATGGATCTTGTCCAGAGTGCCTAGATTTAGTGATTATGCCACAAGTTATTTGAAATAGATGGATATTGATTTGTAGTGGGATCCGAATCCCGTGTTTTGTCTTATTTGAAACTTGTCAGATGGATGTATCTTCATCTCATTGTCGAAGTTTACACCAGGGCTTTAACCCAGTAGCTGTTGTTTCAAGGCCCAAAGCGTCATCCGTTTAACTATTGAATTCAGATAGCTACTAATTTATTCAGTGTGTAACGATTTTAGTTACATCATTGTTAATACTCAGAACTGAATTAATGCCTTGATAATTTCTGTTTCATAGAGACAAAGCCATTATAATTAGTATCATCAAATCCAATAACATTTTACGAAGAAAATTACGATGCAAGGAATGACTTTTTTAGTTAACGATAATCATTTTAAATCACACTTATGCAACGTTTACCTTATATCACACTTAAAAGACCCTCACTAATGATAATTAAGAATCTAGAATCAATTAAACAGAAATACATCTTCCATTGCCTTCTCGATACATATATACATTGTCCATGTAGCTAAACAATATTAGTACAACAAGATGAATAAATAAAGGGACTGAAATAACGTAGCAACAAACGTAATGAAACAGGCTGAATATTGAGGATACAGTTCGGAAGATAGAATTAAAATGTAAATATAAAGAAATTCTGGAACTTAAGATCTGGAGTAAGATAAAAGTGAATTCATTTTTGACATTTTGACAGATTTTGACCTATATCGCTCAATATTTTCATTCATTGATTGAAGTTATTACGGAGTCCCCGACCAGGTAGTTTACATACACTTGTTCGGTTTAAATCAACAGTTAATAAGTTATTTTCTTGATTATCTATTGCTTAAGTAAGTTTTCAGGAAAACTTTAAAGTACACTGAAATAGTGTTTATTTACTAACGAAACTTACAACTAAAGTCTTGTTCATCAATCATGATGTGGTATACATGTGCTATTTTCGAGTTCTTAATGATTGTACGTTATTTTTGGATGATTTCCTTTGTATATTCTTAGGTTAACATATGCATCTAGATTAACACAGAATGTTAAAAAAAAATCATTTGTACATTTTATGTGACTGCATGTTGTTTAATTTGAAAAGTGTTTCTTTATGTATGCTTTATAACATTTTATAATAGTTTAAATTTACATCGAAATCTACAGAATAGAAAAAAGTGATTGGATGAATGGATTAGGAATAGAAAATCATTCCTTTCTCGATTAAGTCAGCATCATGAAATAGTTGATTTAAGTAAGCGCATAAATGCGGTACACACCATTTTTAACACAGAACATCGTCAAATTCATTGATATATGCCTTATTTTGGCCTTTGTAAAATATTATAATTATGGACTTATAAATGTAGAGCCTGATGAAGAAGTTATTGAAAACAATTGTTCGCTCAAATATTCTTCATTTTTGAAAGATTAATAGTTAAATTAGTGTTGATATTAGATAGTCGTCTGCTTGTATGTGGTCTATATATATTAGAGATAGGACTTGTTTATGATACAGTTACAAGAATATTCCCTCCCAAGTGCACATCAATTAACGAGTGGAATAAAATTAAAGTAGTTTGTTTTGTATTTAGTGATTAATTGGAAATTGAACAAAATATTGAAGACATTTAGATACAAGATTTAGATTCCATCTCTTGTCAATTGTTTTTTCGGCTATTTTTCAAGCTAAATTGTTAAACTGAAAAAAACACAACTTAGTCTTGAAGTAAACAAGTAATTTTTTATTCAGTAAAACAGTTTAAGAGGTATTTCATTAATTCTAAAAAAAAGTCATTCTAAAACCTAATTGTGACAGGGAAATATTTTCAAAGAATAACTCGCAGTTCTTCTGAACAGCTTCAATCTGAGGATGAATACTCACTGATGGTATGATTCAGTTTTGGTGCACCATATGATGAAATAAATAAAGTTGAAGTGTTCATATGGAAACATGTTCACCATGTAGCGGGAATATTCTTATAGAAAGGGAGGCACGCTGTTGAAGAGATGATAAAAGCTTAGTAATTAATGATATTTTTTAATTTACACTTTTGAAATCACTCAAACATGCTAAGAAAGTTGGTTCTTTGTAATGAAGAGAATGCTATTTTTTTATAAATGTTGTCAACAGAACACATAATTTAGAAATTTTAATGAAAATAAATGTATTTTATGAACACTTGTCTAACTAATTTGACCTTTATTTTGTTTTTACGAGGGGGAGATAACAATCTGTAACACAGTTTTGTTGTTTTCAGACTCTTCTTCAACTACATACAAGTTAAGTTTTTATTATCAGTTGTTAGTTTGCGTCTGTTTGTCTGACACTTTATTTTATTTACTGTGTTATCCCATCTATACACATATTCATTCATTTGTATACATCCAAGCATTATTATACAATATAAATAAAGATACATACATGCAGTTATAGAGACTAGTTTTGTGTATAGCTTTGGTAAATCAATGATTTAAAAGCTCAATGTCTTGAATGAAAGCGAATTTGTATAAGTCCGGGTTTCTGAAATTATTATGTACATGCTTATTTACAAATATCACTCAGCGCGCGTGTGTATGTGATACAGAAAGGGGGTTTAAAATAATTGTAAACTTTAATGAATCCTTCATTTACGATAATATGGGAAAAATATAATTATTCAAATCCACTGGTCCTATGGTTGTACAAAGTGTGTATTACAAAAAACTATGGTCTATTTAGTTACAAGAAATCGTAGACTATTATAATTTCATCACGGATTGTTTATTTTGAACAAGTTGAATAAATAATACTTTTGGTAAGAAAACTATTTTTATTCATCCAATTATGAGCATATAGAGTCAGGTTTGTTGATCATAAATTTATTCATTCAGTCAACATGACGTATGAAAGAAAGGAGAATTGAAGATTTCAATGAACATAATCCAACGTCTACCTTTTTTAAAAAAAAGAGATTAAAATATAGGAATGGATATATGACAGTGGCTATTGGTTAATAGTACTAGTAATCATTGCTATTTCAGTTTGTTCGCTTACCAGTGCCTTTTGCTTTATATCGTGAATACGGTTGCAAAAGCTGATAAGAGAAAGCATGAGATAAAATGAATACATATTACCTTACAACAACGTTTGTTATTGCTCTAGTTTTAATACTTACTGAATTTCAATTTTGCACTGATAATATGAATGAAACATACCCGTCAGTCTGCATTCCAACATATTCAACTGTTCAGTCGACTATATATATATATGTTCGTTCCAAGCTATCAGATAAAGTGTAGAAAAAAAGACAACATCTAACATTAATTATGTTATCTATATAGTGCTTCATGACAAAATAGTATTTGTACAAGAATGGTCATTGATGTTTAAAGCAAATATAGATTTTTCTTAATTCCGGAAATGACTAATTAAGTGTAGATTCGAAGTAAACACTAATGATATTGTTCATTAGAATAAGACGAACACTTCACAATTAAACGATCTAGTACAGAGAACGCAAAGCTCTTACAATAATCAAATCAAAAAAATTCATTAGTCTGCACAATTTGTTCTAATATTTATTATTATTTATTTCGAGTAAAAAAAAATTCACTCAACTTATCCTATCTATTTTTAGGATATGGGGTCACTTTTCCGGAAGTAAATAATTTTCATTAAAAATCTCCTGTTTATTCATCTATTTAGTCAATTATATATCATCAAGGGTAACACAAGGATAGTTTGTTCCTCTTTTTTTCTTGCTCACTTTGTCTACGCTTCTCTTTATTAAACTGTCTATACTCTACTAACTTTCTCATATACTTTTCTTATATATTAATAGCTAGTATAAATTTTTGCTTAGTTGCAAAACTTTTACACGAAGCACCCTTTGTTCATTTCGTTTTTGTACATATAAATTAATTATTTATGCTTACAAATATTCTACAAATGTGCGCGCGTGTGTGTCTATGACGTACTCTTGTGCATGAGTATGTATGTATATTATTGCATGTCTGTTTAGCAAACTTGTAAGAAATGTATGCCAAAATCTTTGAGAAATTGAGAAATACATTTTAAAAAATTTACTTAACAGTTACAGTGAATAAGTTGTCTTATGCTTCGTGTTTTTGATGGAGTTTTGTTCTCTGAGCCGGATGGTTTGGATCCAAACCATCCGGCTCAGAGAACAAAACTCCATCAAAATCACCCACCTAAGCTACAAATCTTCTCTACCATCCCAAAATGATTCGTGTTACTTGACTTTTTTGTATTAATCATCATAAGTAAAGTGCTCAGTCCTTGTTAGAAATATGTTTTTCATCTCTCCTTATATATACATATATATAAGTAATAGGCTTATAATCAAACTAATTTATCAGTAAAAATGTGCAACAATGGTTGTTAGTTTCAGCTAATAACAAAATTTCCGAGAGGTGCAACCTACACATTTATAATTCTCACTGTTCTAGTGACGTGAAGTTCGAAGAATGATGTTATTCGACAATAATTTGAATGTAAACTGGTTAAATGTATTGTTTAATAATCAATAGTCATTAAAACACAAAATTTCAGTTTGTTGTGGTTGAAATCACCTTCAATTTAAATGTTAATAAAAATACTTATCGTTCATTCAATAGTGACCGGTGGAACCATTTCTACTTAGAATTAAACCAGGATCTCACAAATGATATTAAATGAAGAAAGTAACTATGCAGGGTCTACTGAATATGCAGTGCAAAAATTCCACTTCTGACTTGTGTTTCATACTACTTATATATCCAAACATAAGTAACATGTATTACAAATTCAGTTTTACTGAATTGCTGTTCAGTAAGTGTCATGTGTATGCCTCGATATTTGAAGCTTATTGATCGAAGTCTGTGTAAAGTGATTAGTTAGTGGCTTCCTATTGACTACCTCTAACCACCACCTTATCTCAATAGTGTACGCAATGTCTAGTCATGCAGACTAGTGGCCACATTGTAACTTGGTCGATATGATTCGATGTGCATTAATAAGGACCTGACGCACATGACATTGATCACCACCCAGTGATCAATCAATTGAAGTGATTATTGTACACATATATATTACTGAGTAGTAGAATTATAAATATCTATTCAGGGTTCTTCGTTGTTTTTGATAACTTCTTCCATTTGGTGGTGTGAGGATTGAAACTTTAAGGCATTTTTAGTTCATCATAAAAGCCGTGCAGTATTGAAAATTGATTTGAACAGAATGTTATTTTATCGATTGTTTTTATGGTTAAACTAATTACATTGTCAGGAGCTGGTATATGCTATTAATAATTTATTATCATTGTAAGAAGTGTTTTACAAGTTGAAATGTATTGTGATTATGTAATGATATGACTAGTCAACAGTCACTTCAAATATGAGAACACTTTCCAACATTATTTAGGCAAACGATAGGTGAATGGTTTTTCTTTTATCCTTCTATTACACTGTCTATGTCTTTTTGAATTTGTTTATTTCCTCAACTTCTTAATATCTTTAGTCATATAGGTTTAAAATCTTTAAAATATGATTAAGCTAGTGCTTATTTGTATTGGATTTTTTATTGAAACACCCAAATAATGTATCAACTCTTGATGAAAAATTAACTTCAAGTTAATATTTTATTGAAATCATAGTTATAGTAATAGTCAGTCATTCAAGTTCTGTTATAAGTATGAGGATAGTTATCATGCTCTGGTTGCCCACACTATGAAATAATACTTTTTGTGGTGTTTCGAAAGGAAACTGGGTTAAGAGTGAACTTGATAATTTGGAGTTGGGACTACAATACCCGAGCGAAAGCTTCTTGAAGTCGGTCACTTAGTTTTACTTTGAGTAGTCTCAGATGAAGTAGCTTCTCAGACTCTTGTTTCAATTCGAGGAGCAAGGTAGGGAGAGCTATGGTACTTTTAGACCCAACCTTTTCTAAACATCTCTCCTCGTTGTGTGAAGTCATCATCTCTAAAGATGCAGTTTTTCTGGGGGAAACACCTTATTATTGTTAAATCCCTGTACAGTCAGTATTACAACATCTTCCTCAGACCATAAGTTTACTGCTTTTGGTGTTTCCATTTTTCAACTAACTTATTTGACATGACGGGATCTAAAAGAATGAGTGTTCCAACTAGCATAACTCCGTTGAGTCAACACGATATCCAATCTCGACCACCACATCAAGATAACAGCTGCAATCGGGAATCATAGTGAGAAATTTGGGGTGTATTTAAGCTATGTGAATTTGTGAATTATATGTAATCATTTATGCTTTTAGTTTTATTTTGATTATTTTTTGTTTTAGCATTTACATGAATTCGTCGCATATCCAGAATTATTAACACTATCCATAGATCAACTGAGTACGTGTATTTTAAAAGGTTTATCTATGGTTCACTCATTAATTCAATGTACTCTGTCAGTGCCAAAAGAATTGTACATGTTGCAAAAGGACCAGTTAACACTACATGGAACCGTGCATAACACTAAAGACGACGATAATGATAATGGTAATAAGATTCCAAAATCGGATGAAAATAATGGTAAGTTTGTTTTTACGTGCATGTGTGTTCATTTCGTTCATTCTCAATTTGATATCATTTGGTGAGTCATATAATGACCGATGAGTATGGTTTTATCTCTTCTCTTTTATCTATGGTTATATATTCTGCTAAGTTTAATTCGATTAGTATTCTCTCGGTTGTTAAATATTAAATAATAATAATATAATAGTAATGATAATATTAATATCAGCTCCGTTCAGTACTGTAAACCTAGTCACAGTAAATAATTCTCTGCCTCCATTGTACAGTATTGAATCAATTTTCTATTTTCTATACATCCAAATTGGAATTATTCAGAAATTATATTCCATACATGTCTAATCAATAGTCAATATCTTCGACACATCCTCAGTCACGAGAGTATACTATTAATTCAGACGCTACAGGCGAGATTATAAATTATGAACCAGCCAATCAGATTTAAGACGTATCTCGGATTTTGGCGCGAAATTCATTCAGCCATTCGTCTAAATAGCGTTTTGGCATTTTAGCTTATGTCAGTTGGTGATGAAAACCATAAATCTAATTCCTAATTCTAACCATAAATTGTAAATCATAATCCTTATTTTTCACACGAATTTATAACGTTCGTTTAGCTGTAGTAATTAGGTGGACATTCTCAAGGTCACTTTAGTGTTGCTCAATTGTCGTTCATCAATTATAGTCTCACTCTATTTCCATCTCATCCGTTAGATATTGAATGTATGCTTTCCAGTATATTGGTCTCTCGTTTTCTTTTTCAAGTGTTAGACGAGAAGGGGAATACGCATACAAGTTTAGTGTTTCTGTTTGAAATTTCTGGTATTTAATAACACGATGTGTTATAAGCCATTCGTAATATCGTGTGAGTACTAGGATGAAACGGCCGTCCAGTGCTTCCAGGTTTTCAATGGTGGTCTAGCTTCAACTGACTCATGATTTCAACTTGTGATATATAATAAATAGTTTAAACATTTCTGTGTAATAAAATAAATAGGATATTGTGAATCTCATCTATACAGTAAATATTATTAGACAACAAATGTATGCTTCTTATAATGTACTTAATTCCATCACAGATATTTTGAATTAGTGAATTTATCATAATTGAAATAGTAACAAGATTCACTGAGGTAAGATGAGAAGGCATGAATATGTGATATAAGATTTCATGAATTTCATTGTAAATCTACTAGCCAGACGACATATGAGCAATAAAAATGTTTCAATACATTTGTTGAATTAGTGTGTGTTTGTGTGTGTACATTCACCGGTGAAAGCATTCTTTTTGTGAACATCAACCATTTGTAAATAGCATATTTCTTAAATCAATGTGTATGAATAATAAATGAAAAATGATTAATTGAAATCATGAATCGATCAATGTTAGACCACCACTAAAAACCTGGAAGGGGTGGACGACTGTTTTGCTCTAGTATGGGATACCTTAGCAGTACACACTTATGGTCCTGAACGCGGGACTTTAGTTCAGGACTTACGCTTACGTTCGGATGCTTAATCTCTAGACCACTAAGTCGGCATCCAACTGTGTTAATGTCTAAATTCAACCAATTCACGATATTGCGTAACCATTTTCCATTGCTTTCCATGGGTAACTGCCTCACATCTAACATGGTTGAATTCAACTGGTCACGGCTTCTCACTAGAATTCCAAGAATCGCCTCTCAAAGCTAGTCGCTATTATACACATAATAATAATCAGTATAGGGTTGTAGATTAAGTTTTTTTATTAACTGAGATCATGAAGCGATCATGATCTCAATTTAAAAAAAAACTCAATCTCTACAAGTCTATACTCATACAAACGATTAAATGAATAAGGATTGTACAGTTTTAACGTTTAATTTTGCTACTTTAGTTATCATTTCACTATTATCATTTTGAACTATTTGTATACTTCCTCCTTAATCTGTTGCATATGTGTGCATGTTTGTATTTGTTCGGCAATAGAATCATATTAGTATGTGAAAATTTTTATTAAATTGTAATTCTTTTGACCTAGTTCTAAATCTCCCTCTTTCACGTCATTTGAGAAACCTAATAAATATGAATAAATGCTATTAATAAGAATTCATCTTATCATTTATAGCTTTAGGCTAAATTTGCTTAACAGTAGGTGTATAATTTCAATTTTGTCAAATTCATTCGTTTACTTTAGTCTAAATATTTATTTTCTCTTTCTTTCTATCTGTTATTTGTTTTGAAATAACTGAAGGTGGCTGAAATATAAAACTGAATACTTTTTATTTATTCTCAGATTCATTGAATTCACAAATTTGTTAGATTTATGTTGATTTTGTTGTATTTTCATAATATGACACTAAAATACATTACTAGGGATACTATTTCATAACTCCAAGGAATATCTAACTTATATTATTGTCCAACCGGATTATTCAATAAATATTATTTCCATAGCCTAAATCGCGAACTGATCGTAGTTAGATCACCATTAGTTTGCTGACTCATGGTTACTCATTGAATGTACTTGTAATCTCTAATACACTGTTATCCTCAATGATGCATGAATTTCTATCTACAATATTTTTTTTTGATTGCGTTGACGTAATTTTGTATCTACCTTGAAAAGTTGATCGATAAGACTCAGTTCTGAAAATATGACAATAACCTATCAATTTACTGACAAGTAATTATCTAAAGTTGTAACACAACAACTTGGTAAATTTTTACAGTTGGTTCTATTGAATTAATAACTGTACAAGAAAAAGGATAAATAGGCCCAAGATTCTGTGTAAAACTAATCTTAATTTATTCTTTCTGGTTAAAGAATATTTACCTAAAACTTGAAAATAGAAGAATTTTTAACATAAATTAGGCGCATCAATAATTAATAGTTGGAAACAATCAAATGATAAGTTAGGGGAACACTCAATATAAGTTCACTATTAAGCTAGTATTTTTAGAACAGCAATAGATTTGTGATGGTAATAATTTCTGAACAAACTGATCACACATCTAGCTACACTACACGTTGTCTGAGATAGTGAGATGTATAATATTGTTGTGTTAAATTTCCCAATGATTACATGGATTTTTTATGTACAGCAATGCTTATGATATCCAGTTCATAAAAATTAAGTAAAAATTATGTATTTCGTTTGTTAGCTATTGACGTTATGTTTTCCTGAATGCGATTCCCTTACTTACTTACTTACTTACTTACTTACTTACTTACTTACTTACTTACTTACTTACTTACTTACTTACTTACTTACTTACTTACTTACTTACTTACTTACTTACTTACTTACTTACTTACTTACTTACTTACTTACTTACTTACTTACTTACTTACTTACTTACTTACTTACTTACTTACTTACTTACTTACTTACTTACTTACTTACTTACTTACTTACTTACTTACTTACTTACTTACTTACTTACTTACTTACTTACTTACTTACTTACTTACTTACTTACTTACTTACTTACTTACTTACTTACTTACTTACTTACTTACTTACTTACTTACTTACTTACTTACTTACTTACTTACTTACTTACTTACTTACTTACTTACTTACTTACTTACTTACTTACTTACTTACTTACTTACTTACTTACTTACTTACTTACTTACTTACTTACTTACTTACTTACTTACTTACTTACTTACTTACTTACTTACTTACTTACTTACTTACTTACTTACTTACTTACTTACTTACTTACTTACTTACTTACTTACTTACTTACTTACTTACTTACTTACTTACTTACTTACTTACTTACTTACTTACTTACTTACTTACTTACTTACTTACTTACTTACGCCTGTTACTCCTCGTGAAGTAACATAGGCCGCTCACCAGCATTCTCCATCCAACCCTGTCCTGGGCAATCCTTTCTAGCTCCTTCCAGTTCCTATTCATCCTTTTCATATCTGCTTCTATTATCCCACGTAATGTGTTCTTAGGCCTTCCTCTTTTCCGTTTCCCTTCAGGATTTCGAGTTAGGGCTTTTTTCGTGATGCAGTTTGACGATTTGCGTAATGTATGTCCTATCCATTTCCATAGTCTTTCCCTAATTTTTTTCAGCTGGATGCTGATTTCTTCTCTCCCACAAAAGGCTGTTGCTGATGGTATCCGACCAATGGATGTTGAGTATCTTGCGAAGACAGCTATTTATAAACACTTGTACCTTCTTGATGATGGTTGTTGTAGTTCTCCAAGTTTCAGCTCCATACAGTAGAACTGCCTTGACGTTCGTATTGAAGATTCTCACTTTGATATTGATTGAAAGTTGTTTTGAGTTCCATATGTTCTTCAATTGTAAGAATGCGACCCTAGCTTTGCCAATCCTTGCCTTTACGTCTGCATCTGAGCCTCCTTGTTCATCGATGATGCTTCCTAGATATGTGAAGGAAAAACGCGATTCCCTTAAATTATATATATATATATATATATATATATATATATATATATATATATATATATATATATATATATATATATATATATATATATGTATAACACTTTTTAAAGTATAATCTATTTTCTGTGTTTTCCATAACTTTAGAATCTACATCACCACAAGAGAATCGTTTTATAATTGTCAATCGTGGTATTTACAATCGACTGAATGCACTGATTCAAATACAGAATACAGAGAAAATGATAATAATGCCAAAACGTATTCAATGGTCATTAGGTTTGATTAATAACCGTAAAAATTCTTCGTTAAATCAGAAATTTATCGATTGTAATAATTTGATAAGCTCCTCATCATCACAACTAACTAATAAAACCAATCGTTCTATATCCTCTCTTGATAAAGAGTTATTAACTAATAGTGATGATAAACATAACGATGAGAATATTATTCATAATTCTAATCAAAACAGAACTGATAATCATGACGAAATCATTAACAATAATTTCTGTAATGGTTATCTAAGAGATTGGGTTGGATTGTCAATTTCTGATCATTACAACGATTTTAATCACAATTATCAACATCATTGTCATGTGAACTGTCCAACAATGAATAAGACATTGAATAACACATCGTCATCATCATTGTCATCTGCTGTTAATGGTAATGATAATTCCAGTATGAGAGCTGATTCATCTGTTACAGAACGTTCATCATGTATGGTAAACCCAAATGATCATTCAACCACAATTGATAATAATAATAATAATAATAATAATAATAATAATAATAATAATAATAATAATAATAATAATAATATAATGAATAGTATTCGAATTGCCTTTGTTCGTCGTGAGTCATCTGAATGCGGTGATGCAATAGCTCCATGTTTTCTTCAAAATAAACATTCACGTGAGTAATAAAAATAATGTAGAAAGATTTTTTACTTGAAGAGAGACCAAGAACAAAAATTTAAGCAGAATGAAACGAATTTACTTTATTTAACTAGATCTTGGTCAGTTGATTACAGGCTGTAATATTTAATTGATTTTCAAATATTACGATTTCCGTAAACAACCGAAGATAATTCAACGAAATAAAATGAATCCATGCTATTCTGCTTAAATTTTTATTCTTCCTTTCTTCTGGATAATAAAGAGAACTTTGTGTACAAATTTCCGACTCGTTAGTATAGTAGTCTCTTTATAGATATTTTTAACTACTGGAATAGTAGTAATAGTAGTGTATAATTCTGTAATGAAATTGTTTGGTGCGAAATTGAATTAGACTTTAAATAGACATTTTTCTCATGATTCGTTTGTTAATAATATAATAATGATGGATTACATCGAAAGCTCACTTATTTGGCGAGGTGAAGTAACTACTTAGTCTGATGTATCAACTAGGAATAATAGAACAATTTTACAGCTGGATCTATTTTTTTCATCTGAAGATTTATCATAGATATGTAAAAGAATATCTAACAGCATGTTTGTGTAAATCAGTGTTGAGACACGTATTAACTTCTACTTTATAGTCAGCTAGTCATACATAACATAGAACCTGTTAGGCATCTTCATAAGTTTAAGTTAACACACTATATCAGCATAGCGATGTAAAATTATCCCTGAGTGGTAAGAAGTAGTAACAATATCAGTAGTAATTGGAAAGATTAGGTATGGACGGAGTGGTTGGAGAAGGAAGTGTGAATCTGCGTCATAAAATGTATGAAATAATTTTAAAAATGAGGATATGGGAGAAGACAAATGTATTGACACCATTAAGATCAATTCTAAACCATGTCCTCCAACGTTTCCAACCATTCTTCACAGTGGGCTAGGCTCAATCACGTAATCTTCATCTACCAAGATAGCTCAGTTCAACTGTCAGTGACTTCATGAACTAATGCTGTGTCCGAAATTTAAAAGAGATAAAGTGGACTTTAGAGGCAAGTATTTAATTAGATGAACGGTAACCTGAAATTTCGACTGTTATATTGACTGGCAAGCAAAATAACGTAAAACCATGAACATGTTAGTTTAAGTTGTCAAGTATAATAACAAAGAGGGGTAGTAAAGATGAGGATGACTCGATTTGTGAAATACATAACTTTCGATGTCAGTTTATGATGAGCAGTAACTAGGTTTTGAACAAAATCCCTTTTATTTTAAAGAAAATTGTTTATTTTGATGAATTTAATTCTATTTCATTTTAAAAACTGTTTTTTTCCTTTCAAATTAACCAATTTCCTTTATAGCTGCTAAACTCCGTAGATCACGACTTCGTGGAACGGATAGCTTAGTTATTAAATTCAAAAGACACACTCTTTCAAGAAATTATTATCCTAGTGAATTAGTTCCTAATTCTATTGTGCAATATAATGAACAATTAAATTGTGATAAATTTTTCAATTCTAATACTACTTTTATGACTACCAATACTACTTCTACCATTACGACTATTAACACGAGTAATAGTAATGATAGTAGTAGCAATAATAGTCACAATAACAGTACTGAAAAACGTATGCGCTGTGATCAAAATAAAATTTTATGTATTTTAACTTCACCTCTTAACTATTCGTCAAATTATTATCCAAGGAATACATGTTATGATGGTTATCAGAATCATCCTCATCATTATCATCATAATAATCGTCTATTATCTCCAACTACACTGACCACATCATCTATTGCGTCTCGAGTGAAATGGGGAGCAAATTTAACATTATTATCTAATTCTCTTACAAATGATCATGATACCAATGACAATATACAAAAAAATTATCCTATAAATCATCAATATGATTCTGAATCAAATACAAAACAATTCAATCAATTTACTAATGAATTTAATACACATAAAATTTTTTTATCGCCATCATTGCCGTCATCTTCATCGTCAACAGTGATGCTTAGAACTTGTCAACATGATTTAGATAAGATAATTCTACATCCTAGACCTAGAATACCACCGAAACGTTTGGATTTAGCTAATCAAGATTTGGAATTAGCTTTGAAAAGGGTAAGATCTACTATTTTATTTTCTGGCTTCCCTATTTTGAATAACAAAATTATTATGTAATCGTTTTCTATTCTGGTACTATTTGATGTTTATTGTTTAAATTAGCCGTGATAGATGAAATACAGTTTCTTATTAAGGAGATGGGGAACGGTAAAGAAATTTCAAACTTCAGTTGAGTGCTATTAGGCGGGTGGTTTGATCAGCTTACGATTGTTAGTAGTAGTTAGAGTTATTTGGAAACTGAGTGTATACTATATGGAACACCAGAAAGTTCTATTTTATTACTCTTTAGTTATACTAACACTCTCTAGTTTATCCATAGTTAGGTATGAAAGCTTTGGGTTCCCTAGCAAACATCTCATGGAAAATTGTTTGTGAAAGATTTTGGCTATATATTGTCAATATTATGGGTGTGGTTGGTTAATGTTATGACTGTTATGACACTATTATATGTGTCTGGCCAGAAAAAAGTAGGTAGAATGAGGTTTAAATCTAAATTCAACTATTAAGCTACTTTTCGATCATGATGTAATACTGGTATAGAAGTTTATAGTGGAAAGTACCACACAAATTGATATATGTAGTCTATAACTAGAATGGAACAAATATTCGATACATTTTACTTTTCATTACTCTCTCATTAAGATTGCGATTATCATTAACGGTGATAGTGTGTTATATAGGGATCCATGACATATTTCTCCGTATATTTAAACCTACGACATAAATGTATCTTCGTTCCAATTTTTTGTACTTATTAATAATCAAACCAATCATCCGTATATTGAGATTTAAAGTTGTATAATCTGAATATAGAGACAGTTTCGAAAAAAATCATAGTACTCTTAGTTTCATCTGTCCTGTTTCAACATTTGAAGTGGTGAATTAATGCAAAGCTATTGCTACGGAGCGGAATAACCAGAGATAATTCCAACGATAACTTCTGTACCCTGTTCAACAGCTCTTATCTTTACCAGTCCAAAATACTCCAAAAGACAAATCGTGTTAAGATTGATTGGAAGAGATTAAAGAAAAATAAATTCACATTCATGCTAATTTAATAATATATCAAGTAATTTCAATGGTTTTTATTTACAGAATTTATCAAATAACTAGTCATTACATTCATGAGAAATATGAGTCAATAAATATAACGACATTCTTTAGGACTCAGCAAACTAACTTCATACGCATTGAATCAACACAAATGAAAATACACTGAAAATAGCGAACAGAATTCACCATAAATCAATATTTAAATTTTAAAATTGGTTTCTCCTTGAGTGTTGTATTTGGGAATTTATTATCCCCAGTACCTATATCCTACAATCTATCAACTCATATGATTCCTCACGGTCATAACATCGTTGAAATATTCATATTGGTAAACTTTACTGTTCAAAATCAATCAACATTTGTTATTGACGAGAACTCAACGACTTTAGGTAATGTGATGGGGAAATTTTGACCTAATGTAGAGAAAGCTTTTACGTTTGTGCACATATTAAAAAAAACCCCACTTATCTGGTTATATATCGTTTAGTTCCTTACATACCCCATAAACCGACTGGACTTCCCATTTACTCAATTTTACCCAAATATGTTAATTATTAACTTCGTTTCTGCTACATTATCTTGGTCACTTTTGTTTCTTTTCATCTAGTCGGGATAATCAGGTAAGATGACTACGGCCAACGGATATCTGTGTCAGGTTCTATGTTGATGACGTCAGTATATGGCTTCCTGTATGATTTCGATATTTCTCATTAGCTAATTTTATATAATTGAGTAGTTTGATACTTTATTAAAATTAGTTGTTGCTGACGTAATTTCAAAAGAATTTAGTTGAAGTATTTTTTTACGCATTTTTAGAGTCTTAGTGATTGCACAATGCAGTCATCTAATAAGAATTATCACAGTAGTTCAATCAAGAAATCTTTGGCTTATAAAGTGCGGTTAAATAATCAACATACTGGGAACAGGGATTCAACAAATAAAAATCTTGTGCGTCGAACGAAAGCAGTCCTACGCTCAAAAAGAAAACGTCACAAAACATTTAGTAATTCACGTCGTCAGAAATCCAAGGCTGGTAATGTTGTAAGTGATTCCGTTTTGCTAGAGGAATTTTATAAGCTTTAAATTCTTTCATTTTAAAATTATTTTCAGCAGACCATCCGAATCGTTCATAATTAGGAATTACAGTAAGGTACCTCAAAACTTAATGCTTGGATTGAAAGTATAACGTTTTTCTATAGGAACTATCAACATGTTGTTTAAAGATTATGTGTTTATTTGCAAAAATTAGGAATAATGTCACTTTTGACAATAATTGAATATTTTATTCGTGTGCTTTTAACACTCCTGAATGGTTTATATTTCATCTCTTTTCCATCTCTGCTTTTCTTCTTTGTAGAAAGGCCAAAGACATAAGTCTAGTGGAAATTCTCCTATTACTAATTCAACAGACAATAGTTTTGTTTCAAATCAATCACACATTGTTTCAGATGATTCTATAATTAATGATTTGAATGAGGATGGTGATCGACTGGTGAATGACAACCTATCACGTCTTCCATTGCCAAAACTTACTTTAGCTAAAAATAGTGTTGGTGAATTTAATGTAGTTGAAAATCGTGAAGAGAACACTGGCAAGTTTCTTGAAATATGTGATCGTAAAACTACTACTAATAACATAACAGTTACTAGTATGAGTAATGATAATATCGATAATTCAGTTCTGAATAGCTGTCAGGCAATAATTAGTCCGTCGTCGTTATCATCATCATCAACATCATCTAAAGTTACAACATGTAAATCTTTAAAACGGAAATCTGATAACAAACAGAGAGTAAATTGTTTGAATAATGACAGAATAGTGAATAAAATTCCTCAGATCAATTCGGAAGTTTTACAAGACTCCAATGATGTAGGTGATATTATTACTGATGAATTAGACCACAGCTCTAAAATGGTTATTAGCTCGGTAGATAAGCTTGAACAAATAACAACAACAACAACAGGATCTTTCAAAACTGATGAGGAATATTCTACATTTACAACGACTTATGAATATACACCTGTTATGAATTGTGTTGTATCGAATAAATCTACTGCAGATTCAACAAACCTATCGTCAGTGTCACCTCAGCAAGTAATACAGTGGGAAATTCCGAAATCCACTAGGTAATTCTTTATATTGATACATACATTTTTGTTTATTTGAAATATATGTCTAGATATATTTTCATGATGGGTTGTAATCCTTCAAGTGAATAGATTAATTAGTAAACTTTTATTGTCATTCTGGATAGCATTATATCCTATTTAAAATGAAAGATTCATTAATAAACCATTCAGTTTAAAGAACACACCATTGTCAAAACCATCCAGTTTAGCTATAAGCTTCTTTTCATTTCAAAATATCTTTAGATAGGACTCGTTTTTATCGAGAATTAGTTGCATGTATTCCTATGAAACTGAAAGGAATTCATCTTGTCCTTAAATATATATTTGTATAATCATTATATGCTCACTAGTGACTGGCTTTAAGATGGATTTCCTGGAGTTTTAGTGAGAACCAGTGGCCAGTGGAGTCCAATCTGTGTAGTGTAGAGAAAAGTATCTACCTCAGACAACGGATGAATGGTTGCGCAAGATGATGTATGGACTGAAGTTAGACATTAACAACATTGGATGCCTGCCCAATGATCTACAGGCTAATCGTTCTCACGCGAGACCGAAGGTCCTGATTTTGAATCCCACATACGGGATCGTGGATGCGCACTGCTGAGAAATTCCACACTATGACAGAATGGCCACCGAGTGCTTTCAGGTTTTCAATGGTGGTTTAGCTTAGATCGACTCATGAATTCAACTATTAAAAATTACTACAATCTCCACAATCCCCTATTTGGATAATAACTTAATTTTGGCATTAACTTTGAAGCTGTTTAATATTTTATTTGTTAGGCAAAATAAAAGTGTCTATATCATTTTAGCCGCCAATATTGTCTCAGCATGTTGAAATCCTGTCACAAATGATAATAGATTTATTATCATTCATTATTTTTTTAATGAATGAGATTTCGGAAAATAGAATTATTTGGATTAATGACCATATTTCATGTTGAATTGATGAGATGAAGTCAAGTTTTGAAATCAGGGAGTAAATTATTAATTAAAAGACAATAATCGATTAGTGTAAATACTCTAGTCCTATGTTAAGTTATTTACCTCATACTATGAATAATTTAGCGTTTGTATCACTGATGGATGGTTTTAATTTAAATATATGAAATTTTTTGGTTCTTGTTTAAACTGTATAGGTTCATAAACTTTAATTTTGTTTTGGTAATCTGCTTTTACGGTTTTATTTTATCACAATATGGTTACTAGATTTTACTTGGTATATATATTTTTTTGGTTCTCTGATATACCGAAAACTATTTATTCTGATTAAGAAATAAGACTTGAAAATTACAGGTATAATTCTGTGCAAGTTAAGTGATATTATGTTAGGTTGATTGATTAAGACTTATATTAACAATATATTGTCATACTTATTAATTGTTGGATAATCTAGAGATTAAATATATTATGACATGAACTATTTTATGCTCATATTAATTATAGTCATTAGATTATATGGAGTCTTCCAGTGACTAGTTCACTTTATACTGATTAGGCCAATAATTTTCTCTAGTAGCATAATGATCATAAAAAATACAACTGGATATCTTAACACTTATTGGTCTATATAGATCCTTTTGTTCTTGATGTTCAGTTAGAAGACGAGAATAACAAATAGCTTTGCCTTATATTTATGTATTAGTCCAGCACTGACTTGAAAACTCACAGGATTACGTACAACAATGACATGGCTACAACACAATACAAATAAGTGATTATATATATATATATGACAAATCACCTCAGAATAGTACCGAAAGTCCCAAATATTAGTATCGACCTAACAGTATGCATATAAACTAATCTTTCAATTACTTCTTTTTAGCCATTGCTGATAGTTTACAAGGTGAGTAGTTATTTAGTTAGTTTGCTTATTCATCTGCTTTTTTTTTCTACTAAAAATAGTCTGTTTCATTGTGTAGATACATCTAGTAGAAGTTCTTATTTTACTACGTTGTTTATTGCTTTCTTTTTCATTTTCCTATTAATAGTTTGACTGATAATTCCAATGCATTAGGATTTGTACAATCTGTAGTACATGTAAGTAAACCATGTTTCTTTTTAACCTGTTTATATAGCAAAAAAATATGGTTTCGTTTAATATTCTTAATCTTTACATCATAGTTTTCATTTTGCTTTGCCTAATAGACAGATTTTTCAGCCCAGGATAATTTTTCATAGTTAAAGTTTGGTGGTGTTTGTTTTAAGGAATATCATTAACTTATTTCATAGCATGAATTATTTGAAATCAGATTAGTATATCGATAAACTTTGAGTGGTTTAAAGTTGAAGTAACACACATTTAAAACTGTAGGGAATATGTTTTCATTCTACCATTTTTCGAATAAAGCTGGGAATGTCAGGTGTTAAGACTAGATTCAGTTTTATTCAATGTCGGGTACTTAGTTTTGATTCATATGTGTTTGTTGTTTGGATCTTCCCATTGATATCTTAGAACTGCAATTGATCAGTCTTTTTTGGTATGTGCTTGTAGCTATTTGATCGATTACTTTGTGTGAATCAACAAAATATAGCAGTTATTATCAATCGACTTGAGTGATCGTCATGCTACGTCGCAAATCGATTGAAGTTAGAACCGTACCACTGGACGCCAGCCCAGTGGTTTCAATGGTTAAACGTTTACTGTGAGAACCAGAGGTAGCATGTCCGATTCTTGGTGGGATCGTGAGTAACCACTAATAAGAAGTACTATAATATAACGAAATAAATGTTCAATCCCCTTTGGTTTTCAATGGCACTCCAAATGAGATCAACCTGTGACGAATACCACTTATCCTTAATAGTTATTTCACTAAAAACACTGTATTTGACTCTAACTAAATCGATGAATATTGTTGACCACTTCCGTTCATATGAATTTCCGCATAACATTTTTACTTTTGACGACTATTCGCTGATTTTTATGTGGCTGCTTTTTTATACTCAACCTTATTCATTCACTCTGTTTTTCTTTTTCCGTCTCACTCCCATAGAATACATTGGTTACTCCTTCTTTTGCTATAACAACAACGCCAACCACACCTAATCAAATCTCCTGTGGTCATTCCATAAATTTCACTAACCAACATCAAAATAGCTCACATTTATCTCCAAGTACGTTTTAGTTATTTTTCCAGTTTCATATGAAAAAATTAGCATACCTTTCTTTTCATCTGTAATACTTTACATTTTATATGATTATGTAAGAAATAATATTTCCAATATAGGGTTGTGGATATTGTTGAGTTTGAATCGATATCGTGAATGAATCAGTGTTAGACATTAACGCTGTTGGACACTGGCTGGGTGGTCTAGAGGTTAAGCGTTCGTGTGCGTGACGGAAGGTCCTATGTTCGAGTCTTTTTGGTGTGGGATCGTGGATGTGCACTGCTGAGGAGTCCCATACTAGGACAAAACGTCCATTGAGTGATCCCGGGTTTTCAATGGTGGTCTAACATTGATCCATTCATGATACCAATTAAAAATATTATTTTATTTGCTCTTAGTTTTGATTGTGTCAAAAAAGTTCATGGATAAATCAAACTTTCAATGTACTAGTAGTATGCAACTTTGTAAATCAAAAAAATTACATTTTTTAATCTTATATTTTGGGACTAGTTTATACTATTCACTTCTGGTCTGAATTGACACTGTATTACAGTTGATCACTTGAGACTTTTAAACTGTCTTGGTGTAAACAGACTAGATATTGTAAACGGAACTCCAAATGTATTTATAATTCTTTTTAATAATAAATCGGTTTGATTTCCATTATATTATACACCTGGTTATGTTAATGTAACACATACAAATAAAATGAGTCAAGCTGTCTATCCACAGGTGCCTTTTGTTCTCTAATATAGGAAATCATGCGGGATTACTATAAAACGGTATGATCACTAAGGTTGATGGATTTCTGAGGAATCCTATATCATCTATGTAGAATAGCAGAAACCAACCACTGAGTTGACTGTTCTTGTTCTGTTTATTCATTTATCTTATCTTATTTTCCTTTATGACCACTTTATGGGTTCTTCCTCTTAACTTCTATGTGCTGTAATTTGAATCAGTCAATCACTGTATCAGAATTTACTCTGATCCATTCATCCAATTAGTAACCACTTATCGATGGATGCTTATATACTATGTCTAAAGCCTCTATGGATTATAGAAACCCTTAAGTGATAGTGCAGTGAACAGGAACACGAGTGGGGACGGTCAAATGCATACCACAAGAAATTACAGAGTATCTCAATAAAATTTGAGAACCATATAGTAAATAGCTAATTTGCAAAATATTAATCCATAGAATCAAATTTGACTGTTCCTTTGCAAATATCAGTCCATTGTCTCAGATTTCATTGTTCATGCATTGTCCTACCAATTGCGTCCCGTTTCTGTTCTTTCCTTATCGATCTTCTACTGAAATACATTCTATACCTAACCACCCTTATATACTACTTATATGGATATAAGTAACCCACACCACAATAGTAGTCACTAAGACAAATCCAAATAGTTATTTCGACCCAACTAATTTATATCGCACAATTTTAGTCTAGCTGTGTTCTCTGAACTGAGTAGTTTAATCGTGAAGCTTACATTGCCTTTTTGTAATATTTTAATGTTTTTGAAATCGATTTGATGGTTGTTGAAAATGGCATGGTTTGTTTGGATTGAATAATGATAAATTTTAACTGTTTATACTCGCACGGTATTACGAATGACTTACAACGTATCGTATTATTAAATACCAGAAATTTCAAACAGAAACACTAAACTTGTATGCGTATTCTCCTACTCGTCTACCATTTGAAAAAGAAAACGAGAGATCAATATAGTGGAAATCAAACATTCAATATCTAGCGGGTGAGATGGAAATAGTTGTAGCATTGGAATTAATAGTATAATCTCATGACTGATAATAAGTAGAAGATATTGACTATCGAAAAGACATGTATGGAATATAATTTCTGAATAATTCCAATTTGGATGTAAAATAGAAAATTGATTCAATACTGTACAATGGATTCAGAGAATTATTTACTGTGACTAGGTTTACAGTACTGAACGGAGCTGATACTATTATTGTTGCTATTCTTACCATAAAACCTTTTATTCTCCTTATTTAAATTATTTTCCGTACATTATCTCATAGTCCCTCACAAATGATGATACTAGTTTCTCATTTTAGTTTATCTCTTCTTAACTGACTTTTATAAAGCTGTTTGTAAACTTGTGGTCGCTTTAACTGGTGTATTACTGTTCTAGAATTAACGTTACTTTTTTTCACGCTTCTATTATTAACAATTTTTTCATCGTCGCTAACTGAACTTCCCTCTTGGTTTGTTTATTTGCTTATTTACTTCTATGGAAAACAAAACCTCTCTATTATTAGGATGTTTCGAAAATTTTCAGTCTGACCAAATCTGTTTTAATCGGATAGAATGATTCAGATCGCTTAGCTGACGATTTATACAACTTACTGAATCATGTTTTCTGAGCTACAAATTCTGGAAAAATATTAACTATCATCCAGCATGATTTATACTATATACTTACATGTCTATTGATCTTCGGGTTTATGTTTTGCTTGGAAATTGGTACTTTCTATTTAGAAAATCCATTTTGCTGTTTTTGTGGTACTTTTCTGTGGATTTTAGTCTAAAGATAACCTCACAATCGTGACTAGTTTTACATTTGTCTAATTTGGGCATCATATTTATTATGTTCAGATGTCAATGTTTTGGGTTAGTCGGGAGAAAACTCTGGACTTAGTGGTAATTGACACTTATTGGGAAGGCATACCTGGAATTTTGTGGGAATTGAGTATTCATTTGGGATTTAAATCCGTGTTATCAAGTTTTCCAGTCCGAGACGTTACCACTGAGATATTTGGATTTCAAGAATTTTCTGAGAGATATTCCGTATCATGATTTCCGTTCAAAACATTGTTAATTTCTGTATATGTTCACTAATTTAATTTTTTATCACCTAAACATACTGCAGTGATATCAGAGTTTTAAAAAGTAGAGAACATGATAAAGTTTTCTTTATTTATCACTGCAAACAAACTGTACTCACATATGTGAGAAAGTCTCGATTCCCAAGACAATAATAATCTTTAATCTTAGTAATTGTTCAGGGATTATATCTGTTACTTGTCAGATGTTTATAATTGTTTATCCTCTACTTATAATTTTAGTTCATCCTGTCACCATGTGGAGTCGTTTAACCAACCCTTTGCCAGCTCCAGATCCTCCAACAAAATTATTTAATACTAAACGTGTTCCATTTCAACATCCTCCTCAGCTTACTCCTACTATAATTGATCATAAATTTCAACAATTCCCAGTGATTGGATCGGGTAATTCTATTTGTAACACTCAAGGAATTCCACAAACACTAGTCACAAACCATTTGCCTTATCATATAACATCGAACTCCACGACTATTCCAATCGATTCAGTCGTTCATTTGCCTACTGATGTATACCTAAAACAAAATATGAATACTAATGTAGTGGGCTTGGCCACAAATCCTTTACAATATTCAACATTGTGTAATCCTAGTCCTTTAAATGATTTGAATTCTAAACAGTTTTTGCAAAATTTGAATAAAATTCAATTGAGTAGTCAACTTTATTCCCCTTTTCCTACTCCTATGCATCTGTCTCTACCTCCACCGCTCTTTCCAACTACTCAATTCTCACTAGTATCGTCTTCATCATCACCAGCAGTCTCATCACCTGTCTTCAGTAGTGGAAATCAAATTCATCATTGGCCATACGCAAATTTCCTATCAAATTCAAACATTTCCAAATTAACCGGAAATATCCCTGTAGGTTATGATACTACATCATTATTAATGCCTTCTGGAAATCCAATATTAAATAATTCCAACAATAGTAATAATATTCAAAATGGTTTCTTATCATATCCTTTTTTACTTGCTAATTCAACATTTACAAACACTGGACAGCTGAACTTATGTAGTTCAACTCCTTTGCTAGGAGCGTGTCCATCATCTTTGCAATCAGTGCTTGGCGCATCATGCATTCTTGGTGCACAGAACCTTAATAGTAATAATAACAATGATACCCATGGTCACAATCGTGATACTCTTCAAAATTGCATCTGGCTTCCTTAATCTTATTGATAAACTTTTCTAAGTGTATTGTAATTCAGTAGTTAGATAGATATACCCGTCTTTATTTGCTTCGGAGTGCATACGTGCCTACTAGCCTGTTTTTGTATGCTTATGTGATTAACTGTATTATAAATATTATGATATATATGTCAATAATAGCAATTTTTCCTTCAAATACAAATGAGCATGTAAAGATTTACAAAATAGTTGAGAAATGTATATGCATGACAGGAATATATCTTTGTTCACTTTCTACATATATTTCTCTATTTTGTTTGTATATGTGTATTTTACCTGGTCTTCACTTATACCCTGGTTTATTAATTTACCATGACAGTCGTTTTCTTTCTTTCTTTCTTTCTCTCTCTACAATATATGTGTTGGTTTAGCTGTATTTATAAAGAAATAGAGAGCTATTGAAATACACTTAAACTTCATGATTTTCTTTTGTTGCGTTGTGTTTTATATATATATTCATAAGCTGTACAAGATAGAAATGGTTTAAGTGAAATTATTTACCCGAATTTTTTGTCAAATGTTTGAATATTTACCAGTATGATTTCTCGTCAGGGTCGATTAAGCTCATCCGCTTTGAACGTTTAGAACTTATGCTTCTGTAATTCTGTCAGTAATTAAACTACGAAACGATATCCCAAGATACCGAACTCAGGGAGTAGTTATTCGATAACATATATGTATGTGTATTCATTTATTAGGTGAACTTATAAACTAGGAGAAGTGCAATGTTTAATAATATATAGCTCACCATCATTCACGTTATTCGGTAGTATTTCTTACTGGAATATCAAATCTTCATTTCTTACTTGGTTTATTTTATCTACTCATTTAACTTGAATAGACTAATTAGCTTGACGGTTACATGTTTACTATCTGCCAATAAATAACTTACATTATGGTGTCAATTCACTCAGATTACTGGCCACATTGTAAACTTGGCAAACAGAACTCCGTAATTACTGAAAACCAGACATTATATTGATTGTTAACCAGTGACTGAGCTGTATGAACTACTTACTGTGTATAAATGTTTATATCAATAAATGAATTAATTATTTTTGCATTGATAATCAGTTTGAATCAGATCATAGTGGACTTGAACATTGATTATCAACTAACGATTGTAGATAGTTGAATTCACTGTGTTTATATTTATAAATCGAATTATGAACACAGCTGAAGAAATATTTGTATTCGACGTGAAACTGCACACTATTATTTGCATTCATCAACTAATTGGGATGTGATAACGTTAGAAAAGACAGACATGAGTTTATGTGCCAAATAATTTAATGAACATTGAATAATAAATATTCTTACATGACGCCAAATGTCATTATATGTGTCTAGAAAGAATTCATTGTTTTCAGTTTACAATACTACTGATATTATTCATTCCTATGTTATCAAAACATTATAGTCACTGATGGATTTCTGATCAAAATAGAATATTTGATTTTATTTAGCTGAGCGTCTACTTAAATCGTCGTCATACTATTTTAAATCTAGTGGTTATTACTTAAATTACTTGGAAAAGCACTTTATTTTCAACTATTATCTATATTTAAAGTGCAGCCATTTACATCAAAATGATTATTGCTTGTAAGTGGATGAACAACAGTGTTGATATGGGTAGCAAATCAGAAGTAGCGAATGACCGATCGGTAGCAATGAAAAGTGAACTGAAGGTCAAGTGCATTTTGTTGGGGTCAATGGAAACGTGTATGTTGACATACATACATACATACATACATACATACATACATACATACATACATACATGCATGCATGCATACATACATACATACGTACATACATAGTCGTAATTCTGACGTTATGTGACTTTAGAACAAGACAAACTAAAAGAAAAAGACACTATAATAAGTATCCTACGTTTTAATAATTTTCCTAAGAATATTATTAAAAACTTATTAAAATAAAACAGTCTGTCTGTAAATAACAATCCTAATGAAAGATCTTTGATTGGTACTGTGGTTTTATCCCACCGCCAAGGTACGACAGAAAAATTTCAACAGATATTCAAGACGCACAAAATTAAAGCTTTCTATAAGACAACTAACACTTTAAGAAACACTAGTTAGAATTAAAGATAAAATTCCATCCATTTCTACACAAAGTTGTGTCTACAGATTGTGATGCGTTCTATATTGGAAAGTTTTGCTATGAGATCTCCACTCGGTTTAAGGGGCACTTAAGTTACACAAAAGACCTAATAATCCTTTAGAATTGGGAAACTTACAGGTCACATCAACAATATCACTACATGCTATTTTTAATAATCACCAAATTGATATTTAAAATATCAAAATAATTCAGAAAGGCTTTTCCAACTACAAAGAGATGTGAGTAGCCGAAGCGTTTCACATTATGCTAAATCGCTCTATCCTCAATTGGAAAGAATGTCTTAATATTCATCCAACTTGGACTATTTATCCAAACAACCATATCTAATCCTATCCAATTTCCATATAATCTATAGACATACACACACACATACCGAATTTCAACCTCACTACTTGACTTTACAAATGCATACATTCTTTTCATATCCACACACAATCATATGAGTAAAAAGAATAGTTTTTTGACAGATTTAAACGGCTGCTGTAGAGTTGACGAAGAATCATCACTGGAAATTCTGTTGAAACAAACCTGAGTATAACAATACTTGTAAATAATAAGTTTTATTAAAGAATCATATTGCAAATAGATTATTGTGGAAGATAGTGTAATGTTATATGCTATATTAAACTCACATAGTTTATTCTAGCTTGTGGACAAGCCAATATACATTCTTCTTAAACCATATTTTGACTTTGTCATTTATTGGCCCATTTATTATGACTGTTTTTAGATTAGTGCGTAGTGACCTACTTTTATCAAGAGAACGCGATCGGTTTAATGGAAACACTTATTATTATAACCAATTGTACCAGTGATTGTTTTATTGTACTTGTTTGTTTAACTGTGCCAAAAACGCTCAGTAACCACACTTGTAACCTAGCACGATCTCGGTGTTCTTTCGATACCACGAGATCGCCCACAAATACATCTCGACTACAGCCATCAACTACCTTCTGATATTTGACCTACGGGGGATCTTATCGGTTAACTGGCACGTAGTCTTCCTGTAGGGGTGATTACAGTCAACTGCGACTCGACGCCACACTACAAGTGCGTGTGTGTGCACAACTTATCCTACACATCACATGTTTGTAGCTTATTTTCATCTGGTTATAAATATTGATTAACGCTTGAATAAATCGAGTTGGCTTACTTGCCTTCTCCGATCCGCTTTGCTCTTCCCTCTTTGTTTCGTCTCCCTGATTGCTTGTTCAAAGCGATGAGTTCATGAGGTACACATATGCAAAATCCATTCTCGTATTTTTTCTATTTAATTCCGTTATACACTAACACGAGTTAAGTCGATGATTATGTACGAGGATAGACGACATGTGCTTTGTTCAATAAAAATTATTCATACGATCCAAAGGAAGTCAGATATGGACCCATTAAATTCCTTATCAGTCGTATTAGGGGTAAGTTACATATAATCCTTCCACTCAGAGCCTTTTCATGAGAGTGTTATACCTGAACTTGAATGATAATATTCACAAGCTGTCACTTACACAGATTACATCTTTCAGTCTATCTAATAATGGTTTACGATATCATACTCTTTCGTCTTCGTTATCACTGAAAACGGGAAGCCCACAAAGACAAAAGTAGTTTACTGGTCGTAAACCAAAATCTTACCTAGGGACCAACGAACTTAACAAACAAATTGTGGGAAAAATTCCCCAAATTAATAGATAATAACATCTCATCCCTTAAGAGTATCCAAACGTGTGGCTAAACGGTGTACTCGTAATTCCAGGATTACTATCACCCTTCTATGCAATTATCACTCTGATTCGAAAAATCAAGACAACTTCCATTGGACTATAGACGTATCAGGCTCACCAGTATCTTAGTTAAAATGATAGAAACAATAATCAAAAAGGCCTATGTAACCACAGTGAAAACCAAAAACTTGTTTAAAAGGGAAAAAATGGCTCCAGGAAAGGATTATCGTGGATAGTAAATCACTTTATTGTAAGAAGAAGAGACATGGATGAAGTCGAGATACTTACAAACTCAACGAATTCAAGGTAGCTCTCGACAACAGGTTCCAAGCCTTACAAGATCTACTGAAGAAAGAAGAAACTACTATGGAGGACAACTGGAAAGGTATCAAAGAAGCATTAACTTCAACGTATCAAGAGGCTCTGGGCCTAAATTAGCACCATCATAAGGAGTGGATCTCTATAGAAACACTGGACAAGATCAAAGAAAAGAAGAACAAGAAGATAGCAATTAACAACAGCCAAACACGAACAGAGATAGTCCAAGCACAACTGAATACATAGAAGCAAACAAGCAAGTGAAGAAAAGCAATAGAGCCGACAAGAAGAAATACGTGGAAGAACTAGCAACAACGGTGGAAAAACCTGCAAGGGAAGGAAATATGAAACAACTTTACGATACAACGAAGAAACTAGCAGGGAAATACAGTAAACCAGAGAGACCGGTCAAAGACAAAGAAGGCAAGCCAATCACTGAAATTCAACAACAGCGGAACAGATGGGTAGAATACTTCGAGGAACTCCTGGATAGGCCGGCTCCAATGAATCCACCGGACATCGAAGCGGCACACACAGATCTTCCTATAGACGTCAACCCACCAACGAAGGAAGAAATCAGAATGGCCGTCAGACAAATCAAGAACAGGAAAGAAGCAGGACCCTACAACATACCAGCTGAAGCACTGAAGTCAGACATCAAAGTAAATACAAACATGCTTCACCTTCTATTCAAAAAGATTTGGGAGGAGGAACAATTGCCGATGGACTGGAAAGAAGGACACCTCGTCAAGATTCCAAAGAAAGGAGATCTGAGCAAATGTGAAAACTACAGAGGCGTTACACTACTGTCAATACCAGGGAAAGTCTTTAGCAGAGTGTTGCTGAACCGGATGAAAGATGCAGTGGACGCCCAACTTCGAGATCAACAAGCTGGATTCCGTATGGATCGGTCGTGCACAGACCAAATTGCGACATTACGGATCATGTTCGAACAATCAATTGAGTGGAACTCATCACTGTACATCAACTTCATTGATTATGAAAAAGCATTTGACAGTGTAGATAGGAGAACGTTATGGAACCTTCTTTGACACTACGGAGTTCCTGAGAAGATTGTCAATATTATCCGGAACTCATATGACGGACTACAGTGCAAGGTCGTGCATGGAGGACAGCTGACAAATGCATTCCAAGTAAGGACCGGAGTAAGACAAGGCTGTTTACTCTCTCCCTTCCTCTTTCTTTTGGTGGTCAACTGGATTATGAGGACCCCGACATCTGAAGGAAATCACGGAATACAATGGACAGCTCAGAATCAATTAGACGATTTGGACTTCGCAGATGACCTAGCCCTCCTATCGCATACACATGAACACATGCAAACAAAGACAGCCAGTGTGGCAGCAGTCTCTGCATCAGTAGGCCTCAGCATACGCAAAGGGAAAACCATGGTCCTCAAATTCGAAGCGGAGAACAGCAATCCAATCACTCTTGATGGCGAAACTCTGGAAGATGTAGAATTCTTCACATACCTGGGAAGCATCATCGATGAACAAGGAAGTTCAGATGCAGACGTAAAGGCAAGGATTGGCAAAGCAAGAACAGCATTCCTACAGTTGAAGAACATATGGAACTCAAAACAACTTTCAACCAATATCAAAGTGAGAATCTTCAATACGAACGTCAAGGCAGTTCTACTGTATGGAGCTGAAACTCGAAGAACTATTACAACCATCATCAAGAAGGTGCAGGTATTTATAAATAGCTGTCTTCGCAAGATACTCAACATCCATTGGTCGGATACCATCAGCAACAGCCTTTCGTGGGAGAGAAGAAATCAGCCTCTAGCTGAAGAAGAAATTAGGGAAAGACGATGAAAATGGATAGGACATACATTACGCAAATCATCATACTGCATCATGAGACAAGTGCTAACATGAAATACTGAAGGGAAACGGAAAAGAGGAAGGCCAAAGAACACATTACGTGGGATAATAGAAGCAGATATGAAAAGCATCAACAGGAACTGGAATGAGCTGTAAAGGATTGACCAGGACGTGGATGGATAGAGAATGCTGGTGAGCGGCCTATGTTACTTCACGAGGAGTAACAGGTGTAAGTAAGTAGGTGTATGTTCACTCCAGGTTGACCCGAACGTTTTGATTAGCTAGCCTGAAAGGTGATTGATCCTTGTCAACGCAACCAAGTAGGTTTACATGTAAATCAGGGGTGCAAAAACACGCAGCTACATCATTGGAAAAACATTGATGCTTGCAGTCATGTATCACAGTGATATAGGGGTGACATGAAGCCACTATTTTGGGACCGTGGTTCACCATCGTACGTTTTCAGCAAAGGTTTTCAGAGTTGTGTGGGCTTTAGGATGGTCATTTACCAAGTTGTATATAAGCATGTTCACCGCAGTGTACACAACGTTAGTGAGATCCAGACTTGGAAACCGCGTTCACGCTATAACCTCCTGATTAACACATGACTCGGATATCATGCAAAAAGTGCAAAATACAGCTGAATATAGGGTTCCAGAATTCGGAAATTCACCACAAACAGAGCAACTTGAAAAGCTAGACCTCTTTACTCTGTCCAACAGTAGAATAAGAGGTGATCTAATTTTGGAGTGTAGAACATTAAAAATGATTTTTGAATCGATGTATCCTACATTTCCTTCTTCTAGGTCAGGATAGTTCATACGATATAGCAGACATGTTCAAAGACTGAGAACGGACACATTACCTACGGAATAAGGGTTTTCATGCTGAGTCATCAACTCCTGGATTCTGTTGCCTGTAGTTGTATTTATATATTTGATCGACCGTCTGAGTCTGGAAAGGACAGGAGGCTGAGTCCTCTTTGTTAATCTTGGCAATAATGGTCTCTGAATTGACCCAAATTTCAAGTTTTGGCTACTGATTACTTCTAAGTCATTGTACATCTGTACAACAATTATAATAATTTTATTTGTCGTGTATGTATCTATGCCTTGGTGACTTCAGTGCATCAAACTGCACTTGAAAGCATTTATCGGCCACCGTCAAATTTAAGACCATCCAGATAATTTCTCCGAGTCATTTTGAAGCTCTAAACTATCACTTTTACTTTTCACTGCTATCCATGTCTTAACATCGTCAACGTATTATAAGGTCACTTACATACAGGAAAAGCAATAATAGTCTGAAACCACACCTTGAGGCACACCGCTGAACACAGTTTCCCGGCCAGACAACTTTGAGTTCACCCGTACTTTTGTTGATGCCTAACTAGGAAGTCCTCTATCCACATTAATGAATTACCTCCAATCCTGATACTATGTAACTCATGACAGCCGTTTGTGAAGAACTTTGTCAAAAGCCCTGTTAAAGTCAATGTACGCTACATTTATAGGTAACTTTTGATCTTTAAGAGCGTATCGAACTTCACGGGCTACTAATAAGTTAATGGGACATGAACAACCTGTTCATAAAGAATTTGGTTTTCGTCAAGATACCTAAACAACCACTTTCAAATATTTTTCTCCTAAATTATAACAACCATTCTGGTTATGGGTATATGGTTCTCAGGCTTATGTCTCGTACATGTTTAGAAGATAGGACTTACAATATCACTATTTCAGTATTTTGGTAATCAATCATGTGTTACAGATAGACTAAAACATATGCTTGAGAGATATGAGACAAAATGTGCTAATTCCTCTGGTAACATAGTATGTATTTCATCTGGTCCCACGGGTTTTCCTATATTAAGCTCATTTAGCAAACCAAAGACATCAAGTTCTTTAGTGATCACGATGTCCTGTGTGTGGGGTCTGTACAAACTGAGGAGGAGGGCATCTGCATGGTGCATATATTGCTGAAGTAATTTGAAAATACCTTAGCCTCACCATAACCATTCTCCACTAACAAAACAGTACTTCTGTCTCCCCATTAAGCTGTAATATTTCCTCTTCCCTCAGTCCTTTTGTTTATGCACGAGTATAAGCGTTTAATGTATTCTGCAGACTCCTTAACGAGTTTTCCTTCGTACAACCTTCTAGACTTGCTGAAGGTCAAGGCACAGATAGTTCGAGCTTTCTATTGTTGAGATTTTCTCTCGTCAGTACCCATTAACCCAAGTCTCTCCCACATTCTTCGCTCGTTACGAAAGAGTGTGTGAACCTCCTTACTGAACTGCTGTAGGGGGTTTCTCAAACCACTTGGTGTGGTCCAAGTGATGTGTGTGGCAATGGCTTTTATGTATAAATTTATGAATACATCCCAAGTCGTTTAAATTGGGGAATATGGTTCTACTGGGGTTGTTGAGTTGTTTTTTTGCTAGGAACAGACCGAGCATTGGAATATGTTTTCTGGGCGTTTTCTGCCCACTGCCTTTTGGAAGGCGGAAAACAGAAGAAACTTCCTTTTTCGAACTTTTTTCTTAAAGACCACTTTTAAGACGGCTCTTTCCCCTTTGGCTCATTCAAGTCAATGGACTCTGAGCTTATTTGAACTAATTTCACATAAAATTATGCATCGACCAATTGAGTATCATTTATATGTCTCGAGTATTCCTCTTAGCAGCAAGCTGTTCGTCTCCGGGCAGCATTACTGACAACCACTAGTAAATACATTCACTAAACCGTTTTTAAGCTACAGGCTTCAAATTCGTGCAAACTTCGTAATACTATCCTTTGTACTCGTCTCACTACATTCTATAGTCACAGGGTACCAACGGCCCTGGCGTTGGAAACTACTTTTTTTCACTTTTCTGTCATCAGCCAGACGTGTTAAGGAGAAACTAGACATAGACAATGCCCAAAAACAAAATAAGTGATGACCAGAAAAAAAAGTGAAAAATTGTAAACCGTTGGATCCGAAAGTGCAAACAACTTCAAAAAGAGCCAATGTACTAGAAAGAGGAGAATTGCTTTAGAAAAAAACAATATTCTTGAAAGTTACTTCAACTGAAACAAATTCAACTAAAGTGAAAATAGCCGTCTTGATGCGTATTTAACGATCAAAACATTAAAATGAAACCAGTGTGAGCAATAATTAAACAGAAGGTAAGAAACAAGAAATTACTGGAAAAGAGCTAACACATGCCTTCGGTGTTGTGCCCTCAGTACACTAATTTTGGTCATTACGTAATAAGGCAAGTAGTGGCTATAAGCCTGCTAAGCCGTAAAAGGCACTGTTGGGCGGAATACAAACGAACTGACAACGACGGAGCGTATAGGCAATTCAAACATATCAGGAACATATGCACGAAGGCTATAAGAGAAGACAGGCTTCATTATCAGACAAAGCTTATGGACAAATTTGCCTCGAACCCTAGAAGCGTATTCCGTTATGCAGCCTCTCTTCGTCAAGCCAAAACAGGAGTTTCTCAACTGCTAGGTCTTAACGGCCCAACCAACAACGATGGTCACGCCGCTAACCTTCTGGCGGCACATTACTCTCAAACATTTTAGCCGGCTGACATCAACTCTATTGACGACAGTTTCACCTGTGATTCCACAGGGCTTTCCGAAGTGGACCTAAGCGCTGACTTGGTGTTCCGGAAACTGCAGCACTTAAGACTAGATACTTCTCCTGGCTCGGATATGGTTCATTCTGCCATACTGAAGGAGGCAGCCTCAATCCTGGCAACGCCGCTTAGCGTGATGTTTTCACACTCGCTAAGCCAAGGTAAACTACCGGAAAATTGGAAGTTGGCTCACATCACACCAATTTTCAAAGGGGGTCGACGCAATGAACCTTCAAGTTATCGGCCGGTGGCTCTTCTGTCATTACCTTCAAAACTCATGGAGTCCCTGATATGCGATGGTTTAAACGATTATCTACTGTCCTTAAACTTCTTCTCACCCCAACAGCATGGTTTCAGGAAGGGTTACTCTTGTATAACCAACCTGCTGACTGCGGTGGACAGATGGACAAGCATCCTCGATCGCAAGGGAAAGGTTTATATCATATACCTTGATTTCTCAAAAGCTTTTGATAAAGTTAACCACTTGTGTCTTATCAATAAGCTCAAACGACTAGGTATCAAACCACCTCTAATCGATTGGCTTACTTCATACCTAGAAAATCGACACTTTAAGGTTAGGGTTAATTTCACTTTATCTCAGGCTATGGAATGTCCTAGTGGGGTTCCCCAGGGCTCAGTATTAGGGCCTCTCCTCTTCTTGATCTACATAAACGATCTTCCTCAACAGGTAACGTCAGACTTACTACTTTTTGCCGATGACGTGAAACTTTGGAGAGAGATACGCAACCAAGACGATGCACAGGCACTTCAGGAGGATCTGACTCGACTTCAAAGTTGGGCAGATGATAACGGACTTACATTTAACACTTCAAAGTGTAAAGTAGTCCATCTGCGACATGTCGCAGACTACAGTTATAACTTAAGAAACTCCTCTTTAGTAGTATCCCAAGTCGAAAAAGATTTAGGAGTCCTGGTGCCCCATGATTTAAAGTCTTACGCTAATTGTGACAAAAATGCCTTCCGAGCAAACCTTGCACTGGTAACATTGAAGCGCATTTTTGGCCAGTTTGACGGAAGAACTTTCCATACAATCTTCAATAGTTTTGTCCGTCCCCATTTAGAGTACGGAAATATAGTACTCCCCCCTCACTCCAAAAGAACAAGGTCACTTTGGAGCGTATCCAACAGCGAGCCACGAAATCAGTTCGCGGACTCAAATCTAAGCCTTACGAAGAACGCCTCCATTCACTAGACCTTTACCCATTAAAGTATAGGCGTCTTAGAGGTGATTTATTAATGGCTTATAGTATTCTTAACACTTCTGGACATCCTCTTAAACACCTACTTAAGCTTAGTTCGAATACTAACCTAAGGGGTAACACCCAGAAACTGGAAACTCAACATAGCAAGACGGGATGTAGACACAACTTCTACTCCTTAAGAGTTGTCAAAAGCTGGAATTCGCTGCCGGCCGAGCTGGTCCAAGCGACTTCTCAGGAGTCCTTCAAGAGGCAACTTGACCTATTCTTAAGGACCAAAGACAGTATCATACTATGATTTACCAATTTCTTTTCCTCTTTTATTGTTAACATACCTAGGTTCCTGCCTTGAGGATTTGGTGATCCCCTGCTACTAGACACGGAAGCCTGTTAAGCGAAAGCTTCTTCTATTACGTCCACAACCATTTGAACTAATACACACCTACGGGCGCCTTATTTGGCCACTGCGTTACTGTAATAAAACTCGTGGTTAGATACTTCGTACTTTATGTAATAGTTTCTCGTATATCTAGTGTTCTTTCGCTTCCGCTCATGTATATTTTACTTCAAAAACTTTTAACACTGTTTGAAAAATTTAATTAACTGGGGTTTTAATATAATCAAAACTACTAGCTTAATTCATGTCTTCTTACTAGTCCTCCCATTTTTTTGGAATGGGTGATGATACTTCCTAGGTTCCCACATAATTTTAGTCAAACTTTGTTTCCGGACTTTTCGAATACTCAGTCTGTAGCGTACAACGCTCGAGATATTGATGTTTCGCTACTGAGAAACATATGTTTCTAGATCCAAAACTTATTTACAAGAAATATTTCTTGTTAATAAGTTTTGGATCTAGAATGGATTCCAAATAAACAACTATGTGTATGAGCCACAGTATATAAGGTGACTACAAAGGTTGAGCAACCACGCGGTCTCATAAAAGACAACTTGTTCGTCATATATGAGATCTGATTTTTGTATTTTATGAGCTACAGCTAAGCTTGACTTGTACGGTTCAGGTGGCTCACTTTGTTTCTAAATTTTAGCTTTAAAAAATGCTCTTCCCAATTCTACAATTACTTTATCACCTTAGGTTTTTGATAAGACTTGTTAAAAATCAGCGGGATATTCAAATACATCTCTGTTATTGCTTTTAGGATATTGGTGTAAATGGAATTAAGACAGCACTTATTACTATAAAATTTGCTACCAAATACCACATACTGTATTGAAGGGAATATAGTTCTATTTTTGTCCGTGGGACAAACTATATTTCGACCCATCTGACACTTTTATCAGGTTGCATTGTCTGCCGAACATTATAAAGTACTATAAATGGAACAAATGAATTTTTTCCCAGGTAAGAGTATAGTGTTTTTTCTAACATTTCAAAGCACCTTTTTCACTAGGAACAAGCGATATGACGGTTACAGATGTTTTACCAGCACATGTCGATGTATGCCCCCAGGATGTCGAAAAGTCCATTGTGGTACTTATTCAATTAATAATAACTTTATTTGTATTCCTAGAGCTGTCAAATCGGTAATGTACTTTACAGTAGCAAGTTAAAGTCTCCTTTGAGGGATTCTAAGTAAGGGTTTTTTTCATTATATGTGGTGACTATTTTAAATTTAAATCATCTTGGGTTTGTAATAATTTTAAGCTAATAGTAGTTATTGTGATTTTTGGTCAATGTTCATACTGCTAAATTATTATGCTTTAATAGCCTGGAGCTTGTTCGTACGTTTTGTTTAAATTGCTGATTTGTTTGAACATTTCAATACTTCTCCCAGAGTGGTCTAAATGGCTTTGTTTGTAGGCTGCCCGTTATCTTTTAGTGTAAAAATCTTGTTTGGAGAGCATCGGGACAAGGTCAGATTTATTATTATGGTAGCAGGCGACTTTTGTAGATTTATGCATCGTTTATCCTTTCAGAAATTTGAAATCCATGCACACAATTAATTTAAGATTAAAGATTACTATTTCCAGTGACGTTCCTTATTAGGAACCTAGTTTAAAAACATGATGTTCCTTCCTTATGATACGTTCCTCAGTGTATCGCTTTACTAAGTTTTCCCGTTGTGTGGAAAAATTAATAAATCTATAGCTAATCATCCATTCGATAATACACGTTAGTTCCTCACATATTTTTGTGTACAGTTAGTTTATTTCTGTTTTACTATGCTCTCCAGAAATTAGCAAACTTAATGCGATTTGTTAAGGTTAGCAAACATTAATATTTTTTGTTCGATCAGATGTAAGCTGACATTACGCATTTATAGAAGTGGAAGAGTTCGTGTGCCCTAAATTATTACCTACCAATTACGATTCTAGAATATAAGCATTTCTTGCTCTTTTCTTATTTTCCTTGCGATGGTATTTATGGCTTTGATGTTGCTGTTTCAAAATGTTCCACAGTGAGAAGTGCAGTATCTTTAATCCATATTTTAATCAAGTCAATCGGTTAGGGATTAATCCTACTATCTAATGATGTATGATAATCTTCATGGTGAATATTGAAAAGTACAAACGGAACTGACTGTCATGTTTGACAGAGTTGATCTTCGGAATCTACTTAAAGCATCCCAAGTCTAATAATCGCTCTTATACTTCATGTGATTTAAGCTTACTTGAGTAACGAAAAAATTTTTTTCTTTATGTAGTTATGCTACTATAATTTACAACAAACGAACAAAAAGCGTTGAAGTTATTCACAAAAAGCCGGAGTTCCTTGAGCCTTGTTTTGATGGTATGTCATAGTTTTTACTGATATTGCCTTCAGATGACGTAATTGAAGTCCCAAATTCAGTGAAAGCTGATGTAAGTCAAAAATTGTTTATTCTGTTCATATTTCAATTATCAAGTAATATAACTAGTTTTAACTTGGAAGATGCTACCTTCAGTTGAACATAAGGAGATGTATTTGACAATGAATTCAAATTCATTCTTTGATTGTTTCTTTTCAATAATTAGTCTGAATTTTCTTCTTGCTCTTCTAAGGTCTATTGATATTGGGGAATTATGTGCAAATCGGAGTAGTCTAAAATCTTATATCCGGTAAATGTATAGAATTAATTTAAGCTATCAGTTAAATTGCCTGCATTATGTCAAGAAATGCTTATGAATATAACTAACAGGTTTAAAACACAAAATCGATTTTGTATATCCTCCGGATTTCGAATTGTCGGTTAAAATTGTTTTTATTTTATATGAATCAAACCCCGGCCCAACTAGGCTCCTGTCATTTTGCTTTGCAGAGAGCTACTCTCATCAATGCTTTCGGTTCTGTCAAAAAACAACGTGCTTTACGTGAAATGGAAAGAAATCAAACTCAAAAGAATTCGGTGACCAATGCTCAAGTGATCGATCGAGCTATGCATGGTCAAACCAAATTAAAACATGATAACGAAGCCAATTCGAATAATCGTAAGACTTGTTGTATTACTTTCTGCCAAACTAGATTTTTACCGTTATTTCCGGTTATATATTTACGAAACTTTTTATTTGATAGTAATTAGTGCTGAATTTAGTATTCAAACTTAATTCGGGAATAGGCTTACATTTATTGTTTTTAAAGTATTAAGCTAAGTATAAAATTTTGCACCTAGTGAGCAAGTTACGTCATTGTTGTAGGATTAACTAACTCGAATAAAACCTCTCGGTCCGATTTTCGTAGCCGTCTAATTATACGTGGATTTTTCAATAAGCGTTAGCTACGATCTATAACATATATATTTACGTCGTGAGTAGAGGGAGCGAAAACCTATTGATTACTGATGAGTTTTTCATTGACGCCATGAAAATAGTTGATTTTACCTTTTAATTTCAAACATGTTTTGAATGTGCAGTTCTTTTATCTTCAGCCTGGAGTGATAGTTTACTGGTTAAGAAATTCAGGTTTCAATCAGTATTAAGTAGCATGTTCCAGTTGCTCTCCATCTTTTGACTACGCTATTCATATGATTTCTGGATAGCGTAATGAGTCATCCAATTCGGTAATGTAACGCTCTTTGTTAATTTTTTGGTTGATCCGATTCACTTACTAATTAGACCGTTGGTTGAAAAAGTAAAATGTATTTCACTGTCAAAACTTGGATTACTCATTTTTCTTAAGATGCTGCGTGTTGACAATAATAAAATATCATGTCATTTAAATTTACCCTTATTATATCTTGGCCTAGTAAACCCTTCCCTTCTTGTAATTATCTTGTTTATATATCTGAAGTTTACCAACATTTAAATTATGTTAGTTCCGATTATTTTGACCCATCCTATGTTTAGTCCCTTCTCGACTTAAAAAGGGTAACGTAACATAAAAATTGCTTTGGTGAAATCTATACATTTGCCTCACGTAAAAATACATATATAAAGGATTTCGTAAGTTCATTGTTACTTAGCCCTAATGTTTTACACTCAAATATGTCATTAAACTATTTTTGTCACTTTATTTAGCTGACAATGAAATGGATTGTTCTAACTCTCAAACCGATGAACGTCTCCGCCTACTTCCACCAATAGTCTTGAAAGCTTCTTGTCCTGCGGATGTTTATCCTTATGAAAAATTAGTTCCTCCTAGAATTTCAGAAGCCTTAAATTCGGAGGTACAAAGTATTATATCCGCTGATGTCAATTCGATTGATACTCTAATAAATAAGAGTATTTACCCGCAGTGGATAAGGAATAAGCTGTATAACTTGTGTACAACTAAGTCTGAAGGTTATACAAAACATGTTACTGGTTTGGTGTTTCTCAGTCACATGTTTGCTTTGTTTCACTTGCCTAACCGAGACTTGATGCGCAAGGTTCCACTTCCAGATACACCAAATACTGTTAACAAATATCTTCTTACTCAGTTTACAGCATCAGTTAGTCGGAATGGTATGGGACGTCTAAAAGTACGGTATGTAACTTTTCCTCACTACTTTAATGATTCACATTCGTTAACTGTTTTAAACTGCATAGGTTTTGATGAGATTGTGACAGTTTAATAATAATAATCTTCTTTGTACAGTATTTAAACTACTAAATATAAAATGAAGGACATGTAAACTTGAGTTTGTCTATGGTCCGTGGGAAATCCTCCAAGATATGTTTGTGTCTAAAAATGCATTTCGGCAAAACATTTGGTAAGGAATCCTTCTAACCTAATATTACGCTTTGATTCCTGTGATTAATATCGTGAATAATTGTCATTCCTTTGAAAATCCTTTAATTGAAAAATATTACTGTGGAGGACCCACCTAGGGGAGTTGGAAAAACCTAACTCCAAACCAATGGTGCACATGGGCTCCAGGATCCTAAAGGAACAAATGGCGTATGAACCTATTGTTGGTCACCGGCTACCGTGGGACCGAATCTCCTTCTGTTGCTCCACTGACTTGTGGACTAGACTTCTAGGTCAACGGCTCGGGGAGTGTTCTCTTAATAAAAACCCCTGCTTTGGTCTGAGCGACCGGGCACTATCCCAACCCTTACACAAATCGAATGGCGAAGTGTGGCGCATTTGTATTTGGCGCCTCCTTGTACTAATGTTTATTTGTTTAAAGGAAATAAATATCACCCTTCACGACTTCAAAGACCCAAACAGTGGTCATTAACAGTTTTCCAAACTTCTATTTTAGTATTCATCCCCACTTCCATGTAACATAGAAAGATTTCTAACGCTAAATTGCAAAAGTGGCAGAACCTGTACACCAACCTGTCAAATACATCAAATTCATTTTATCCTACGGAAGTATCTTTTTTTAAAAACTAGACGAATCCCCTGTACATTCTCCAGAATTTTAGACAGCCCTTTATTCCTATAAACCAATGTATTCACTGGGGTTCACTACCAACAGTAGAAAAAGCCCCTGCCAATTCATTATTAACACCACTATTAATCACTATACCAACAGATGTATGCCTATCTACTTTGGAGACCTAGCAGCAATTAAGTATAACCTCGTTCATGGTATAAAGTTGATAACTTTCCTCAAAAATGTTTGGCTAACTGATTCAAATATTGTAACATTGGTCTGTGATTGTTCCTAACCAAGGTCAAAACAACAAATACCTGAATAAATGAACCTCCAGGTGTTTCACTCTAGTTGTAGATATTTACTTCATTTTTGTTTGTCATTTATGAATTCTGATTTTGTTTGTAATACTTTAGCGCAATGTCACCAATGCTTCGTGACAAATTGATTACGCACATGTTAGTCCTGATACTTCATTGTGACAATTTCAAGACGATAGTTGATAGTTTGACTGTAGACTTCAAAATCGGACGTGAAAGGTTAGTATTGCATTTCACTACTATACACATACAAGCTAATTGTTTTCCATATTATTCACGTAATTGCTATGTATTTGTATCATGCAAGTCAGCTAGTGAATCATGAAATCCACTATTTTTATGATAGCTCACCTCTTCGCCGTTTTTCTCAGAGTCCATACATGTGGAGTCTTCACCAGGTATACTGCATTCCATCAGCAGTATGAAGATATCAAGTGCGAAAATAATGAAGACATTTGGTGCTATCAAGTCAAACCTTATTTTCAGATGGCAACCTTAACCCATAACTATCTTTATAGTATAAGGCTTAGTTAACTTTGAGTGTATTATATACCTGAGATCCTAAGATACCTTTTACAAATAAAGATCACTTTCCTTCGACACTAGGTGCTTCACTTTGTATACAGTTTGTCAATTGTGATAGCAGATGATATATATCTCATAAACCGACTATCTAATAAATGTGATGAGGAGTGATTCTTGACCAGTGCATTTCCTATTTTGCTGTGGGGCGATAATTTAGATCCCTTTTTGACTGTATCCCACTAGTATGTCATGTCTGTCAACTTAGATCGAAAATTTTTGACGTAAATCCGAATCTGTCCATATAGTGCATATCCAATTTACTGCTCTGAGGACTGTTTTTTTCACTTTATTTCTTTGCATCCACTGCCCTACATTAGATATTCATGTGATAATAAATAATAGTTTTTGCTCCAGTTTTCTTCCACGGTCATAGATAGCCTGGTCGACTCGTTTTCTCATCATGAATGACTGCTACATTTCATTCCAGTGTTTTGACTTCGCGAATGATATTACTTAAAAGTCACTGATTTGGTAATAATGTTGAAGGTTTCAGATTGGTTCACGGGTAATATCACACTCCATACTCTTGTTGTAGGCAAGAATTTTACGGACAAATCAAGTCAGGTTCCTCGTTTTATAACGTAATCCCCAGGACTTACAATTTCTTTTCTAGATACACATTATATTTGTGGACGAAGTCATCTCCATTATTTACTAGTACTATTTGGTTTCAGATTGTTCAGAATATTTTATGATTCTTGTTGGGAATCGTTGAGTGATGTCATTCTTGTTATCACGTTTATCTCTAAGTATTTAGTTAGACACTTATATGAGGATTTATTTTTTGTCTCTTAGGTTAACTCAATTTTTCCAATATTTGGGATGTAAATGTTCAAAGGTTGAAAATACTCAAAACAAATCTGAAATGAACATGGTAGCTGAACTGGTGACACCCGTAAGATTACCGGATCTCAAGTCAAATAGAACACCACATTGATTTTAGCAAAACAATTGGCGACTGTACATAAAGTTGTTCTTTTGTTAAATATTTCTTCTTTCTTTGCCTTGGACTAATTATTCAATTTTAATTAGATATGTCACTATCTATATATATGATGCGAAGTTTCGCTGAATCAGTCACATGATTAGTAGAATTAACAAAAGAAACAATCTTGAGTGTTGTACTAAAAAAATTATTAAAAAAAACTATCAATTTAACACATGTACCTACGAGACCAAACATTGGAGGAACTAGTGACAATATTTATAAAGTTTAGGAGGTGAGATAAAAAGAATAATAATGGTTAGCTTAATCTCCCAGTTACTAATTTCCAAATTTAAGTTCCCCTCTATCTATCTCAAACTGAGCAGCCAGGCAATATCACTAGCTCCCACATAAATTATGCTCTAAAAGATATCAAGTATACTGATCTGTACTTGATCACTGAGTTGTATAGTCATCAATCAACTTAATGCCTAATTTGTCTGTAACGCGTCATGAATAGACAGACAACAGTTGAGCTCATCACAGATCTCATTTGATATGTGTGAGGGCTGTGATACTGCCCGGGTGCCCAAACTGAAGCAGGTGGTTTTCTTAGGGGGCCACACCCGGAGTCTTCGACCTGAAGGTCTGATTCACAAGGCAGTGGAACAACGTAAGGAGGTGCATTCTCATGGTAGCCGGTGACCAACGATTGGTTGATACGCCATTTGTCCCTTCAGGATACTGGAGCCCATGTGCACCGTTGGTTTGGAATCAGGGTTTTCCAACCCCCCCTAGGTGGACTCTCCATGTCCACCAACCCGGTTAAAGCGCCGGACATTCGCTTTTTGTTTTCTCAATTTCGTAAACAACACCCCCGCCACGAGGAGGCAGTAAGTAGAACTTCCCTGGCAGAGGCCATATACGTGTGGCCACGTGAGAGCATTTCGAGAGGAAGAGCGGGCTCTCCCCACTCTCGGCCGTACCAGGGCATTTGAGGGCTCGGGAGATATATACTTGTCTACTGAATAAAAGAAACCACTAAACAAACTTAAAACGATTCAATAAAAAACCTCTTGACGACGCCACTTACTAATGCTGTACAAACGTATTTATAATCATGTTATACATTGTAGTGTATACTTAAATACAGAGTCGTTGCGTTATTAACAAGGTTATCGAGACTTAATTAATTATTTTGAAGTGTCAATGCAAATGGAGAATTCGATAGTTCGTCGGGAGTTTAATCTCGAAGCTCATGTAATCTGCTTAAACAGTATTGATTTGCTGTAAGTAGGTAAATCCACATAGTGTGTCACTATTTCTATAAAAACATGAAAGTTAGTGGTGTTGTTACCGTAGTCGTAAAACGTACGTGCTTTTAAATGGTGTCATAGATAAAACCGCTCAAGATACCAAGAAATAATACATGGATAGTCAAACAATGGAAAAATATGGAGCGTCAGCAAAAACAAAATGTATCTTTCCATCCATTCCTCTTAGTGAGCGTACATGTAAAATTTAGTTATGCATTTGGTCTGGCTTATTTTAAGCTACCTATTTATGCGTTGTTTTTCGGAAAAAACATAATCCTTCGACGTTTGACGAAGTGGGCCTTTCAATACTTATACTAGCATATGTGCACTTGATTCGGTGATAAACTTAAACTAGGACCCTCCTTGCCACAGATGCTGAGAACGCTAGAACTGGAGACGTCATTTTGGTGTGTATATCAATAAAATAAATCACTTAACAAATAGAAACTCGATTCCTAGGTGTCTAGTTTCCTCTGGTCATCCCAAGCTTTTAGAAAGTTCACTCGATGTTATTTAGAAGTACGGAGTATCTTGTTTAAATGTCTCCATCTGTATGTACACACTGCAAACGATGTAGCCAACGAATAATAAGGTCTAATTGGAAACGTACTTTGCATATTTACTCTTACAACTATTCCGATTTTTAATGTCAAATTACTTTACGTTGATTTCCCAACAACGCTGGTGTTCTGTAAAATTGCCTAATTACACTCCGACTTAAAAAAAAACTCTTCCACCTTCTTAGCTTTATTATTTTTATCAGGAAATATTCTTAAATTAATGCTGACGGTTGATCACTATGTCTAGCGATCACTTTGCGTTAACTTAATACATTTCTTTCAGGCCACTCTTCAACCCTCGGACTTTGAGTTGGAGAGAATTTTGCTATTATTAACTTTGTTGTGGATTACTTTTAAATCACTATTTAACTGCATATTTCTCATCAGACATTACGGAAAAATATACTGCATGATCATTAATAAATATTTATTAATTCAGTATCTTTGTCATGTTAAAATAAAATAAATTATGCAAAAGTATCCAGTCCAGATATGCGTGAATAAATATTAACAGCAAACAACTATGAACTATACATAATCATGTATCAAGTATTAGAACACGTGGAATTATAGCTCGTCACTTTTTAAAAATATTTACAATCAGAGAACATAGTACTTCTCTTTAATTTGTATCACAGTTAACACATTTGCAATCATTCACTAAAATAAACGGAACTGGTAGAAATGACATAAGAAAAGTGTGAAATTCCATTTCATAATAAGCGATACCACGTAAATTACGATAGCAGCTGTTACTGGCCACAACAGAACTGTTGTACGCTTGAGAAACGGTAAAGCTGAAATGTAACAAGAGATGTTATTTGTTATTGGTCATATATGACTGTAACATCCAATACCCGATATTTGGTGTCAAACATGATATCCATCCTAAACAATCTTCAATAAACATCTGGATGGGAAGCAAGTTTGCTTAAGGTCATTTCAGATATTCACCGTATGAGACTCAACAACGAACGAACTTTATCAAATATGTCTATTATTCACTGCCTATCTATTAATAACTTTAGAATTAACCATAGTATATCTAACCAGTTAAGATCTGGATATTTCATCTCCAACTTGTTTACTTTTATTTTTTCCCCTATTTATCTTAATGATATCTTTGTTCTGTTGTTTCCCTTTTCTCTAAAACTATAATGGTCTATATCGAGTAGCTGAAAGTTAAGTACACATACTGAAAAATCGGAACATTTTTACTTACAAAATTTTTGTACATTCTACCATAAATAACGAATTCATTAATTCACCTAACCGACCACGGATAACTAACTTCACGGTTAGCAGTTACGATAAAATGAAATATAACAGTAATTCTATTTTTCTAAGGTAGTTGCACACAATCGTAATAAAAAATATCAAGAAATGATTGGCTAAATACAGGTAAAAATGCAATGTGAACTTACTACGGTAACCCAGGAATGTGATATAGGTGTAATAAGTGAAACTCGTCAACCAAAAAGTATTACCCAGTAACCTCCCGATGAACCAGTTTTGGAGAATAACTAGATATTTAAAGAAAAAACAATTTAAGTCAAAAATATTGGAAGAAATGTGACAATAATTTATTGTTTTCTAATCTGTTGAAGAAACTGAAATGGTGATAAGATATGGCTACTTGCTCTTCATGTTAATATTGTATGGTATATGCGTATGTATACTTATCGACAGGATAGTGTTTCGATTATTATGAATTCTGATGCATTTGTGGCATTTCTAGACAGCCAAATTTGAAATAATATGTTATGTACAGTTATTTACAAGTTGCTAAGTCGGAAAAGTGAGTACATCAAATAGTATTCTGATGTAGTCAACTATGTAATAATTTGTGATTGTGCGAAATGCCGTTTCGTAGGAGAGGGCACATACAAGTCATTACTATTTGATTTTAAATGTCTTTTAAACACTTTCTGAGCACGGTGTAATCAAGTAATTAGTGCGAACGATAAGGCATGAAGTACAAAATAAAAATAGTTGGTCGATTAAACTAAACCTCTATCAAATGGGGCAGTTAGACTGTTTGAACACACACCTGATGTCTACTACAATGTAGAATTTTGGCTAACAAAGGAGTATGTTAGGAGGCTGAGAACAACTAAAAAATAGCAATAAACCGTTGAGTTATCAACTGTTGATAAGGCGTGATGCAATCAGGCTCTGGTTTTTAGTCTCAAAAACTAATTATAAATATACATAGTGATCTGATTGGCTATGTGTATAGTGCCCAGAAATTGCATACTGTGAACAAATAAAATTAAAAGGATTTTGAAGTTAGCAAACCTACTGTACAGAAAAGGTAACTGTAACAAGTGCAAAATGCACAATGCCGGAAAAAATCCATTTAAATGAACATCAAAGGCGTATCCCCATTCAACTTCCGGGTTGGTTTCAACAAAAGGCCCCAATCCATTGAGTTGCGGACGACTTTTGGATGAATCAACGAAGAAACGATTCGTAATAATCCAAAAGAATGTTGCCTGGAGAATACTAATTGCAATGAAATCGACGAATACGACCCATAGGACGAACTCAACTGACTGAATTGCATTTAAAGACATACAAAAGGCAAACCCCAACGAAGTAACTACAGTGTAGTGAGAAATGAAGCAATTATTTAGATTTGTTGAAAGAATTTTGGTGTGAATAGTTTACAATGGTTCATTGAGAAAACAAATAAACTTTGGCTAAATATGTATTTCATGAATAATGATTGACAAAGTACTTATTTGGAAGTTGAAGCAGTGGGATTAAAGCTTTAATAGGACAGGTGTTAATAAGTAATAACTTTTAGTCTGACTTTGTATCAAAAACGACTCTGGAGTTTAAGTCATCGAATAAAAAAAGAATTATTTAAATACAATGCTATCAATCTATAAGAATTAAGGTACAATCAATACGGTAACCTGTCACAGAATTAGATAAAAAATAAAGTCAAACAACTGACTGCATTTGAAGTTTAAACAACTAAAAGTTATTTTAGTTGCCTTTTTTGAAACAACAAACAATTTCGTCGACACCGTTTTTGACAACCTTAGTTTAGTATACATGAGTCATCCTATGACTTTAGGAATAAACTGCGTTGCCACACTTCCCAACTCGTTAGTGGATAAGTAACCTGAATGATATATCTTTGAAATATCCCATTTGTACCTAACTTAGAGAGTCCAAGTATGACAACTGTATTATGACATCCAATTCAAATTACTAACTACAACAATTTATGACTAAAGGCAGTTAGTCATAATCAACATAGAACCTGAGGCGTTGGCCCAAGTTTCAACATCATATCAGCACAGCAAGGTGAAGTTAACAAACTGAATATCAAAGAAGTGGTGACATTAGTGACCCCATTGCAACTGATCTTGAGCCACGTCACAACGTTTTCAACAACTGATGACAAGAATTGCGGGGACCTCAACCAGATTATCTTCACTTAGAAACACGTCACAGATCACTAGGCAATGACTTTGCATACTGATAGTACTTTTTGGCTTGCTTGTCCCTAGCTTTCCTACAACCTCCTGCTCTTGTGAACATTGGGCATTAAGGTAGGCGGTAGCTGGCCATCCGAAATACGTATTTCAACCATCACAGTTAAAAGAGATTCGTAATCGTATCAAATGGTTTGTTACGAGTGCCTAGTACCCTGTGTCTAACACTAGCATTGCTCACTCAAACGTCTTAACATTCAACAGCAATGCTTCGAGGGCACCTATGATTGGACACCTGTAACCACCATATCTCCTTTACATATAAAGATCAAAATTTACAGCAGTGAAGTAAAATAGAGAGGTTGTGCAGCATACTCGCGTGTTGTTTCGGAGATAAACATTTCGTCTATGCCACAAGTTAACAATTGAAAAGAGGGCTTTTGGAATATGTATGGTGTCAGACATCAATTCACCAGAGCTGACATGAAGTCCAAAGAAAATGAAGTATATCATATGGATATAGATAAAATAACAGATGATTCGAAACTATTTCTGCGAAAAATGATGAAATCGGGTCGTTACTCAGAATCAAAGTGAGCATCCTTAGGCTATGGAATACGGCATATTACACAAGTAGCTAAAAAAAACTAACCCGAAATAAAAACGATAACTGAATATATGTGCACATAAATTACCTGGGATTAATTCAGTTACAAAAGAACAAATGATAAATCTGTGACATGGGTGAGATTCAACTCATGATTAGTATACTCAAAAATACATTCTCATGCTCAGAAACGCGTATTTTCAGTCGTTTATAATCAACCGAGTAAACAGTTGGAATTCTAACATAAACAAATGTTTTTACATAGTCTGCAACTCAGTGGAACAGCGGGACAACTGTCAAAGTAGTCGATCTTTAGTCATTCAGTACCTGTTTGAACCTTGTTTTAGCCAATACAGTTAGAGAAACTGGATGGCAATATTATTTATCACTCAAAGGATCTTATTTCAGTCTCATCGTGAATCTAGTTTCAAAAAATACGTAAAAATATGTTCGGTGCAATCGGTGTAATAAGCCGCCAGAATGGTAGGATGTAAAATGCAACTGCTTTTCTAGCACTATCTATCTTGTGTTTTGCATGGTTTACCACCTTCATAGAGAATGTATACATTCTGGCAATATGTATTACTGCTTTCAGGACGTTTTAAAAATTCATAAATCCCATCAAAACGCTTGAAACGGAACGAGGGAAGTCAGGGAAAATTTATTGAGACTTACAGATCAAGAAAACCATCATTAGGACTAGAAATGCTGGATCATCTCTTGCCCATTGCTGTCGCGAACCTGAGGATTTTACATATTATAAACGGTGTACATACATTTGCGATAATTAAAATTCCTGAACACACGTTGCGGCCCAACAAAGAGTTGCCACATCTGCCATAAAGCATATTCGAAATCCATGTGTCTAACATGAAACAGTCGGCGGAAGTATCGACTGCGCTTCTCTGCTGCAGATAGAATTCTTTTGACTGAATGTGAGGTACATGAGTTGGAACAATTAAATATCTTTTCAAACATAGGTTTTGTAGTTTGACCAACTAATTTGCTGCAAGTAGAATGCTCGAGATTAGTCATCAAAGATCATAACGCTAAATACTGTAGATCCCGCTAGAATCAAATGGTTCAAATGGTTCAAATGGTTGTGGACGGAATAGAAGAAGCTTTCGCTTAACAGGCTTCCGTGTCTAGTAGCAGGGGATCACCAAATCCTCCAGGCAGGAACCTAGGTATGTTAACAATAAAAGAGGAAAAGAAATTGGTAAATCATAGTATGATACTGTCTTTGGTCCTTAAGTATAGGTCAAGTTGCCTCTTGAAGGACTCCTGAGAAGTCGCTTGGACTAGCTCAGCGGGCAGCGAATTCCAGCTTTTGACAACTCTTAAGGAGTAGAAGTTGTGTCTACATCCCGTCTTGCTATATTGAGTTTCCAGTTTCTGGGTGTTACCCCTTAGGTTATTATTCGAACTAAGCTTGAGTAAGTGTTTAAGAGGATGTCCAGAAGTGTTAAGAATACTATAAGCCATTAATAAATCACCCCTAAGACGCCTATACTCTAATGGGTAAAGGTCTAGTAAATGGAGGCGTTCTTCGTAAGGCTTAGATTTGAGTCCGCGAACTGATTTCGTGGCTCGCCGTTGGATACGCTCCAAAGTGATCTTGTCCTTTTGGAGTGAGGGGGGGAGTACTATATTTCCGTACTCTAAATGGGGACGGATAAAACTATTGAAGATTGTGTGGAAAGTTCTTCCGTCAAACTGACCAAAAATGCGCTTCAATGTTACTAGTGCAAGGTTAGCTCGGAAGGCATTTTTGTCACAATTAGCGTAAGACTTTAAATCATGGGGCACCAGGACTCCTAAATCTTTTTCGACTTGGGATACTACTAGAGAGGAATTTCTTAAGTTATAACTGTAGTCTGCGACATGTCGCAGATGGACTACTTTACACTTTGAAGTGTTAAACGTAAGTCCGTTATCATCTGCCCAACTTTGAAGTCGAGTCAGATCCTCCTGAAGTGCCTGTGTATCGTCTTGGTTGCGTATCTCTCTCCAAAGTTTCACGTCATCGGCAAAAAGTAGTAAGTCTGACGTTACCTGTTGAGGAAGATCGTTTATGTAGATCAAGAAGAGGAGAGGCCCTAATACTGAGCCCTGGGGAACCCCACTAGGACATTCCATAGCCTGAGATAAAGTGAAATTAACCCTAACCTTAAAGTGTCGATTTTCTAGGTATGAAGTAAGCCAATCGATTAGAGGTGGTTTGATACCTAGTCGTTTGAGCTTATTGATAAGACACAAGTGGTTAACTTTATCAAAAGCTTTTGAGAAGTCAAGGTATATGATATCAACCTTTCCCTTGCGATCGAGGATGCTTGTCCATCTATCCACCGCAGTCAGCAGGTTGGTTATACAAGAGTAACCCTTCCTGAAACCATGCTGTTGGGGTGAGAAGAAGTTTAAGGACAGTAGATAATCGTTTAAACCATCGCATATCAGGGACTCCATGAGTTTTGAAGGTAATGACAGAAGAGCCACAGGCCGATAACTTGAAGGTTCATTGCGTCGACCCCCTTTGAAAATTGGTGTGATGTGAGCCAACTTCCAATTTTCCGGTAATTTGCCTTGGCTTAGCGAGTGTGAAAACATCACGCTAAGCGGCGTTGCCAGGATTGAGGCTGCCTCCTTCAGTATGGCAGAATGAACCATATCCGGGCCAGGAGAAGTATCTAGTCTTAAGTGCTGCAGTTTCCGGAACACCAAGTCAGCGCTTAGGTCCACTTCGGAAAGCCCTGTGGAATTACAGGTGAAACTTTCGTCAATAGAGTTGATGTCAGCCGGCTGAAATGTTTGAGAGTAGTGTGCCGCCAGAAGGTTAGCGGCGTCACCATCGTTGTTGGTTGGGCCATTAAGACCTAGCAGTTGAGAAACTCCTGTTTTGGCTTGACGAAGAGAGGCTGCATAACGGAATAGGCTTCTAGGGTTCGAGGCAAATTTGTCCATAAGCTTTGTCTGATAATGAAGCCTGTCTTCTCTTATAGCCTTCGTGCATATGTTCCTGATATGTTTGAATTGCCTATACGCTCCTTCGTTGTCAGTTCGTTTGTATTCCGCCCAACAGTGTCTTTTACGGCTTAGCAGGCGAAGGGTACGGTTCTTGATTATTGTAGGTGGCTTACAGCTTTTGGGAACCGTTTGAGGAACTGAATGGTTTGTAGCACATAAGAGCGTGTGCAGTAAGAAGTTCCAGTGACCATCCACATAGAGTTGGGGGTGAACATCCCAAACCACCTGTTGTAAATAGTCGTGTAGAGCTGGCACATTCAGCCGTTTAAAATTCCAACGCAAGTTATTGTTGGGATACCTTAGCTTAGTTTTGGTGACAAAACTGAAGGCTATGACGGCATGATCGCTCTTTCCCAGAGGAGCCAAGATTGAGAGGTTGTCAACAAGGAATTCTTCATTTGTGAATACACAGTCTAACCGCGATGGTGTCTGACTGTTTCTCCAACGAGTTGCCGACCTCACATTTTCATATAAGCCCAAGTCATCAATGAGGTTGAAGAACCGAGCTTCAATTGAGTTGTCACCTCCAGTATACGTGTGTTCCACGAAGTTGACTCTAGGAAGGTTAAAGTCCCCTAGAATCAGGATATGTGTGAAACCGAGACGGGTAGAGCGGGATAGTCCATCCAGCATACGACTATCGTACTCGATGTCAGCAGTTGGCTTCCTGTAAATGACACCGACTAGACACCTCGAAGTGCTAGACAATCTTACAGAGCACCATATGGATTCCTCAAGATTTTTAAACTCGAGATTGTGAACTTGGTGCACCTCCAAGCAAGAGCTTATGTATATGGCTACTCCACCCCCAATTCCTGTTGTTCTGTCGTTGCGGAACAAAGTCATCCCTGGTAATGCTAACTCTTGGTCCGAGAACTGAGAAGATATCCAGGTTTCAGATATTCCTATCAGGTGGGCCTTATTAGCGTTGCAAAGTTCACGTAATTCATCCAGTTTGTTTGGTAGACTCGAGGCGTTCGTGTATAAGCAATTTATGCTTTCAATTTGGAACGCATGAGCTTCGTCCTGTTTTTCTGTATGAGCCTTGTGTGAATGGACAGGTAGCCCACCCATGTGAGGTTTACCGAGGTGGTAGGCCCTGTCCTTTACACGTTTTTTTTATCGTTTAGACAATCCACAAGTGGAATGGTCAGCTCCAACTTGCCTTTGTACTTGGTCCTGGCTTCGTATGGCCTGTCCGGGTGCATGTGGATTCCAGGTGGCAATCGACGTCTGTTGGCACGAAATGCTTCCAGAACTGCAGCCGCCATGTGGGAAGATGTTAATTACCAATGTTAAGTTTATGGTGAAATATCAGAAGACTGTAAATGAAATATATAACGCTTTCGCTTAACTATCTGTTTCGCATAATGAATAAATCTCGTGTATACTCAAATAGGGGATTTCGCTCTTTAAAATGAAAGCAAACGATATTGTAAATATTTCATTTTTAAGTAGTATGCGTCCAAATCTCTATTGAGGTCTAAATATGATAAATAGAAGGAGTTTTGGGGATAAAATTTTTCAGTTCAATGCTTTACGAATTTTCGTTGCATGTTGATTAATAATTATTGGTTGATATGTTCACGTCAAACTCTTAAAAGAAGACATGAATCCTGTTCAATTTTAGTAAGTAGTTTAGGAAAAAAGGAGCCTTAAAAACGTTTCGGAATGAAAGATGCAGATGTGAAAAAGCAGCGGCTGGTCATCCTTTTAGTCGAATTTTTGGAATGTCCGTTGTATTGGCTAATAGTTCAAACTTCTCGAACGTTTTAACCTTGATGGAAAGGACCTTAGTCTCATCCTATATATAAAAGTAACATTCAAATACCCTGTTTAAGCCTAAATTCAAAGATACGATATTGCACAGCCAATTTTTAAGCTTCAATATTATACAGCTGTCAGAACGCTAGAAATCGAGGAGAAAACTATTACATAAATCTCTCTCATTTTATTTAGGGCTCTAATGCCGGAGGATAGCTCTCTAGAGAGCATGGGAGTGTCTGATAAGGAAAGGTTGGACAAATAGTATACAATGCATGGAGCGAGTACCAGCCCATCAACCTTATCCGCCCACATACGGTCCAAAACTTGAAGAAAGGTAAATCCTCTCCATTAGGATAGACCGTTGGTCCAACGGTTCCCAAGAATTCAACTTGGAAAGGAGAGACCATTGAGAGTGTATGATGTTACCAGCAGATAAATAAACACCCAAGAACGAACCAGTATTGTCGTTCACAGAGTGCCCAGAATGGTGGGTAGTGGTCAGGGTAAAGTTCATGGACGCGATGGCCATCATGTAGTATCAGCCTACCCACCAACATACTGGTGAGTATACTCTGGCTACCTCATCCGTTACGCTTTACGAGCACTTCGTCTTCACATCTGATAGCTGTAAACTTCGGGAACCAAGGGGACCAAACTGAGTCTATTCAGGCTTAGAATACTTCGAAGAATGACCCCTTCAGCCACGTCATAGGCAGTGGGAGCCGACCTAAATAGGTAAGGCGACGGCAGAAAAGCTTAACAAAATACATATTGGTATCATTCAACCCCGATCAATAACCCATGGTACGGGACAGAAATTGAGGTTCCTCAAATTGAACGCCCTATACAGGAGAGGAAGAATGTAGCGGACAGTTCATATAGAACTGGTCGACCAACTTTAGCCAATAATTTATTCCATTAGCGGCTTGTCATAGTCATTAGAACTTCACGGCCCATGGAACATCTGGATGGCCATATCATAGCCGTGTGTAACGTAGCCATAAACAAAATGCCTTGGAAGGATGACAATGCACCCTAACTCATTTACAACAGAGCGAACTACACAACTACGAGGGAGTATTTTCAACGCTCTTCATGGCAACTAGAAAGGTGAAAGCTAACGTTGAATGACCACTGGGAAATCGTGAGGGATATCATTCCGATTTCTATACTTTGCAATATACCTCAGGTAAACATAACCGGTAATAATAAATCCCGAGTTATGTGCGGCACAGAAAGCAGGCTATATGTCTGTAGGAAAGCTTGGCACAAGTGAAAAATCTCCATAAATGATCCTCATCGTAGCGCTTACTTTGTACTGAGAAACAGATACAACGCTGAAGTCTGAAGCGATAGATATTTTTAGGCAAAACTAAAATGTAAGGTAATTTTAAATATCTCTACAGATTTTTGATCAAAAAACCTGCTCTCAGAGAGCTAACCGGCATAGATCATACCATTTTAAAAATGGTAGAAATCTTCGGTCACAACTTCATCGACCAGTAAATCTAGAAACCTACAAGAGTGTAAACTGACAATCCGGGGAATATTCAAGTAAATCCTGGGTTAGTACTAAGAAAACTAAAAATTCCTTCACCTGTGAAAGTTATCAGGATGTGGTAAGATCTGATAAAGACTAACCTGAGTTTTAAAGGGGTTTTAAAACAATCAAAAAGTGGACAGTAGGCAATGGGTTGAAACTGTCAAAATATCATACGATGGACATTTCGCTACATAGGACACAAACAACTTACGTCTTCCATAAAAGAACGCTACCGATTGTCTCCTTAGAGTGTAATCTCATGCTAGTAACCGGAGAGCTTATACGCCAGCCGAAACTATATAGGAGATGCGGCCAAAGCAAATGCAACTCTACACTTTATCGGGAAGGCAACTCGACGCAATAACCTAAAAATTGTCCTTAACTCAAAAACACATTAAGCACACCAAGTCACCTCAACACGAGCATTCTCCCAGAACATTGCCACACCACTCTAGGCAACATCCGAAAGACTATACATCAAAGAGTGGAAACCATGGCGCTCTGCCACTTTTTCACCTAAATAGTCTCACCCACGTGTAACGCAGATTCGAAGTGGCCATAGCCTCCTCAGTGGACAGCATCAAGAGGAGGTCCGACAAACACGTACTCCCCCATGTTTTACTACCTCCGGTCTGAACCAGCTGTGCATAGAGAATGTCTCGTACCTTGCCTACTGTTTTTATTACGATAATCAGTAAGTACTTCTTATTTCGCTTATTATTGTTTCTGTTTTCCCTTCTATTCGTGCACTTTGGTCTTCTCACACCGTCTGGATCACCGAGCAATTAACTTATTCATTTCGTGAAAAAATCGTGTTCTCCTAGCATCGGAATATGTTACTATTAATAACACTGCGATCAGTCGCAGCCAGTGACTGGAGAACTGTTGGTATCCAAACGCCCCACTGAACTGAGACGAACGCACTCAATAGAATTACAAGATTTTCAAATTAAAAAATAACTATCAAACCGGTCAGAATCAGTGGTGAGTCGGCTAGATTGCCACCCACTGGATACTATCAAATACCTGGAAAACCATCGAAACATCATGAAATGAGCGTTAAGAAATTAATCCGTCTATACGAGCTCGTGACAAATATATTGGATATTGGTCGCTTTACGATTCAGAAGTACTGTCCTGACCTTGTTTTTATTCCTCAAAATTTATGCTGTGTTCGTACGCGACAAAAGTACCATTTTTGATCCACATGACCTGTCCTGAGCTTAACTTTCGGTAGATTATCTTACTTCTTGTACTTTATCCGGGTTTCTAGTTCACTGTGTTTTTTTCCTCAGCTTAATATTATATCTTGAAAGTTCTTCATATTACGGCCAGTTTTAGTTCATCTTAACTTTGTCGCTACCCGTTTTTATCCATTTTATCCGTCTAGACTGTATTGTTCATATATTCATGACCGTGAACTATTGTTAAACTTTACACTTTACCTTGGTCACTAAGGTCGCTTATGAGCAACCTGAATGCTGTTTTGTTATCACCTTTGGCATTCAGCATGATTTTCAAAATGCATGCACAGACCTTACAGCAATTGTCTACAACAGTTTTGTTAAGCCAGATCGAAAGTTGGTATGTGGCATATGCAATGTGAATGCTGTGGATTCGCTGATCAGTTTGATTATTTTCCTGATAGGTCTGCGTAAACAATTGTCAATAACCCTGATAAGGGACAGCCCTAAGGTAAATAAATAAACAAAGGACTCACTGAGGTAAAGGAGTGAGTCTTCAGTAACATTGGTATGCATCAACACAAGTGAGGATATTGTGAGACTCGAAATCACCACTTCATTGACGGTTTTAAACTCAATAAACCTGTGTCCCCTGGCACAGACTCTCCGGGTGTGACTGTGGTTCCCAAAATGTTTACTGTAGATGACTGGTTCCTCGTCGACAGGGTTAAAGTGGATCAGAAGTCACCGTCAAAATCGCTGAACAGCAGGTTTGTATGAAAATCAGCTTTTAAATCAACCGTGACCTCTACCCCTAAGATTGTCCAAAGAGTTAACAAAATGTGAGGAAAGTCAGACCACAGTATAACTGCTGAAAATGGCTCCAACACCAAAGTACTCAAAAACCTGGGAAAAAGATCACAGATTCTCTCATTATCATGAATCTTGATGACAGCTCTGAGCTTCCTTTCACTCTGCAAACAGAAAAGACTGGATGCTCTGATACGAAAAATTGAACAGGAGGCAAAAAAATCTCGAAATTGAGCCATCAACAGTTATTCAGCTTAACCAGGGGTAGGATATCAGACATCAAAATCATCCACGACTACGTGAAGTAACGTTTACAAACTGTTGTGGCATGTAGGATGTTTCACTGGTCAGTTGCTTGCCAAAATCAGAATCGTACTTTACGATACTGACTGATATACCATATCTTCAGCGCAATCTCTTCAAGGAAGAAATATCATTGTGCGTGGTGTCCCAGAAAATATGGACCTTGAATTTACAGCCCTTGGAGCTTAAGAACGTATTAACCTAACAAACAATGTGATTATCCGGGACCCCAAACAATGAAGATAACCTCCCCATCCTCTCAGATGGTGGCCTCCAACATCTAAAAATGTCGCACTAGCAAAAGCCGGTCGCCAACTGGAGTCTACGTACATCCGGACAGGTCACATGGTGCAAGGATTAGACACAAATCAATATTTTGACTAACTATTCCACCTATTTTCTGTCAAGAGCAAAGAAACTTCGTAGAAGGGATTAGGACTAGCAAATCGGAAAACCTTGTGTACGTGGGTTGTTTGTCCATTCACTCAGGGCTTACTCAGATAAACAGGACAAGGAAGCTCATGCGTTTCACGTCGAAAAGAAAAACTGCCTCCAAACCAACGCTGAGAGTGTACTGAACATAAATGGATGATTTTCATGAGCCTATTAACTATAATAATAATCTGACAAGAATAATTGAAATATGAGCATCTTCTCAAATTACAGACTGAGAGCTTACACACCATGCATTTGTTCCGCAACGATGGAAAAATAGGAACGATTACCGCAGCAACCCTTTATCTACGATCTTGCTTACTGGCACACCAATTAAAAACCTAAGAGTTGGAGTAATCTACAGGAAGCCGACTGCTAACACAAAGTATGGCAATCAAATGACGTGTTTATCCCTCTCTTTTTGTCTCGGATGCACTCATATATTGAGTGTAGAAGAATTCAATCCTCCTAAAGTCCATTTCGTTGTGCACACATAAAGTGAAGTTGGAAATTCTACTGAAGCCCGGTAATGAAACTTCATTCTAGATCGGGGATTATTCAAAAGAGATCGATTGCAAAATATTCAGACGCCGTCATGCCTAGACTGCATTTTTACGAACGAGGAATTCTTAATTGTCAACCTCTCATTCTTTTTTTCCCCCAGGAAAAGTGATTATACCTTCGATTTTATCTGCAAATCAGAGCTAAATCATCATATTAACAACATGGGTTGGAATTAAAAACGACTGGATATATCAACCTTACAGTCAATCTACAGCAGTTTGATTGGGACAATCTTACTTAAATTAGTGTGAACACTCGCTAGAATTTCTTATTGCACACGATATTATGTACTACAAAAGAACCTGTCCCACAAACATTCTTCAAAACTTAAAAGCAACACACAGTAATAAAGAATCGCGCTCTTTGAATGATAAGATGCAGAAGGTACTTCAAGGCGGAATGCAAGCGAATAGTGACGGTATCAATTATAAGCAATTCAAACAAGAAATGAAACGATGCACAAGGGCAGTAAGAAAAGATAGACTTCAGTATCAAGTAGAGTCAATCGATAAATTCGTCTCCAATCAGAAGAGCTTATTCCATCATGCGACTTCCCTTCAATAAACGAAAACCGAAGTTGCTTGTTAATACAGAGAGTCAATGAGAAGTAGTGAAGGGTCAATAGACAGTAGCCAGAGGTGACCTGAAGGTCGATTGAATTTCGTCGGGGTCAATAGGTCATTTTCCTAAAGATAGATCGGCATTTATACAAATGAGATTTACGTATTTCATTTGGTAGCCTGATGCACTTTCCTGCCTATTCTTGTGTTCTCTCTCAAATAGTCAGTTTAGTGTTACAGCATAGCAAACGTGCATCAGCATCAGATATCGAACACCACACATCACAACACATGATGTTAGATTTTAACGAATCAGCCCAAAAAGGACGGTGATAGCACAATGCACTTGACAGAATATTATACAGACTACGTCGAAGAGAGCTTCACCTGAAACTCAAAAGAACCCTCGGAATCGAGACTGTCTTGGTATATCAGAAACTACAGCATCTAAACAAGGACATGTCTCTTGGTCCAGATATGGTTCATTCTGATACATTGAAAGAAACGTCTCTAATCTTGGCAAACTGCTTTGTGTGATGTTCTCACATTCGTTAAGTCGAGGTACGACCGCGAGAAATTGAAAGGTGGTGCATATTACACCAATTTTCAGAAAAGGCTGACGCAGTGAACCTCTAAAGATATCACAGGTATTCGGTGTTTGATAGTGTCTTATAATCGTAGTATGCCAACCGAGTTACATCAAAAGTCAGAAATGAAGTAATTCCAAGATATATTTGGAGGAATATAATTATATCGTGAAGCGTTTTGATTAGGATGGCTAAAAGTTTCAGCGGGTATGTAGCACGGCTCATCGATCCGTGATTTGGTATGAATGCGTGACGGGACGCCTTCAGCTAGGTGTGTCCATCAAGAGTAATGATGTCCGCATTAAATGCCGGGAACTTACAGAATTTTTCATCTTGGGGATATATTTACCGCTATTCCTTCAAGCTACCGCTCGGTAACATTTCTCCCAACACCCGCAGAAGTTATAGAGTCCTTTATACGATTTTCTACGTGAATGTTTATGATCCGTAAACTTCTTTCCACCTCAACAGATCGGTTTCAGGAAGAGTCACTCTTATATAGCCAACCTGCTGACCACAGTGAACAACAATCCTTGATCGCAAAGAGGAGATTGATGCTATATACCTGTATTTCTCAAAAGCCTTTGATAGGATCAACCATAAATGCCTCTTCAATAAGCTCAAAGTGCTCGGTATCAAGTCACCGTCAATAGAATGGATTGCCTAATATCTAAATAAACGACGCTTTAATGTCATAATGAACTTTACATTGTATCGGGATAGATAATGTTTTATTCGGGTCCTCAAGATTTCAGCACTAGGTCTTTTGCTTTTGACAGTTTACACAAACAACCTCTCTCAAGAAGTACCGTCTGACTTGTCATTTTACACCGACTTTGTGAAACTCTAGAAAGAATTTTACAACCAATATGACAAGCTGGCACTTCAGGGGGATAAGACCCAAATTTAAAGTCAGGTGGATGACAACGGACTTACTTTAAACACTACAAAATACAAAGTCGTTCATCTGAAACATATAACAGACCACTCATACAACTTGGGCAACTCCACTCTGCTGGTATTCCAAGTTGGAAAAGATACGGTGTGTTTGTACCCTATGATTTGAAGTCCTACGCTAACTGCGACTGCTTTTAGAAGAATCTTGCACTGGTAACGTCGGAGCATAATTTTCCCAGTTTGGTTGTAGAACTTTCCGCTTGATCTTCAACAGTCTTATTCGACCCCATGGGAATATAGTGTATCCTCCACCACTCTAAAAGGATAAGAATACATTACAACGTACTTAGAAACAAGTCACGAAATTAGCTCAAGAATTCGAACTCAAACTTAATAAAGAGCACCTCAAAACGCTGAATATTTACCACTCAGAGTACAGAGGTCTCAGAGGTGTTCTTCTAATAAATTACAGCATCCTAAACATGTCACGGTATACCCTTAAATCCATGCATAAACTCAGTCACAACACATACCCTAGGGGTAACATCCAGAGACTAGAGACACGACATAAAAAAACGGACTGTAGATACACTTTCTATCCCCTAAGAGTAGATAAATGTTGGAATTCGCTGCCGGGTGAGCTAGTTAAAGTGACCCCCCAGGAGTCCTTTAAGAGTTGACTCGACAAATTCTTAAGGATTAAAGACAGTATCTCTCATTAATTTACCAGTATTTTTTCTCTCATTATCGTTAAATATACCCAGGTTCCCACTTAATGGCATCAGTGATCAAGTGATACTGGATATGCAAGTCTGTTAGGCAGAAGATTTATCACATCCAGAACCGTGGGTTTCAATTGATGGATGTTTAAAGAAATTATGCCAGATCAACAAAATCCTGAGACAAAGTCGTAACCGTAATATTATAATAAAGACGTAAAAATAATGGAATAAGAGGGAATAGGACTAACTTTATCTCACAGTTGTCAATTGGGAAATGAATGCAACAACTTGTTTTTACATTTCAATGCCATAGGTACTTTTTACCTGTAGTTAACCACAGTTATAAAAATGGCTGTTGATGTGACTTCAAGATTGCATGAGCAGTCTGAACTGATAATGACTCTAAAATCAAGAGCTGACTTTGAGATGGAACGCCGTAAAGAAGCTGAATGTAAATTATTAAACGAACTGAACAAAAGTCACGATCTCCAGCAACAGCTTTTGGAATGCCAACAGAGGCTAGTAACTTTAATAATGACATCATGTTGACTATTTACAGAGTTTCCGATGCTGAAAACAATAACCGCGTGTTGCGGTCTACATTAAATGATTTAAGTTATGAACTTTTAAGCAAAACGCTAAATAAGAATACAAACACTGATTTAACGAGAAGAGATACATCTGTTCAAACTGGGGACGAATTTCGTCAAAGTAAAGTGGTTTCAGTTGAGGCTTCAAATACAAGAAGTTCTAATCAATATTTATGGAAGTTCAGGTTTGTCGTGATCAGTATATTGTTAAGACAGCTGACAATGATAATTTTGCTTTATCTTACAGAAGATAAAGGTTACTTATCACATTCCTTCTCCTGTATTATCATCTGCCAGCTAAATTTCATTTAAATTGACTCAGATTAGAACGCAATAAGTCCAAGGGTAAGGTATATTTCGACCAAAAGATTAGTAATGAAAATAGAATTTTAGATAAAATTCAAATAAGGAAACATTTGATTCGTTTGACGGCCTTAATTTTTTCAATTTTGATAAGTTGGAGTATTCAGATTTGAGTTTGATTTGGACATGAAGTCGTCAGGGTTTCTTGATGAAATCTATTTGCATCAGTCTGATTAATTTGTGTTTCTGATTTATCTATCTCGATAGTTAGTCCTTCGCTACTTTCTGTATGTCCAATAAACCGGGTTTCATTGTCTTCTTTGTTTCAATTCTACAGATATCTAATTAAATGTTAAACCTTATTCCATAGTTATTCTAACTGCTGGGAATACAAACGCTTTCAATCATTTAACTTGTATTCAAATTAAGTAACTAACACATCTATGTAAAATTCAGTCATCTGTTTATTTAAGGGATTTAAAGCTAGTGTTTACTGACCTAAAGTTATTTAGTCATAAACATAGAAACTAACAAAACTATCCATCATTTCAAGTTGACAAACCATCTAAAAACGACAAGAGGATATTATGTGGATAAATGTCGAAGTAACAGTTTTTCTAGAAATTAAAAAAAGGAGTTAAGTGATTGACTTATTTGTTTTGGAAAGAATTTTGCTAGCTTTATCCAAACCCGCTATATATCCATCATCGTGCATCTAGGAAGAAGGTGGTTGAATGTAAACAATATATGACTAAAAATTATCCTTTTGTGATCTACGGTATTGGTTGGATTGTTTCCTAGCAAATCCGTCCCTTTGGGACTCATGAACTGGGGCTATAACAATAACGCTGAAGAATGTACGCAAACTTGGGTAGCACGATGGATTTATAGAAACCTCTTTAAAAAAATTGTGATCACCTTCCAGTTATACTTTCTCAAAGAGGTTTGCTATGTACCAAAAAATTGTTCGGTTTGTTTGGCTGGGAATAGAACGGTGTTTATCCGATTACACTGACTCCATTTTGTCCTAAAGCAAACTTGGTATTTTTTCTTGCTGACAGATGAACTTCTGCTGTTATCCAGTGATCACAATACAAAACAAAAGTGGAGTTTCTTCATAGTTTTCTCACTAAATGTTAACGTATCTTGATTAAAAACATTGACCATCTGTCAATGAATACAAACGGTTCCGATAAGTGTTGACGGAAATGTCCACCAATACAAAATCTATCGTATCTGGACAAAAAACATAGTGTTCTACTGTCAATTAGGTAAAATACTCCATTAGGATATAATCCATTGAAGAGGAACTGATAACATAGCTAATCAATAGGTTCCGAAATATTAAAGGATGTATTCTGAATGATTTTGTTAGAAGGTTTCATTTACAATGAACTAAGTAGATCTTAGATTTGGCTGCACAAGACAGTGATGTAAGATGAGCTGTTAATCTGAAAAAATTAAAATACTATTGATTGGGATTATAATAAACTTTTTATCAAACAGTCAATGCAAACGAAGTAACTGAAATTGATTCCAATAATAGGTGCTTCCAGAATAGATTATTACGTTTAAAGATTGCATGCTCAACGCAAACTCAAATTTTAATACTCCGACTTATCAAAATGGAAAAAATTAAGGCCGTCAAACGAATCAAATGTTTCCTTATTTGAATTTTATCTAAAATTCCATTTTCATTACTAATCTTTTGGTTGAAATATACCTTACCCTTGGACTTATTGCGTTCTGATCTGAGTCAATTTAAATGAATTTTATTGGGTAGATGGTATCAAAAGAGAAAACATGTAATAAGTTTGATTTTTTTTGGTAAAACGATTACATTATTAAGAAACTGTGGCGTTGAATACTAACTTGTTAGCATGTTCTAAAAGGATCAAAACCTTCGCTTTATACATACGATTGAGTATTTACCTACGTCAAGTTGGCTTTATGAACAATATGAAGATAAAATGCTTCATAAGGGTTCGATCGGAAGTTTTCATCAAATATTACCCTGGTAATCACTGCTTTAGATTCTCCGAATAATGTATTCGTACGTCTGATACTTAGCTAGTTATTGCCCTCAACTTTGTCTTGGAGCTTATCAGTATCAAAATTTAATTCACTATTGGTTTAGCGGTAGAAATGTAATGCACTGGTGAAGTAAGTTCTCATTATATGATAAAAAAATATATTCATCAACTAGATTGTTAAGGGGATTACCCGAAATGTTCGAAATGCGCTAGTTGCTATGTTTTTAAACCTGAACTAAAAATATATACAGTTAGTTAGTGATATGTTGTTTAAATAAGTTTAGACTTTAGATGTCTTAATTTTACTTTTATAAAGAAATCCTTGAAATAAAACCTATCTACACACTCTGTATCCCTTAAGTTTAGAATTTTTAACCGTTCTTGTTGTTTGCTGATAGTTTTCAATTTTACTTTTTCAATGTAATAACCTAGATTTCAGAACATGTAAAAGTCTAAATCTTGAGACTACATAAATTTTCCTAAGAACAAATGGCATATAAATTCATCTATTTAGGTGAAGTTGAAATACCATTTGAGAAAATAATATCGCAAGCAAACATTTGTATAGAATATTTATTAATTAAAATGTCGAAGTTCCGTTCGTAAAAGAAACATTCGGATAGTAGCAAAGTTTCAAAAAACATGTTGTCGATCATATGGTCATTCGCCTGAATCCTGACATAACCTGAATTCTATCTTATTCAAATCATTTTTGCATTGTTTTATTATAGGATAATTGTCTTGGCAAAATAGCAACATAAATGAGGCATATAGACTTAAAGTTTTCAGAATGGATACCTCTAACCGCAATCTAACAGAATGGATTCTTAGTTAGTCAACTGAGCTAGTGTTAATCTAAGTATACAGGCATTCATTTGAATTTACATTATTTATATGCCTGAAGTTTTATTTTCAAGATTTTATAACAATGTTTTCCTGACAACGAGATCAACAATGTAGGTTCTTGTGAGTGTACTTTTCTTGGCCGTTTACTTCCCTTTCCCGATATCTAGTTGCTTTTGCCTGACATAAAAGAAATTGAAAAAATATACAACTCGTCTACAATGATTTTATAATGGGTTTTATACATTTGAGTAATTTGAGTCATATGATGCTTAATCACAGTATAAGTTGCAAGGAATATATAGTACTGTTTTTTCTGTATTTAAAGGGAGTTAAAAAAGGAGAATAATAAACTTTTACAACTGACAAACGAGATGAGATCAATATATACACAAAATTTCAAAACAATTCAAAATCGTTTGAATTGCTTGACAGACTTAATCTCGACAGTTTGTAGTTCTTATTTAAAAGTAAATCAAGCCTATCATAATGATGATGTCAAGTGGAGAAATGAAAGGCAAAATTTATCCTCACATCTAGAGAATGAAAAGCATTTAAATGAAGTAGGTAGTATGTTATTGAAAATTACTTTGACGATTTGAAAGATATCCTTATTGTGTGCTTGGTGTAGATGATTTAACTGTTTGATTGCAATTGCCAAAATTCTGCATAATTTTGGCTTAGTTGTCTGAAATTCAGGAAGTTATAAATTTCCCATTTTAATACTCATTTATGAGACGTTATTGATCACTTGGAAATATCACTCAATGGTTACTTAGCAGTTAGAGATAATAAGACAACAATTCATTTATGTACATTAATTTCTAGAACTGAATTAAATTCTGGCAGTTACTCTTCACGAAAAACACTATCTGGTTCAACGGTTCAAAATTTTCATGACAAATAATAGTATGTGTACACTAAAGTTAGTAAAAGGTCAATAAAACTGTGGTTTTAATATAAATCGAGAAACTAAATTTTGAAAAATAGAGATATTTAGTGTTTTGTGCTCTAAACTCTCCAAACGAAACAAATTACACAGATTTAAAAAGATTGGACTATCATTTATAGATGAAGATATTCTGAATTTAATTACACAATAACAAACCCATTATCAATTAATTGTATTTTACTGAGGGCATTTAGTTAGTATAATTAGACTGCTAACATCAGAACTAGCTAACAGGTTAGTAAAGAGATATATCTGTGATCGCTGAATCAAATCACTACTCACATGAATTGAAACCGAATAACTCAATTTAATCCGAATTATTTCACTAACATTCGGGCAGTATTATTGGATATTCATTCAAAATTAAAATGCAAGTTGATTAAAAATGTACATTTAAGGGTTTTTTAAACAGTAAAATTGTGGACATTTAAAGACTTAGATGAATAAATATCAAAATACTTACTTCCCAAGAATGTCTGGTAGTAGATAGGTCTATGTCATCTTAGAAATTTTCTCAGTCAAGTATTTTGTGTTGTACAATTTGAGTATAAACTAAATCATTATCGTAATTTAGATTTTGTGAAGTGACAATGTTATTGAGATTGCTTTCAAGATATCGAATGGTATTTTGAAACTTGGTAAGAGGAAACTTAAGATGTTCTTATCTTGCCCTGAAGTTTTTCAGAGGCAAAAAACACAATCTTTAGGAGGAGTTATAATGGTCAACAAGCTTGTCGCAACAATTGTTATTCGAAAGCATTTTGAAACAAATTATCCTCAAGTGATATTATTTTTTGAAAAAAATGGTTTGTGGTGATTTATTACATGAAACTATTGCAAGTTCACAATTTTTTATGAAAATGATACCATCAAATTTCCGAATACCATCTCATCTGATTAAGTAAAAGTAAATGAATGTTGATTAAAAGCTTTATACTTGGTTGATTAACGCAAGACATCAAGTAAACTTAAACAACTATTTTCATGTTATCTTCTGTGTACCACAAAGTTTTCAGCATGGTCTCCATGTATATCTTTGGTTATAACTGAAATTATAGGGCTCCTTACCAACAAACCTAGCCTTTATGTTCATAGAAAATCGTGCGAAGGATTTCTCCAACTTGGCTTCATAAAGAACAAATTCACTATTGACTGACTGGTTTTTGTTATAACTTGTGGCCTGCATTCCCTGTTAATGTATAATGTGATGATACCGCCAATTAGATAACAATGATTTGTCGGTCGGACCAATGACGCATGAAACCCGTACGAGCAGTCTAGAGTACTTATCGGTCCTGCTTCCCGCCTATCCCAGACAGTTAAGTCTAGAACACCAATCTCAGCCTCTGTGATATGAATAATTTATTTCAAATATACTGGGTTTATATACAAACCAGACAAACCACATCGTACCATAAAATAGGGAACGACATTTGTAAAAGATTTCGCCAAATGTGGCTGTGAATATGGGGGGGGGGTAGTAATCGATAGACAGGGCATAACTCGAGAATGGTAAATGGTATAATAACAGTTCATAGGTCAAAATAAAGCTTATGATAAGCGGAACACGAACACGAATAGTTTAGTCATTTAACAATTATACAATATAAATATACGGGTAGCATTGGTTCATAAATGGGTCCTCAAAGTTACCATTCATTATTCTCATCAGGATATGACAGTTTCATTTTTTGTTGAGAAGTTTAGAACGTAAATCAAATCATAATAGTGAAATGTAATATTCTATCACAGAGACTAAAAGTCCATGATTTTCTCCTCGGTGTTACCATAAATGGACATAACGAAAAAGTCCTGAATTAAGAATGATGAATATCTCTCAAGTATCGAAGGATCTACACATATAATTCAAATAATGTCCAGTAGTAATAGAAATTACATTCAAACTAAAAAGAAATCAGAATGTTTGATCAATAGTAGTAATTAATTCGGTAATTCTAAGTTCATTATCTTTTCTTTTAGGAAATACGTATTAAACTAAATATCATGGAAGCAGAGAAGAAAAAAATAGAAAATGACATAAATAAATTAAAAGAACAAAGAGAGTAAGTTGTTATATGAATACTGTTTTTCTTTATTATTAATTCAATGGAGACTTTTAAATAGAAAGTCAGTTTTGATGGTAGGCTATTCTAAAACTAGAAAAGTAGATCATAGTTTTACTGTTGAATTAAATCCATAAACTTTTTGTATATTAATGCACGACTACATAATTAGCATTGATTAAAGAATAAAATGACTATGTTATTTGAATATTACTTAATAGAAAGGTATAAGTTTAGTTGCTTTCCTGTAATTATTAGCTTTCGTTTATCATACAATATGTGGAAATCATTTAGAACCGTATTACTGCTTAGTACAAGGATATGTGAATAATAATAATATTTGAATAGGATAAATTTAAGTTATGTAAATAAATGATATTAAATTTGTGTGTATTCATCGAACTAGGTTGTCTAATAATTCAGATGGCTGAGATTTTGACCTGAGTTTGACCATGGTGAAGAGGCTGAATATATTTTGTACACGCTAAGATCCGAATTTTTAATCTGTATAGCTATTCCTTCTGCCATTTGAAGGAATTCGAATATAATATATATTGGTGGATAATTGCTATCATAATAAACAAGTGAAAACGATTGATTTATGCCAATAGTATGATCCGGTTGATCTAGATGTGCTTAGATCGAATTGTTTACTTAGCTACATTGATAAGTATTCATAAGAATAAAAAATGTAATTTTTTCTGACACTAATCGATCTAACGTGTATAAACGTAGTCAAGTCAATAGTTAGATACTAGCAGTTTTATTTTACAAACAATCCTTGAATTCATATGCTTTAATTTTCAAAGATACATTTACTTCAATGTTGTTTATCACATTGAGTTATTGAATTTGAACTTGTAATGACGAAAGTTATCGTTAATAAGAATTATATTTATGAAAAACATGTACATAAGTCAGGCCATTCATTCATTCATCAAATGTGTATTATATCCACTCCATAAAATCATTTCAATCCATTTATCAACCTACTTGGATACTGATAAGTCTTGTCAATTGGACGCTATACTTGTTCCTAAGCTATCCCGGTAACCCGCAGTCTAGAATTACACAGCGACTTGAACACCAGAGAGAAGACACAAGTATGAGAGAGAATACTTTATCTGAAGCTTCGTTTTTGTACAGAAAATCATGGGTATTTATAGATGTTGGCGTCTGTTAAATCAACATCATTTTACAGCAAATCCGATGACGACATATGCTACCGACCAATAGTAGCACGCCACGTTGGAATTCTAGAACGTTCCATCACACTCTGATTGGCTAGGACTTCTCGGCTCCTTTTGGGCCTCTGGGGGCTCCGTTGAAGTTCTCCGGAAGCCGACTCAACAGATACATTCTGAATTGTCTCGAATACATAATTGTGTAATCAACTGACTTGACCACACCATCTGAGATGTCGAAATCCGATTGTTTCTGGGTTAAATGTCAATGTGATTTTTTTTTTGTACTTTGTGCGTTTTTTCAATGAAAAACTTTTTATATAGTACAATTTTATAAGCAACTTTTCAACTATCGAAAATAATGAGTAGAATACTAATCGATCGTTGATATTCATTAATACAGTGTGGTTAAATGGATGTCTGATCACTCGATGTAGTTATTGACATGATGATTTGAAATAAAGCACAGAAACCCTAACTAGGAAAATGAATATTATGTGATCAAGTGACATAATATAACATGATAAAATATCATGGATAATAGAAGGGAATCAGTAATTGACAATCACTCACTTTCTAATCATTTAAGATTTGAGTTTTAAACTTAATTCTCAAGAACAGACGAAATATAACTCGGTAATTTTATTAAATTTGTTAGTTAAAGCATTTTGATCTACTGATTTTCTAAGTAAATTATCGGTTAGCTGACAGTTTAACGCATATAAATTGTGTTTTATTTGTAAACAAACTACTGATTAAAATGAAATACTTTTTCATTTTAAATCTTTATCACACAGTGCTATCTCTTTATTACTTTCTAGTCTTGTTCCTTTGAACACATGGCAAACATCTATAACTAACAACCAGATTAGTAGTAGTGTAATGAATACAACACGGGTGGGGACAATCGAATTATTTTTAGCTCAATATTACAAAGTTACTTGGTAAAATAGAAAAAAAACCATACTATAATACTTAATCTCCAAAATGTTCAATAATTGTCTCGAACTTCGTTGTTCTTGCATTTCCATACTAATCGCTTTCTACTCCCGCTCTTCCTTTCTTGATCTTCCCCCATCTTCTGCTGCCAGATATTACATTCCTGACTCGCGTCATATACTACTTATATCAATATAAATAGCACACTTCACAGTAGTAGTAGTAGTATTATTATACAGTTTTATGAAGAATTGACATTATTAATTCTTGTTCAACACATCGTAATTGAACTATTTCGATTAGATTCATTTCCGTTTTTTTTGGTTTTATTTATTTATACCTTTTCTTTTTAACCATAGAAATGAAATGAAAGAATTTAACGTTAATAAACAAATAAAGCGTTTAAAAGAAGAACTTGACATTTCTAAACTTCAAACGGAACAAATGAGACAAGTATGAATTTATTTCCTTTAAAATTTATTGTTTTAGTGATTCGTTATTATTAGTAGCAAAAGTCGGGATTACTGTGTTAAATTGTGTACAGATTAGCTTAGACACTAATTTTTTTAAAAATAATGACAACAACCTACTAATAAATTTAAAGTAATTGGGTGAAAAGGTTTTTTTGTTGTAATACGGTTTTATTGATCATTGGTGTTATTTGGGAATGCTACAACACAGCCATTAATTACTGACCTATTAAATTATTTTGCTTTAGCACAAAAATACTAATGAGATATGTTGTGATCTTTGTACATCCATGTATACACTAAATCAAGGTATAAAAAAAATTTCTTAATTATGAGTACGCTTCCAGTATAACAGAATAATGACATCGCCTTAATCAATAACATGAATGACTGTGAGGAATGACCACGAAAGTTGTAAATCCTATTGGTTTGATTACCCTATTCTATCTGCAATAGATCGTCAAAAAACAAATACAACAAGTTAATAAACCTTTGATTATTTTAGTGTAAAACTCACAGGATAACATGTATTAATTACATGACTACACATGAAAAATTAGAAGTCGTAGTTCGTACTCAACTAACTTATAAGTAATTTAATGGTTGAATTCATGAATCCATCAAAGCTAGATCATCATGGAAAACCTAGAAGCACTGGACGGCCGTCTCATTTCAGTATAGGACTCCTCAGCAGTGCGAATCTACGGTCCCCCCGCGGGATTATAACCCATGACCTATCGGTCTCGCGCGCGAACGCTTAACCTCTAGATCACTGAGCCGGCATCCAACGGTGTTGATGTCAAACTTCAACCAATCTGCGAAACTGCGCCACCGTCCACCATTGTCTCCAGTGAGTTACTATCTCACAACAGACCCGGTTGAACTCCACTGGTCACGGCTTCTCATTAGAACTTCAGGAAATGCCTCTTGGAGACAGTCACTACTGAGAATATGATGATTATAACCAGAAAGGGGTTTTGTGGATATTATAGTAATTTAGTGATTGAATTCATGAGTCAATTAAAGCTAGACCACCATGAAAAACCTGAAAGCACTGAACGGGATCGTGGATGCGCACAGCTGAGGAATCCAATACTAAAACAAAACAGCCGTCCAATGCTTCTAGGTTTTCCATGGTAGTCTATCTTTGATGGATTCATGAATTCAACTATTAAATAACTAAAATTTCCATAAACCTTTTTCTGATTATAAATTATGAGTGATACAAAAACTGGTCAGTAAGTGACTAATTAATTAATGACCCCAGAACATTTGGACGGTATCATAAACTAATTATTTCTTAATTACATATGTAAAAGATATAATAATTTTAAAGCTCTAGTCATCCATAAATATCCACTCCCATCTAACAGAACTAAGCTATGAATATCAACCAAATAATAAGACATAAAATGTATAGATTGTTTCGTTAAGAAAGTGAAACCAAGATTAAATACTTGTGAATTATTTATAATGTTGAAAAAAAAAACGATTGAAGGCATTCGAAACTTTATCTTTTCTAATAATTCAAAATAAAATGGTAGAATAGACGATGTTTTAATTTAATACCGCTTAGAGTGCTAACCTTACTATGATCTTCTATCATGGTTCTTTTTTATATTGTTAGACTTTTTACCATTATTGTACCTTGATTCTAACTAGAAGTAGTATTTCAAACAATTTTACAACATAATATTTCTCTTTAAAATAACTTTTTTTTTAGAGATCTAACGCATCTATGGACCAATAGGTAGCAATTATTACTACGTTGTTAAGTCCATAGTAATAGTTAGATTCTACTAGACAAATGAAAAGAAATATAAACATTAAGTTAAATGACTTGTCTATCCATGTATTTTGACTGAATGTCAAGATTCCTGGGGCCAAACTATAAACTTACTTTACAAAGTGCAAACAAATTTTTAAATCAAGCAAATTAATTAACGTATTTGGTTCAGTATGATAGAAATAAATTATGTCTCAAATAATTTAGAAGTGACATTGGTAAATTTAACTTAGAATGCCTTAAATTCAACTTCAATATGTTTTGTTGATATGTTTCGACAAACAAGAAACATAATTCTCCTGATATTCTTTGTCAATATTGTCAAAGCTTGGAAATTCTTTTCAATAATTTCTCATCAGGTTCTATAATGATCTCATGTCCAAGTTGGTAATCCAGAAATTTGGCCACATTTAAGACAGTGTACATCATTTGGAAATTGTAATATGTGAATTGAGAATTGTTGTTTGTTATATAAAATTAAATCAGATCGTTAATGTTGGGGTTGACTAATCTGAAGTGTTAACTTGGATCATTGTATAAGCGAAATGAAATTGTGCGATAAATAATCAGAATAAATATGATCAACATGGAGTGGGAAAGAAAATTAAAATCAGAAACTACGTAGTATATAGAATAATATGAACTAGGTCAGATATAGTAGATTTAGGGGTGGATATTGAATAAATTCCTCAAAAAGGTTAGCAAGTGTAATAATAATAATAACAATGATAAAAGTGATAATCACAGTGGTAAAGATAATAATAATATGATAAGTTTGGGACATAAAATGAACATTAATCAGATTACGTCACCATATTTTAAGATTGATTATTAGCTAGTCGGCCAGGGTAAAAGGAGTGGCTGAACATACTTCTTTTGGATACAAAGCTCTGGCTTTTTGATCCAAATAGCAATTGCTTCAGCTGTCTGTAGGATTCGCAGTCTGACGGAATTAGGTAGACTGCTGTTGACACGATGGACTATTGCAAAAGATTGCTCCATGTTGGCTGTATGTCCTGTTTGAACTAAATGGTCTAAGATGGAGCTGTTAGCAGTTTTGACTACACCTTTGCTTAACCACACGGGGAGGTGCTCACGAGCCCGAATGTACAAATTCCTAGAACATCTGCCAATATAACTTGCTCCACAGGAGCAGTTTAATTGATAGATATAGAAGGAGGTGGCTAGTCGAGGTAATTTATCTTCCAACAATGGAGTGATTATTGGTCGTGTGGGGAACATTAATTGTAGTTTACCCGCATTAAAAGTCTCTTGAATTGATCTGCTTAACTTAAGTTTTACCATTTCTCCGTTCATACAATTGTATTTTAATATCATGGGAATTTTTCAGCGATTAAAACCTTGAAAAAGACATAAATATTCTCACTGGAATAATCAGATAAATTCGTATCAATCCGTAACAAAACGAACTAAATTCCGTTTGTAAAACTAAATGATGATTCACTTTTAATTTATTCTTGTTAATCTCTAAGTTTAGTGAGCAACGGTATGTTTATATTTTTATGGGTTTGTTATTATTTTGAATGTTTTTCGTGTCATTAATGTAACTTCATGTACCGTTGTAATGATTGTCGTTAGTCTTTTAATGTCGTTTAAAATTTGTGAAACTAAAAGATATTGTTTGTTGATCGTGATCTATTTGACAAGGTAGGATTCATTAGTATTTCATTCTTTATTTTCCTTGAAAAAGCTTGGATCAGATTGTCAGACGAAACGTTGAATTTACTTCAAATTCTTTCGTTGAGATTTTATAAATTTCATTCTTTAGGTTTAAAACTAAATAACGTACTGACTTTTATAAGCATCATAAGTTACTGATGAAAAACTTATTAAATAATGTTCATTTGTCTGTCGAACTTTATTACTGAATAACAAATGTGTTCCGTATTATATCAACTGTTCAATCAGTCAGTCAGTAACAACGTAGAACTTCGTACGTACGTACATCAGTTCGAGTTGCCACACCACATTAGCACAGAGATGCCGTGGTCGATTCAAATCCCGTAGTGGTAGAGGTAATAAGAGTATAAGCAGTTATCGGAAAGATTAGTGTTTGGAGATGTTACTTAAAGAGTATAATACAGTGAAATAAATTTGGGAAGAGAAAAAAAAGACAAGGAGGAATCATATCAGAATTTGGGAGAATACAAAGAGTGGATACACCTGCGCCATTGCAAACGATTTTGAGCCATGTCATTCAAGGTCTCTAACCATCGGTTGCTATCATCTCGCGGTCCCCAACCAAGTATTCTACACCTACCAACATGACTCAGTCCACTTGTCAGTGACTTCATGGACTTGTGCCGTTTTGGTCTGGCCGCCCCTAGATTTCTTCAACTGTTCAAGCTACTTTTATTTCTTAATAGTAGTCACTGAATAATAACTTTAATTAATTTATGAAACAGATAAAAATGTTGAAAATCGTTTTTCATATTGAATGTGAAGTTTTCTATTCATAAATATATACCAGTGGTATTCCGATAAAGAGGATATATAGAGGTAATACCTACTCAATATCATTGGTGTAAAAGTACATTTAAGTCATAATCACAATAGTTGAGAGATTTAGGATTAACAGTTGTAGATCTATTATGAAGAATACGAGTATGAAATTTGATTATATAATTAAGTAATCATAAAATAATTTTATAAAAAGTTAATATCTGTAACGTTCAATAAACATTTGGAATTCAGATTTCATTTTACTTCAATCTTTTATAAACTTCGTGGATACAATTGACTATTGAAATGAAAAATTATAGTATAAAAATAAGAATTTTAATTTAAAGAACAGATGGATTTTGACTAGCTAAGCGATTTAAAATTCATGTTTACTTCTATTTAGGTTTCTTCAGCTCAATAGTCATGAATCCCAGTGTTGATTTTCACATTTGAACTCAAACTCAATATCTTTGATATTAAACGCCAACGTGTTATATACTGAGTTAGTGAGTTCAGATGACCAGTTAACAATTAGCACAAGATGCATATATGCAAACAAAGACTGATCTAAATTCAATCCTGAATATCAGTATTATGTCCTTGATATGTCTAGCTACTTTTATGCAGAGGATAACTTGTTTAATCTAGATTAAGATCCTGACACGATAGGCTGACTGGCTTAACCTTTAGACTAGTATGCGTGAGTTCTAAGTGAGATCAACTGCTTGGGGTAGAGGGACGCAAAATAATTTTATCACCTAATTAGCTGACAAGTACGCGAGTACGAGAAAACTAGTCAACTACAACACTACATGATTTATTCTTAGTTCCGACCTGGTTTCCGATTTCAGATTAGTGTAAAAAGATACATGAATAAATAGATAACTAACCAGACCACAATGCACAACAGTTAGGAAAAATACAATAGCTTTGGAACAAAAAAGAACTATGTCATTAAATCATAAATGAAGCGAAAGCTTATGATCTGTAGAATACATTAGGAACAAAAATAAATGTTACTGTTCTACAAGCTTTGAATTAAATTAAATAACATCCTGAAAAAGTAGCTTCCGTAGTTTATCAAAGCATCTTGTTTCTCTGTTCATATCAATTAATCACTGATGTCTTTAATGCTTATTCGTATAAAGTCTTTATGTGGTATATATTGACAAAATTTGTTCAATACTTAGTTACTTTTATTAGTATTAATGGAATGGTATTTCTTTTTTTCTTTACTAACAAAACATCTTCAAATGATTTAAATATACCTTATGAAATTGTTTATTTATTTGAAGGATTTTGAAGCCTATAAAATTTATACAAAAGAACTATTGGATAATGAGAGAAGATTAAACAAGGAACTTCGAAAGTCGTACCATTGAAAGTGTCAGGAATGATAATTTATCTTTAAAAAAGATTATTTCTTCAAACAGATTGCAGTAACCTATTCATATCATCTCTAATAAATCAAATTGATTTCGTTTTATTTATTTTGTTGTGTAGACAAAATGTAAACAATTCCGTAAAACATAACAAACGAATTTAAAAGTGGTATCATTTAAAAGATAAGGTATAAAAATATGGATTCTCAATGAATTTTGGTCCATTTTAGTGTTGAATAGAAGGATAATATGTTCACAAGACTTTCTACTATTTGGTACTTTTCTTAGTGATTTAAAACATGTATCTTGATTAAGTGTGCATAAAGTTATATCGAGTCAGTCTGTTAGTCATCAACAATGTAGAACTTCGTACGTATGTACATCAGTTCGAGTTGCCACATCACGTTAGCACAGAGATGCAGTTGTCCATTCAAATCCCGTAGTGGTAGAGGTAATACGAGTATAAGCAGTAATCGGAAAGATTAGTGTTTGGAGATGATACTTAAAGAGTATAATACAGTGAAACAAATTTGGGAAGAGAAAAAAAGAGACAAGGAGGAATCAGGAGATTAGAATTTGGGAGAACACAAAGAGTGGATGCACCTGCGCCATTGCAAACGATTTTGAGCCATGTCACTCATGGTCTCTAACCATCGGTTGCTATCATCTCACGGATCACAACCAGGTAGTCTACACCTACCAACATGGCTCAGTCCACTTGTCAATGACTTCATGGACTTGTGCAATGTTTTGGTCTGGCCGCCCCTAGCTTTCTTCCAACCTACTCCTACACTATAAAACATCGCACGTCGGGGCAGTCGGTGGTTGGGCATATGTAACACGTGTCCCAGCCATCTCAACTGATGAAGTTTTACTACTTCATCAATTGATTCACCATTCTTACCTAGTACCCGTTTCCTAACAACTGCATTACTTACTCAGTGGTCCCAGGATATACGAGCAATGTTTCGAAGGCACCTATGATCAAATACTAGTAACCTACGAATATCCTCTACTCTTGCCGACCATGTTTCACTGCCATGAATTAGGACGGAACGAACGGCTGCACAGTAAACTCGTCCTTTGGTTGGTTAACGGATATCTCACCTACGCCATAAATGACGCAAGTTGGTAAAAGCTAGTCGAGCTCTCTGTATCCGTTCTGAGATTTCGTCACACACCAGACCACATGGGCTGATGAGACTCCCAAGATAAGTGAAGCGGTCGACACAATGCTTCGAAGACACCTATGATCGAATACTAGTTACAGTTGTATAACATTTAGCTGAATTCATAGAAACATGTTAGCTCTTTTGAAAATACAAAGACACATTTATATTGATAAAATCAGAAACTTGTTTTACCTCCAGAAAGAAAGAAAGTTTGAACTTATTAAGGCCTGTTATGAGAGCTGTTGTGTTGTCAAGTTTAATTGTTGACTTATTTGCTTACATTACCCTGTAGCATCGGGACCTCTTTATCCGATAACAAAGCAAACTCTTAACCAATAAATCAGTAACCGTGAATTATGACCAGAGAATCTAAATGCTTACTGGTCTACTAGCTCCCCACAGTCAGAGGATGAAGATAACAAAGAGTAATAAACAATTAATGATAAATCTGAAAGATTAAGAAATATAACATTGATTTGTAAGTCAAATGGAAGCTTACAAATAGACAAATATAGAAATAAATTGACACATATTAAGTAGGTTTTTCTTTGTGAGACATGTCAGTTTGTTATGTGAGGATACAACAACATTCACACACTATTAATGTTTAACATGGAATAAAATTGGAGTATTAATAAGAAGTAGCTTAATTAAAAAGATATTTTAAATCGTTTAGAATGTATGTAAAGAATTTCACTTTCGTTAAACTATAATCTGATTCAGTTATTTTTCAGGTTTTAAAACTATGATATTTATATGCCACATATTGATTGATATTATAGTGTCGGTTGCTATGTTAAACCCGCATAACTTGTTCTAGTTTCTGGACAAACTAATTTATTCCTTTTTCTCAAGCTACATCTTGACCTTGTCAATTATTCGCTTATCAACCTTGATTGTTCTTATGTGTGTGTATTTCTTTTCTTACTCATCACATTTCTGTAACTTATATTTGTGTGGCTATTAATATCGATCAGCGCTTGATTAACTCGAGTTGGCTCACACGCCTTCTCGATTGCATGTCATTTCGCTTCGTTTCTTCGATCGTTTGTCTAAATCAATGATTGTATGAAATACACGTATTTGAAATTCATTCTCGTATTTGACTTATTTAATTTCATTATTGGTCGACGTAATTTAAATCGACGGTTATATACGACGATTGGCGATACGTATATTTCGATAACAAGCAGCAAACTACCTACCTGGAGTCAGATCTCGGGCCACTAAAATATAAGATGCTGAAATGAGAGATTTCATTTAATGTTGATACAGTGATTACTATAATGTCAATCTGATTGGCCAGTATTAAACTTAACAAAGACTAGTTTCTCTTATCAATCTTTTAATGGACTAGTTGATTATACCGCTCGATTGTATAGAAAAAAATTACAAGGACCCGGTAAATCTAGGATTAATTCTGATGAAATAATGATTAGCAAGTAGACATTATTTATAATATTATGCTTTATATAAATGTTGGAGAAATCCAGGAAACTCGAAAAAAGCCGAAAAGACGCTGAAATCACAGAGAAGCATCTTATCCAATCAGCATTCAATATAAGTTTTGCCCGGAACATCTACAAAATGAAGTCACGTGTCACGTTTCTGAGTGGATGATTACCTATACTGCTACTAAGGTCATCTAAAATACTAAATATACCCTAGAATTTCTGTACATAAACGAACCTTGGGGTAAAGCATTTCTTCCGTGTTTCACGCCTTTTTTTCTCGCGTGTAGATTTAACCTGTATGTTACTAGAAGAGCTTAGGAACCGAATCTAGCATTCAATTAGTGCCTGAGACAGTTTCTAATGACGGTAACCCATCTGCACTAAAAATTAATAACATCAATAATTTAATGGATGGATAAGACTGATTGAGGAAACTAAGTGTCACACATTTCAAGATGGAATCACTTATGCCATCTTTGACGGTTTGTGATGCCAGGAAGGAACTTCTTGTTCAATTTAAATAAAGTCACAAATTTCTTAGATCTAAAGAATGTTCCTAAAACAATAAACATCAGTTTATCGTTAGCGAAGTAACTAAGTGTATAATTTTTAGATTTAGTGTCACTGTGTGCAACATATCTAATAAAACCTTACTAAAAGTGGCTAGGAATTCTGTTTGGCGAGTAGTTGATCTTCTAGAGAGCTCTTTTTGATGTGTTCACTGGAATAAAAATTGTCAACGGTTTCCCTATCCTAAATTTTTTCTCCTATTCCTACTTACTTGTCGAAGGACTGAAAAGGTCTAAATCATTAATTGATGCATCCGTTAAGTTCATAAATGTCCTTATCGTTAGAGATAGAACTGTAAACGAAAGATATATGAAAATTGTTGAGATACGTAGAGCCTGTCACTAATTATGCAATTTCCCCACTGTCACCTGTTTATTTTAATGGTCTTTTGTAGCGAGACCTCTTGTTAATCCAAATTATCGCTTATCATAGAAAGCTGTTAGCATAATACGAGCTCCACACAGTGTAGATCCAAATCTGACTAGTATAGTTCTGACATATTTTACGGTTTCCGATAATATGCCCTTTCAACAAAACAAACGTAACCATGTAATTTAGCTGTTCATTATCCATTTAAATTATTCTAATAAGTCAATAGGGTAGGTAGCCAATATCAGGACTATAAAAATCTAACCTGAAACATTCGATAAACCCTGACAAGTATGTGGGGTCGAAATAACTTCTTTTGGCGAATTTTCGGTAATTTTTCATCAAGCTTTACAATTATCAAAACATTTAAATAATCATGATCTGAATGAACATTTTTTTTTGTAAACGTGATTACATATATACCGAAGTTTTCTATCCTAATTCTTAGTTTTCAATGGTAATTGAAATTTATTTAGTTAAATTCCTTGTTTAAACTAGTGTTACATTAGGAAGGGATTGATGGAAAAGAATAGCCATTGTTTGTTTTCTTCTTAAACTTTATTTCGATCAGTGTTTATTCCTTGTTCAACTGATAAGTAACTCATAGTCACACCATTTTGAATGAAAATTGTTAAAAAATAAAATAACAGTTCTAATTATATAAATATATATACCTACTTGGTTAGTCAATGTTTCCATCTCCGAAAGTCTCTTCCATTTGAGACTGGCGAAATCAGTTTTAAGAGTAAATCGGTAGTTCAACTAGTTCAACCACATTTTAAAAGATTCATCAAATGAACCAAACTAACATAACAATTAGTAGGCCAATGGAACTACATCTCGTTTTTACTAATGCGTATCAATGTGACTTGACTTAAGAAAATAAACCATAGTTCTTATTGATATTATATATTGAGTTAAATAAGAGAGTAGTTTTTATTAAACTAATAAAACTTAACTATTTTAAATAATGAGTCAGTTGAAGCTAGACCACCATTGAAAACCTGGAAGCACTGGTGTACGGTGTATGGTGGCGCAACTTCGTGGATTGGTTGAAGTTAGACAATAACACCGTTGGATGCCAGCTCAGTGGTCTAGTGCTCGCGCGCGAAGCCAGTAAGTCCTGGGTTCGAGCCCCTCGTGGTGCGGGATCGTGGAGGTGCACTGCTAAGGAGTCCCACACTGGAATGAAACGGCCGTCCAGTGCTTCCAGGTTTTCAATGGTGGTCTAGCTTCAACTGACTCATGATTTCAAACTGTGAAATTTCTAAAATCTCCACAAAACCCATTCTGATATTTTTAATAAATTTATCAAACAGAATGTCCTTTTAATAGAATAAATATTCCTATTGTATTTGTCAAACAAGTTAATTCATTAATAATTTATTCTATACCTAAATGATGATGTTTACAGGAAGTAAATTAATGCAAGTATGCTATCGAAAAGATTTGTAAAGAATTCAAAGTAACCTTTCCGAATTCTATGATGTTATAAAGTAAACTAAAAAGAATCTTGTATCTAAGCAACAGTTACATCCTGGAGATTGTTTAAAGTAGGATACCTCGTGCGCCACTTCATATATATATATATATATATATATATATATATATATATATATATATATATATAAATATATATATATATATATATATATGAGTTAAAGATGGGAACTTTATTCTTCTAACACCAACTTCCAATTATCATGGATATTGAAAATTCAACTAAGAGAAAACAACAAAAAGTCAGGCTATATCAACTGCTTAAGTCCACTAAAGGATTAACTCGTTTCAAATCTGATGAATTTAGTAGACAAATGTGTGAAAGAAGCCTTTATCGACTGAAACCACTTCCTGGAAGGGAATTTAATTTTAAGCTTTGCAAAATTATCATCCGTCAGGTAAGAATTTATTAATTGTTTTCCTGAACATAAAAACATTAAAGAATTCTTGTTAACAGTGTTGGAAATGTTTAATTTATGTGAGTATTTTATGTTCGGCATAACTAGTCAAGGAAACTTTAAAAATATATATCTTTGAATATGCAGTGGAATAAAATTGTGTCACAGACTATTCATTTGATAAGTTTTAACTCAATATGTTAGTGGTTGGAGGTAGTTGAGATGAATTTGTACCACAGGTCAGTTGTGGTCCGGATAGCTTAATGGTAACACCTCATACTGTGAAACTGAATCACTTGGCAGTGAATTTGCCGGGGATAATTAGTCTCTGTCAAGACTAAAGGTACGTCTAACTGATGAGTAAAATGGAACATAGACTTAGGGTTTTCTGCTGACCATCTAATATACAAACAGTACATGCACTATTGAGTCACACACGTTAGCAACAATATTGGGAACGTGTTTGATAGAATTCGACTAGTACTATGGGGCTAAACAAAAATGACATCGATCACCATACAGTGATTAATTAACGGTAACTGTTGCTTTGCCTGATAAGGTAAACACCTAGTAATTTAATATATGCAGATTCTGAGTAATAAAAATAGAGATACTAGGTTAAAATTAAACACTTGCCTTAGAACTTCATACATACTCATGATAGATAAATGCAAAATAAGACATTTTGTTACAAATCTATAAGAATAGAAAGTAGGTTTCGTTCACTATTGATCATTCTATATCCTAGTCTGTTTCGATGTGCTCATCGTAACATTTAGTGTTTCATGTAATATGGGGCTTTTCATGAAGGCACCTAGTTACTGGAACATTTAAGCAGATATTGTTAGTGATAAAAAGATGAATTTGAAATAATTCAATATTGTTAGAATGGGGATTTGTGGAGACTGTAGCACTTCCAACAGTTGAGTTCATGAATCCATTTAAGCCAAACCAAAATTGAATATCTGAAAGCACTGGACAACCGTCTCATCCTAGTATGGGACCCCTTAACAATGAGCATTCATCATCCCGCACTCATGATTTGAACCCCAGACCTTCGGCCTCACGTGCGAACACATAACCTCTGAACCACTGAGCTGGGATGCAACAGTGTTAATGTCTAACCGCTGAGAAGTCCCATACTAGGATGGGACGACCACCAGGTTTCAAAGGTGATTTAGCTTAGATCGAATCTATGTTTTTATTAACTAAGTCTTCTATGATTGATAAAAGATGTCATAAAATAAATTAGGACTGGTACTTTGAGACTTAATAAAGGAACCAGTTTCTTATACTTTTGTCTAGGATATAAAAATCTATTCATAATCTATATTTCTAAATATTATGTTTTACGAGACTAATTTCTATGCTAGTATTTCATTCATGTCACTTGTTTATTACAGCAGTAGAATACTGTTTCATTACAAGTTTGTAAATGTACACCATTTGTTTAGTATCACTAACTACAGGTTAGTTAGAACTAAAGGGAAGTTTAGAAACTATTGGTTATTAATTTGTACTCCACAAATGAGATAATAGCCTATACCGATGTAACCTATTTGAACAATGTTTATTGCTTAATAAGTGGTAAATTTGAATGTCGTGAGTATATATTCCCAACACAATGTGAAGTAATGTCTATGAGATACTTATTCAGAACAATGTACATACGATAAAATTGTTTTTACACCACTGATTAGATACATATTTACATTTCACCCATAAGGTATTTGAACAATTTATGTCAAACTATAAAGGCGATAAAAATAATCACGTGAGAAGTAGACAAGAATCACAGTCGAACGAGTTTTTATGTAATTTCACTAATCGACTACGTCAAATGACTGTAATGCATCTGAAAGCGTTTGATATTAAAAATGGAGGCCGATATAAACTAATTGTTTATGTAATACAAACAAATTATCCAGAAGGAAAATTATCATTATCTAGCACAATGATAGCAAGTTGTGGATTATTTAATATAGAAACAGACTATTATTTATCTGAAACCATGAGAACTATTTTTGGTCATTTAATTGTAATTGTTTACGCCTGTTATCACGAATAATACATTTATTGACTTCGTATTAATCAATAAATTTGTTCATATTTTCAATTAAAAACTAAGGGCAAATCGAAATAACAAAGCTAACAGATTTAATTTAAGTACAAATCAAGATTGATCGGTGGGACTGTAATTTATAGATGTCCCTTGAGCGAGGCCAGTGACCTTGAGAATACCCGCCTACTAACTATGACCAAATGAAGGTTATAAACATGGGTGAGGAATTAGAATTAGGAATCACAGTTGATGGTTTTCATCACGAACTGACATCAGTTATAATGCCGAAATTATATTTAACCAAGTGGATGAATAAATCTCGCGCCAAAATCCAAAACTTGTTATCTTCTATCTGATTGGTTCATTCATAAATTATAGTCTCGCCGATTGATCGTTTAAAAAAAGTACTACATCATAGTGAATTATTAATGAAAAACAAAACATTTAATGACTTTCATATGATTGAACAATGAATAAATTCTAAAATAAACTACTAGATAGTAAGTCATATAGATTTATAAAACACTATAAATATCACGTTTTAGTTCCTAGTTGATGTGCACTACTTCACTTTTGATAGATTTGGTAATTTACTAAAACTTAAGAAGTGTGATTGTCGAATAAATTAAACAGTTTGTGACTGATGAACTGAAATTGATGTTAATAAGTCATCATAACAAGTAAATCAGTGGCTGGTTTTATAATGATTATATATTTTAGATTACACCATATAACAGAAATTTGTTATCCTGAGACGAATCCTTGAACAAAATTATAAAGCCAAAAATTCAAGAATGATAATTAAAATAAATACAGGTTGCAACTTCTACGCAATACTTGTAGATCAACTCGATGCTTTCACTACATAACTCACAACATGTGAATGGTGATATTAAAACTTGTAGTTTTTATTCACCTGTCATGAGTTGCTCGTTAAGTAATGGATAAATACGATATGCACTAAGCATGAACCAATACTTATGTGAATTATTCATTGTCAAACAGAATTCCTTGGATAACAAATTTATTCAAAAATATTTGATGCATACAATGATCGATCGTTTAACCTCATTTGATTTAGTTAAAATTCGAATGACAATTTTAATACAGAATTAAGGGTTTTGGGAAATGTTGCGTAATTTCAAGTTTCTTCGGTGGTCGGCAAGTCAGTGTTAGATATACCTTGTCTAACACTATAAATAATCTATTTTGAAAGCAAACGACTTTTCGCCCTCTTGTTAGTTCAATATTCAACGATTACTTAAGGAATTGCTGAATTGTTTCAGAATTCAATAATAAATTGTCAGTAAAATCTGTAACAAATACATTCATATTCAAGTTACTTGTCAGTAAATTTTGTTTTCCATCGTCTCATAATATAACACACAGGACATAATGTTAATAAACTATGTGAAATATACCGGATTGTATATTGCATAAACGGAATCATGTCAATAATTATGAAGAGTAACAGTTGATGAGTTACTTATCATTGTTACAAAGATTAACTCGGACACTATTTAATTTTCCATTAGCGTTGTTAGCTGAATAGTCAAGATTTTATGTTTCACAGAACTTGGTAAAATTTATTTTCGACATGACTGTTAAGCCGATCAACGAAGTACGCCTCGAACGATGGGCAGAGTTTTTTGAGTGGCAGTCCAACTGATCTGCTTCCCCGGTAATATCGATCAAACTGTCCAGTCCTGCATGGCCCCTGACGACTTATTCACCAAACAAGGCGGAAGCCCGCAAGAAACTCCAACTCTTGGAGCGCAACAAATCACCAGGCCAAGATGACTGACTTCCGATCCTTTTTAAGGATAGTGGTGGCTTTCTGGTTAAGGAACTGGATGAGTTGTTTACAAAGGTCAGACAATTAGAGTGTTCTAACATCATAGAATGAGTTGGTAGTTGTCCCTATATTTAAAAAGGGTTCACGTCGCCTATGCAACAACTGTCGAGAGGTAAGTCTAATTTTGATTGCGTTCAAACTATTGGCTTCCATCATACTTCATAAATTTTTCAAAACCGGAGGACGATTGGCTCGCGAGGTGCAGGCTGATTTTCATCCTGGTCGAGGATGTATTGATCATATGTTCACTCTCCAGCAAATGTTGGAACCCCGTCATACTTATCACAGGCCAACAATCGTAGTGTTTCTTGACATCAGGGCTGCTTTCCATTCGTTGGACAGGTCTGTTCTCTGGGATTGTCTATTAAAGAAGGGTGTGCCTGAAAAGTTTATTAACATCCTAAAAGCCCTATATACAAACACTTCAGGTAGAGTGAGGACATACAATCACCTTTCTCCGTTGTTCCATTCACGAAGTGGGATTAGACAGGGCCGCCAAATTTCACCATTCCTCTTCAACTTTGACATCGATGACATTCTGGAAACAGCTCTGATGGATGTACGTAGTGGTGGTGTGAATGTGTTGCCTGAAGAAAGATTTCTCGAACTTGAGTATGAGGATGATATTGTCTTACTGTGGGACAATGCCCAAAGCATGAAATCCGAACTTAATCAGTTGGCAATCAGTGTCCGTAGGTATGGTACATGCCTTGCATCTTCGAAGTGCAAAGTACTTTTACAAGACTGGCAGGACCCTGATCCTGCACTCATCCTGGGTAGTGAGCAGATAGACGTAGTCGAGAAGTTTATGTATCTAAGTAGCTGCATAAGTGTTGGTGGTGGTGTGAGTGATGAGATCAATGCACGTATAGTGAAAGCCAGAGTGGCTTATGCCAACCTGGATCATCTTTGTTGTCTTCATGATATTAACCTGAGAGTGGAAGGTCGGATCTACAACGCGTCGGTGAGAGCAGTTTTGCTCTATGCTTGTGAAACCCGGCCTCTCCGAGTTGAGGATGTTAGACGACTCTGTGTTCGATCGTCGCTGGCTCCAAAGGATTGCTGACATCCAGTGACAACAACATGTTAGTGATGCAGAGATTCGGCATCGTGTGTTCGGACACAGAGACGATAATCCAATTGGTGTCACTATCTTGAAACACCGACTTCGGTGGCTTGGACATGTTCTACGAATGTCGACCCGGAGAGTTCTTCGTCGTGCATTATTTTCCAAAGCTTCGACTAGTTGGAAAAAGTGGTGGCCAGTTTATGACATGGTGTCGTGGTATGAAAGAAAGCTGTACAGGCCTGGCTTCTGTTGGTCCTTAACTACTCCCTGATTGGGATCCTAGATATGGTGCAACACAGTGATTAGAGACGTTATCAGATATGGCTCAAAATGGAAGTCAGTGGCGATCCTGCTGTAACCTTTTCTTTCTTCATAAAAAGTGACGGTGACTTTAACTGAAAGAATTATTTCTGGTTTTATCTTTCTGATTCCCCCATTATTATTATTATTTCAGTACCATACACTAATCTGTGATTGTTATTGTTCTTTTTTTCTTCTCTCTCATACTCAACTTACAATCTTTATCTCTTCCCATTCTCATTATTATTGTGTGGTGCATATGTATCTGGTTCCCCCTTGTACCCATATCACATATGACTCAGAATAGGAGCCAGTGGCGATCAAGCTGTAACTTACTTCAGAAAAAGTGATCGTAACTTCTTTAACTGAAAGAATTCTTTATGGTTATATTCTTGCTAAATGAACTGTTTCTCCCATTAATATTTCACTCCCATACACTAATTTCTGTTCGTTGTTCTCCTTTTTCTTGTACGCACTTTACATTCTCTATCACTTGACAACCTCATTGTTATTGTGTGACGCATATGTATTTGGTGCATCCTTGTACTAATGTATGTGTATACGAATAAAATAAGACAAATAATATGGTATTTAGTGACCATAGACGAAAGTTCGACTCAAAGTAAAAGGTTAATAAAAAAACAGCATACAATATGCAATTTAGTTACTGTAAATAAAACACTAATGTTCTACAGCATTAGCTCTCATGACTGCTATAAAGTTAAGGCCCCCAAATGCCCTGGTACGGCCGAGAGTGGGGAGAGTCCACTCTACCTCTCGAAATGCTCTCGCATGGCCACACGTATATAGCTTCTGCCAGGGAAGTTCTACTCACTGCCTCCTGGTGGCGGGGGTGTTGTTTACGAAATTGAGAGGACGAAAAGCGAATGTCCGGCGCTTTAAGCGGGTTGGTGGACATGGATAGTCCACCTAGGGGAGTTGGAAAACCCTGATTCCAAACCAACAGTGCACATGGGCTCCAGTATCCTGAAGGGACAAATGGCGTATGAACCAATCGTTGGTCACCGGCTACCATGAGAATGCACCTTCTTACGTTGTTCCACTGCCTTGTGAATCAGACCTTCAGGTCGAAGGCTTCGGGTGCGGCCCCCTAAGAAAACCACCTGCTGACAAATATCAAATGAGATTTATGTGGCGCATATGTATTTGGTGCCTCCTCGCACAAATATCTGTGTTAAAATAAATAAATAAATTATACATAAAGGCTATTACCGTAAATCATTTAGCTGAAAAAATTTAATGCTTAATTTTTTGATCATTATCTAACAAGTTGACAAAACTTTACAATAACAATCAGCTCATTATATAATGTTATTGAAAGCAAACAATGGGAAGAATGTGTCTATAAATTCGTGATAATTGATCACACTTTGCTTTTACTAAATTAATAGATTGAGAAAGAAACAGTTGACGAAGAACAAATGCATTTATAATTGGTGTTCTTCATCTCATTTATTCATCGATTTTCATAGCACTGAATGCATAATTTAGTGATAAATTACTACTCCAACGCCATCGACGACTTAATGGGTTATATAACATTCCACTGAGTTGACGTGGTTGCAAACCACCTAAAGAAGTAAACAAAAAAGCAACTAGAAAGTAAGGTTAGAGTTAAAAAGTTTATATACAGCTAAGATCCGTTTGTAATTTTAAATATGAAAATACTACAACCTCCATAAATCCCCCATACCAATATAATCATAAGCTAACTAGTGACTAACTGCAAGATATAACTTCTGGAGTTCTAGTGAGAATCCGTGACAAGTGGAGTTTAATCCGTCTTGGGTGAGAAAGTTATCGACCACAAGCAATGGATGAAGGTTTGTGCGAGATTGTGGATTGATTGAAATTATACATCAGCACCGTCGAATGATGCCTCTGTGGTTTAGAGTTTAAGCATTCGTGCGTTAGATCGAAGGTTCTGTGCCCGATCTCCACAAACTTTTATACTAATATACATTAGTGTTTGACTACTTAAAAGATTACATTATCCTCAACCTAAAGTGGTTATTGTCATGATGGTCTTACAAATATTGTGATTATAATGATTATTATTTCGTATCATGGTAATCAAGACAATCAAATAACTAAAAAAATCCACTATTAGAACTTACGCTTGATACAAGCAATCTGTAGTCGACTAGGTTCAATGAATTTATTCCAATCATGAGTACCACGTGGAACAATACGAGCTACATATTCAGCTACACCAATTCCTAGTAGTAATGAAGCGGTAGTACGATTTATTGTAGTTACGAATAACATTCCTTCTAACTGAGAAGGAAGAGATTATAAATAACATCAATTAAATAACATAATTTAATTGAAAAACAAAAAAGCAAAAACATTAACAAAATAATTCGAAAGTGTACAGAGAGCAATATTTATTGACAGTTTAGTAGTGGGAATTAAAATACAATCTGATATGGTGAGTAGTGAATAAATCGATTAAAGTAGGAATGGCATATAAAGTTAATATTTTTCCCAACTGTCTATGACATATAATCACATCCTGAGAAGGGGCAATTATAAGACTTAGTCAATTAGTTCGATCTGTTGGTTATAGACCCCGAAATGTACGGTAATGTAAAGAATTGGTCACGTAGTAAGTTAGTGATTAATTGATATTAATTACTACTCAGTTCCAAATTACACAAATTTGACTACTAATAAATCAAATAAAAAGTGGTGTATTCACACATTATTTTGATTTATTTCCGGGTTCAAATAGATATATATTGCTAGCCTTTGTATGTTCACTATACATCATCAGATATGAGGGTTTCAGTACCAAGGGACAAGTAAGTTAAGCACATCTAGATATAACAAGTGACAAACACTACACCATCCATCAATTATGTCCAGTTTAATGGATTCAAGGATGAAATATACATGAAATGTAAGTGTTATACAAGTTGTTAGAGTCCTATGCTACTCTGTAGCCAAACATCCATAGCAAATGAATGTGAGTTGAACGCATAAACTACAAAATTTAAAATTCGTGTGAAACTAATCAGCACGTTTTCAATTCATTCATATTTATTACAAGTATTATTGTAGTGGACAGAACACGGGCCGGGACAATCAAATGTATTTAACACAAAATTACAGGACTTGTTAATAAAATCTAACAATCATAAAGTAAATGCTTCATTTGCAAAATGACCACCAATTGTCTCAACATGACTCAGACTTCATTGTTCTTGCATTTTCATACAAATTGCATCCTGTTTCCATTCTTTACTGTTAGATCCTCTTGTTTCTCTGCTGCCAGACCTTCTGTTCACGACTAACATCATATACTACTTATGTCAATATAAGTAACACACACCACATTATAACTGAAGTAGATTTCAAAATAATTAGGTCGTGTAACCCGACCGTTGTTGCTACCTTGACGTGGTGGTCAGAATTGCCTATCATGATGAACCAATCGAGCTATACTGACTGGAACAATCGTTCATAAAGGTCCTACTATGCCAAACAGGTTGGTTGAAGAGCGGTAAGACTAAAAGCAGCAAACCCAAGGTCCGAGGACGAAGTCGTACGACTGACTGCACAAACGTATGACGTCAAACAACCAGTATAACAGCGATGCAGCATTCTCATAAGGAAGGGTGAAGTTGGAAGAGGTCGGCCCTAAAAATGCACACCTTTTCCTACGCTATGGATTTCCGTTTTAGACAGTAAGGTCTCAACAAGTACGGAGCTAACACGAAAATTACTCACGCAAAGGTCGTGTGTGACCAACCTCAAGACGTTATCCCTTGAGCACTGCGGTCACGTTCGCAGGTTACTAAGACCAACCCGGACCCCAATCTCCTTTTCAGGTACCTCTGAAAACTCCTTTCACGGTGCGGGAAACTGGGAAGCAATAACCGCCATAATACCTCTAACAGAAATCAAAGGTCGTGTAACTCCGTCAATATTGATTGGAATCTGGAAAAAAATCACTTATACACATTGATGAGTACAAACTTCGGTTTACCAATTTGGTATTTTCATTCTTCATATAAATGTCTATTATGGAATGATTTTGATAAATATTATCAGTATTTTTAGACACGAAAAAAGAAAAGAGAGTATGAGGATAGAGTCACGTATTCTTAAGTTCAGTTACATTGATGGCGATCTTTCACTGGCAAAAGTATTACACTGATTCAGATGAAGTTAATCGGCCATTTGCCTTTGTAGATTTTCAATCATAAAGCTGAGTGATGCGAGTAAATCTTTATCATATTTGAGGTATTCCAATGAAAATGATTATGATAAATCGTATTCTACAAAGTTTCCAAAACATTTGTAGTGGCTTAACTTCGTCAATCAATCACCTTGATAACCGTTATTATAGAAAACTCGACGGTGTTTGAATTCAGAAGGCAATAAGAAGCGGCGACTACAGTTTATTAGCGGATAGCACAGATAAAAAAGTTACAAGCACATCGAGCGAATTGGAGTGGATAGGCTCTTGTGTTTGCTAGCGAATACAGAGGCGAATTCACAGTCAAATAGAATCAAGGCGTAGCTATGCAAGGCAATTCAAGCATCTATATACATAGGAAAGAGAATGATTCATCGATTGATATTTAATTGATCAACATTTAAGCTAGAGAGATATGTGCGTAGGTTGTCACATGTGATCAAACATGCATGTTTATAAAGACATGATAGTGATCATAATAATACAAAGAAATAGACGAATTGTTACTGTCTGAATAGCATTGTCTGTTAAATAAGTTAATAAAAGGGTTTGACAACAATTAACTATAATAGAAATTAATCGTAGGAGTGTTGCTATACTTGGTTTGAGATATCTCATAAACAACACATTACTGGTCTTTGATAAACGTACTATAAAATACACTATCTCGACAACTGTCGTCATTATCAAACAACGAAGCTATCACTTGTAGACTTGAAAGCATAATTCATTTTATATCGAATGGTGAATAAATTTGCTGCTTTTCGAAAGCCAAGTTGACAGCAAACAATATTTCTTGACACAATGTTTGTTGGCTTTTAGTAATCGTATTCAGAATTTGTATGCAGGTAAGGTATGAAATTTTCGAGATCGACTATTTCTAATCTCTTGCTTTTGTTGTGAGAAGGTAGATTCGCTGCAGATGCTGACTTCTGAGGGAAACATCCTACTGACGCCATAATTCAGTACAACGAGCAGCACGACTTTGTCCTCAGACCATGAGTTTTCTGCTTCTAGTTTTGACGTTCTCCAACCGGCCTCCCTGGGATGGTAAGAACAACTGTTTCACCTAATATAGCTCGACCAAATCATTATGATACATAAGCCTGACCACTACGATCGAAGTTACCGAGTACAGTGTTAGTGTATCAAAACTTATTATCTATTAGTAATAAATATATCTCAATGAGCAGAAAACTGTATTTCTGATGTTTTATTACTTAATGTAAGTCACTTCTCCCGAGCATACAAATAACCGATCGTGACTTACGTTAAGTCACGAAACGTCAGAAATACCATTTTCTATTCATTGGGATATCAGAAAAGTATATTTGTTATTTAATTTTTAGCCAATGCTCAATTTATTTGAAAATATCAAGTCCAACCTTGGCATTGGTATCATTTATTATCATGTGTGTAAATGCAAAACGTTCTTTTTTGAACATTACGATACACTGCTAATATTGTTTGTGAAGAGATTTCTCCGTGAATGCTGTTTCGTTTATTATCGAAGGATTTGAGAGTAAATATGATCTTGATGAACAATGGGAATTAAAGAACTAAAAACTATCATATACATATTCAAGAATAATATCTATGAAATATTTCTTACTTTCAAGCACTGTTTTAAATTGTTCAACATATCCTCCCAATCAGTAACGTGTTCTAATACTTCAGACGCAACAACTGCGTCGAATTGACATGGATATTCTTGAGTAATTGATTGTACACTAGTAAGTTTATATGTAGGTTTATGTAAATCTGGATGATCAATCCAGCGATAAGATGTAGCTTCAACATGTTCTTGTGCTACTTTTATACCTTCTTCTACTAAGTCTATGCCCAAAACTTCTGCTCCCAACATAGATAGTGCCTAGTAGGGAATTATTCCAAGATAAACAATATGAAAGATTTATTAAAAGAAATATTAATTGAAAAAATTAAGCGATTTAGGAAACTAAAGCTACTTTTATGAAACATCTTAAAAAAGTGATGAGTTTTTCGACAGAAATAAATATCATTTAACTGAGTTATCTTCTAAGTAAATAATTAGATAAAATCTCAAATCCCATGATAGACGAATAGTGACTGGACTCTTGAAAGCTGAGAAAATATGTGGGTAACTGGATAAAATGTAAATAAATCAACTGTATTATAATTATTCGTATGGCAACTTAGTGAATGCATACTATGATGATCGTTCTTGATATTAGGCGGTTGGAAGCAGTCGACAGGAAACCATGAACCGAAGTTTCGTCCCAGTCGGTACTCTCCAGAAAGGCGTACCTGGAATCAAATACACTAAAACGTTCCAAATCAATTATAAATATCACAGTGATGCAGGAGGTAATTTAAAGTCCTAAAAACGAAGTTGTAACGTTTAAGATTGTGTAGCAGAGAGATATAGGCTCGAATCCCATGGGGAGAATCAGTCTCATTAAGATTGTCAACTAGAACGAAACGTTGATCCACGGTCTTTCGAAGGCTATCCCCAACCACCTAGTATATAGACATAGTGCAAACAGTTTCGAGTCATTTAGACTAGTGGATGTCGTCGTTATATTAACAAAAATAATTTCCCTAAAGTATAGTAAGCATTTTTATGAAAGTACAACCCATTTAGCGTTCTGAATGAAGCTTTTCAAATGTTTGATGTATGTTTCGTCCTTTAACATTTCAAAAGGTAAATTTATAACTAGTCAGCAAACGTTCACAATATAACCATAAAAATTAAGGGATGATTTTGATGACTAATTTGTCAGCCTGTAAAGTAATGTGTTATTCGAAGAGTTATTAAGTATGTTACATTGTATAACTGCTTTGAAAATGACAATAAACTATCAAGATGATATTGGCAATCAGGTTAAATCACACAATGTGTTTTAACTCGAAAAGCTTTGTTTTCTCAAACGATATGAATCATTGATTGAAGACAGATACCAGTGAAATCGGTAACCTAATACATGATACGATCCCATCCATTCATTTGTATTAATTTCACAATCCTTTCTAATAACCAACTATATCGCGAACTCCTGAGAGAATTTACATTTGTGTACAAATCTGTGAATTATAGTGAATGACATGAATCACAGTCAACTTCTGATCTGACCACTTAAAACATTTTTAACTTTACCTTTAGACCGATGGAATTTTATCGACTTCAAAAATTAGATAGCCTGACATTGACTGTGACTAAACGATCAGTCGGTATAAATACCTCAGCTCTCTAAGAGGCCACTCACAACCCGAATAGCTCAGTAGTAAATCCTTAGAATGTGACATTAAGTGACAGGGCACATATTAGATCCCTAAATATTACAAATATGACCTGAAGACGGCCTTCAGCTAGCAGAGAACCAGGATTGATAGCTCCAAAGATGACCACTTTCAGTCAACTTACACTTCATCATGAAACCTTAATAAAACGAAACACAGACTGACGACGTTCAGAGAAAGTTGTTATTATGAGAACATGTTGATCAACCCATTTTGATAATTAACAGTTGACTGATTCCGGTATTATAAGAATGGCTAAATGGGCACTTCTAAATAGTGTACGAAAAAAGTGAACGACTAGATATTTCATAAAGTGAAAACTTCGAATACAGATAAGACATACTTTTATAAATGCAATTTATGCAGATACATTAACGACCGATAAATAAATGCAAACATTAAAAGAAATAACTCACTTCCGCTAGAATACCTCCACCACAACCAACATCTAAAATCTTCGTACCTTTCAAAGGTAAACAAACTGAATCAATGGTAGATAATGTAGTTAATGGACAAAGACCATTTTGAATAAATGGTACACGCAAACGATTCATAGTATGCAATGGCTGTAAATCTCCTTTGAAAATAAAATATATAAGTAGAAAGTAGTTTTATCCGTTTACAACAATCATATGTAACTATCACATATTTATACGATACTAGATATAAGTAAATGAACAGTGAAACCAAGATGAATGCAACCTGTCAACAAATGAGATAATATATAAAGAGATGCAATTAAATAACTAGACACGATGTGTAACTAATAAAAGGAATTAGTACATTGTACTGTTTCTACAATTTAAATTCGACAGCGATTATATTGGTAACAGGCCCCCAAACGCCCTGGTACGACTGAGGGTTGAGAGAATCAGTTCTCCCTTTCTCTTCAAATGATATCACATGGCCACGAGTATACAGCCACTACCAGGAAAGTCCTGCTAACTGCTTTCTCGAGGCGAGGGGTTTTCTTACGAAATTCAGAAGATGAAAAGCGAATGTCCGGTGCTTCAACTAGGTTGGTGGATATAGAGGATACACCTAAGGGAGTTGGAAAACCCTGACTCCAAACCAATGGTGTATATACGTTCCAAGATTCTGAGGGAAAAAATGGTGTCTGAACCTATTATCGGTCATCGGCTACCATGAAACTGCATCTCCCAACGTTGCTCCACTGCCTTGTGGATTAGACCTCCAGGTTAAAGGCTCGGGAAGCAGTCTACTAAGAAAACTACCTGCTTCAGTTTGGGCGACCGGGCAGTATTCTCACCCTCACACAGATCGAATGGTGAAATGTGGTGCATATATATTTGGTGCCTCCTTGTACTTCCCAACTAACAGGTCACAGGTTTAAATCCTGTTTCATATACTTCAGTGAGGACAGACAAGTAGTATCACCAACACTGCGTGATTCAAAGGCAAACACAAAAAAGTGTACTTGGTTAGTTAGTTAATGTACTATCTGAACAACCAGAAGTGAAAACAAAAATAAAACCAATAGATTACAAAAAAATGTACAAACATAACTAAACTGCTTAGGATGACTTAATTCAATGCCACATATGTATCCAATATTTAATGAATTCCTGATATGTACCATTTTGTCTCATAAAATCAATTATAGTGCACACCACAATTTTCTATTTATAGAAAGGCAGAACCTCTGGAGATATTGCTTATCCGTAAAGTCCCTAACTTTTGCCACACTCTGGCACAATCAAAAGCACAACTTTGTAATTTCAAAAGGATCTACTTGGCTCTAATCTTATATTTATCCAACCAGGACCTTAAGGCACAAACAGTACATTTAATAGAGTAGTTACGACAGATCATCCCAACTTTTGTATCTAGGTAGCAAATAAAGTTATTATTATTAATGTCTTTATTCAATATATTTTTGGTACAACATAGAATTCTCAGCACAAAGTATTTTAACAAGTTGGCTTTCCTTATTTCTTCATCTATCCTGACGATAAATATTGAGTGATCACCAGTTAGATGTTAGCAGTTCAAGAATTGACATCTGAACAATGATCATTCTTTTCAATGCATATTGACATCCATCACAATGTCTCTGACCATACTTTTTTGTAACTCGTACGGCGAAAGATCGTAAGCTCTTCATAAACACGCAAAAGACACATAACTTGTCCAGATATGTTGATGTCAGAAACAGGTAACCCAGATATTCAAGAAGGTCGCCAAATTTAAGCTAACTTAAAATATTATGGACTGAAGAGATAAACTTATGAAGATATCTTAAAGTAAACTAATATATTTAAGAAAGAATTTGAAGAAATTTACGAATTCACCATTAAATTTAAAAGAACCTTCTCAGAAACACGTATCATTTACCGATCTCAATGGCAGAAAACAATTGCGAAAGACAAAATATGCAATTTAACAGTTCATGAAGCATATATACTTGAGATGTTGCTTAAAGTTAATAGAAAGATTTATAAATATACCACACTTCCTTTAAGTAAATAATAGGCATTTCATCGATATTTGAGTTCATAAAATCTATGAAGCTACATGTTTACTGTAATTCAGTCCCCAGATCGTTTATATATCCATAAATTATGAAAAAGTTTGTGTCTGGTGATTAGTTCGTCAAATATTCTAGTTACTGAGTCACAATATAAATATAAAACATATATCTCATGTGAATAACATATACCTTATATACCAAGGAGATTTCAAAGTATTCTACTTCGAGATCAATTGTTTGAAAGAGCGTCAATGATACTACTTGACCAGCAAAATCAAAGTGGTTTGATATCAGAACATGAAGCGTACTGGTTGAGAAAGGTAAATGCTTTAGCCATTAAGTCAGTGTTCCACAAAAACAGCGGACAAAACTACTGATTTTCAAAGTAGCATAAAATGAATATATAACCTTTTAAAAATATACACAACAGTAAACAGGATCAAGAAGACCTTTAGGATCACCTGTCGAGCCTTATGACTTAAAATCCACACAATATTCAAACATGTACAAGTAAACAAAAAGCAGTATTGAGACAAATAGTGAGAAATTATACAGCACTCACCATCATAGTCCCACCAATGCTGGGCGAAACGTTTGAAGTTAGCGCCTTCTGTTTCGTCGACTTGCATACTGGAAAAATTCTGACAACTCTTCATTCCACTGAGGGATGGAAAACATTTCTGCTTGAGTAATTTCACAGCAGGAAACAAGTAATGACTTGCCATAGTTTCTTAGTTCTGTAGAGAAAATATAAAAAAGATCCACCAAGAAGAACATCAACAACAGCATTAGGGACTAGTTAGATGAAAACACTCCATAGCATCGGATTTAATTTGCTTTAAAAGAATATTTTTCGGTAAGCTACAATTGTGATTGATGCACTGTATTTTGAAAACAAGTTGGAATCAGTTGACCGTAAACAGAATAGATATTAGTATAAGGAAGTAATGAAACATAATACTGAATTCAACAAATTTCAAGCTAACTTTTCACAATAAAAACAAACGATGGTCAGAGATTCGATTGAAAACAAAGTAAGCTTAAGGGAAGAAAGAAATACTTCAAGACTATCTGAAGAATAATTGAAAAAATCAAGGTGGAAAGTAGACTATATAATTCGAATAAATGTTTCTAATTCTCATAATAGTTACGAAGTTGAGAAAGTACTGGATGGGAATGATTGGGAATTAACAACATGAACCATTTAATCCGAGCGTCTACAGATTAAAACTTATCAATGATAGATATTTTAAGTCTCAGAGAATCACACAGAAACAGTCCGAATATGCAATTTACAATTTTTCGCTACACAATAAATTCTATTGGGGAATATGCAAGAAATTTACAAGAGATTTAGTGAATGCTACTACGGTAGTTATAGTCATCAAAATTGAGAAGTAAGTTCTTTAACCAAGCAAAATCAGTACAGTTGGATTACCCAATTCCTAAGTAATTTTAGGTCTAATTAGAAGTGATCAGTCACAAATCGCTCGCTTTTCTACTCAAAAACATATCAGATATACTTAAATATTATTATTCAAGCTGTTACATTGAGTTTTAGAACGAAATTTGTTACTATATAGAAAGAATCTCGTAACATGATTACAACGGATTAGATTAACTTTTTTATGGTTTCTGATAATTTGCACTTGTTCGCATTTCTAAAAGAAACCTAAATACACTGTAATATATTTTTCATCATATCACTACACATAGAGTTGGTGAAGTAGACGCTTAACCTGAATTTTACTAAGTAAAGACGTGAAGAAACAAATCCATACATGAGAATTATACATTTAAGACATTACTTAACGTTGTCAGTTTGAAGGGAAATACACCAGAACTTCTCATTCGTAGAGAATAACAGTTCTGTATTAGTGCAAGGGAAATATGTCTGATCTACATGATTAGTTCTGAACATCCCGATAGACTAGATAATGTTACGAGCCTACTTCATAGTGATGAGCCTTATAAAACTGTAATTAAAATGAAAAACTCAGTAGTGAATTTCGAAGGACTGATAAGATCATACTGAACGGATGCGTCTCGATAGCATAAACATACAGCAAATATAGTTGCTCCTACAATCTCCTGTTTCACTGAGATTCAAGAATATAATGCATGGTTATTGATTACGAAGGATTAGTAAACAGCAAAAATACAACTTATTACATGTATTCTTAGAGATTTAGATGAAAATACCTACATTATTCAAGCATATTTGTTTATAAACAGGGTAAACTATCAAATAGGATTGTTAAGACTCTGTAGCAGTATCATTCGAAGTACAAAGATGTTCGATGGTTAAATACCTCCAATCACTACTTAACATTTCAACACAATGCATGCGTTGTCAGCTCACCTAAACCAGTGGCTACAATGCAACTTGATTACCAATTATAGGACTAAACAAACATGAGATTGATCGCTTCTCAGAGACCTTACCCCAAGCCGCTAAACTACAATGATAACACCTAATTAGGAGTTCAGTTTTTTTTAAATTATGGATTAGCTTATACAAATAACAGAAATTAAAACTCCATTATACGGTATAATACAATACATGTTACGTATTATGGCAATTTACGAAGATATGACGAAACTGTATTCACACAAGAATTACCTAATCAACTTCTCTAATCTTTCACTCTGCAAACAATTAGAAATACGTAATTATTGATATTTTCAGATCGCTTGGTATAAAACATAAAACATTATAAGGACTACGGCAACATCAACTGGAGCGAACATGCCATTTTAATAACTTTATTCATCGCTAATGACTCGGTGCGTAAACCCATTACAAAAACATTAATCTTATGCCAAATGCACACATAAAAAGTCGAATAGACACATGTCTTATAAATAATATGCATACACAAATTCATCAGGAAAGGAAGTGAAAAGACAAACTACGAGTATGTTTATAAATATGTATGTTACTTTATTGATAAATTCATTTGACATAAAAAAAGAAAATTAACACAGGTTTGCAGACAAATAAAGTAGTAACATCAAATCATGAAGAATAGGAATTCAAAGATTTCACAGCGAGGATTTAAAAAGTGGTCAATTGGTAGAATGGACAGAGTCTCTAAGTTTGTAAGAAGAAAGTGGAGACATATCACAATGGCTATTGGCAAAAAAGAATTCATATTAAATAATCAGAGAGATGATAACTGAAAATAATACATCAAGCGAAATATTGTACAGAGAAATAGAGAATAGTGATAGAGAGAGGAAGAAAATACCAAGATATTTACAATAACCAACAATGTAATAGCATTAGATGTACAACAAAGAAATAAGTCAAGAATATAAACATTACTTTAGGTCTAGGTTGACTTTGCAGACGAAATGAGGTAAATCTTATACCACTAGACATTCTGGGTGTTAGTTGTTGACTACGTACAACCAACTGCTTCAATAAAACAGATAGCCAATCCTTTAGGTTAACTACAACAATAAGGATAATAAAAATAAAATGGTATTATTGAGTAAAGAAAATAACTTTTAGTTCTATTCAAAGTTACATGAAACGCACATTCTTGAGAAGAGAATAAACTTTAATACCAAAAAAGGCAGCTAAACACTCAATATAACTGGTAGTATGATCAATGCTATGGACGGCTGTAAGATTCTTGAAACGTTTAATATCATAAATTTTATTCCAGTAAACGTAACACATCGAAGTACAACGTTTTTACACTAGTAATATAAGTGCTCCGGTGAACTATGACCCTGAAAGTGAACAATTTTTTATCAATCAACCTATTATTCCTATTGTCTAAACCTGTATTTTAAACCTGAATAGCAGCTGGGAAGGATTGCTCAGGACAGAGTTCGATGGAGAATGCTGGTGGGCTGCTTGTGCTCCTCCACAAAAGGCAAAAAGCGTAAGTAAGTAAGTTATATGAATCTACTCAATGAAAAATTGTAGTAAAATATCTTAATAATATCATAAAATAACATATATATCTATAAGAAAATAATATCAGGTGAAAAAGTCGATTTTATTCTTTAAATCTCACTGGTTGTTAATCGGTATCAAATCACATTAATTTTTTTCCGGTGGAGTAGTGGTTTATTCATTAAGGTATTGGATTTCCACCCACTAAGTGTCAGGTTGGAACCCCGAGCCCCGACTACTTCGGTTCAGGCAACTGGGTGGTATCTCACTAGCTCTCACACTTGCAGTGTGGTTCATGCCTAAGTACTGGATGAATGAGTTAACTGATCTTGAAACTTTTCTGACAGTTTCAACATAATAACACCCGACATTAAAGTCATACACAACATACAAAAATTAATCTATATTCTTTGCTCATAACCCAACTGTTATACAAATTACATTTATTCAGTTAAAAGCAAGTTCGCACAAGTAGAATACGCTATACATTAAGTACAGTACAAAATCTTACTTAGTTTATGTAAGGATTTAAATCTGATGGGTAGAGAACGTAGAAATGATTCTGTAGGTTCAAAAGACTGAGGAAAACCTCTCAAATCAACAACTGCCGATTCGGCTGTATAATTATTGTTTGGTTCATGTATTTTAATAGATATTTCCGATGTCCTAGAAAAAAATAACAAGCAAGAAAATATTCATATGATCTACACAATAAAACACGTATTGTAAGTATCATTACCAAGGTTTGACTTGATAATTTCAAATAAATTGAGCATGGGGTAGATTGTTATAAATAAAAATAATATGTTTGTAATATCCCAATGAGTAGAGAAATTAGATTTGCTGACGTTCCATGACTCAGTGTAAGCCACTTCTTCAGAGACGTGGCTTTTTTACTCACATTTCTAGTGTAAGCCCTAGTGATACGATTCGAGTCCAAGAGTTGAATGTATTAAATAAAAAGTCACTGAATTATATACAATAATATACACGTAGTACAGATGTGTAAATGTACTGGAAGCTAACATCCTACAACATTTTTAAACTTGCTACTGAAATTTACGAATCACGAATATCCATTGGAAATTTTAAGACTGGCTTAAGTGAAGTAGAATAAATTAAGAAAACAGGTATAAGATAATCAGATATTTAGTAATTTAATAATTGAATCAATTAAAGCTAGACCACCTTGGAAAACCTGGAAGCACTGGAAGGCCGTCTTGTCCTAGTATGGGACTCCTGAGCAGTGCACATCCACGATCCCACTCGCAGGATTTGAACTCACGATATTTGGCATTTGGAACTCCGCCTGTAGCTCTTATAGGGTTACTGCCGGTCCCAAGCCCGGGTAAAGGAGGAGGGTTGGGCATGGGGTTAGCGTCCCCATCCCGTAGAAAACTAACTCGCTAAAAAAACGCTTACCAGAAGTATTTGGCATTTGGAGAAAAACAGAGTAAATGTTCTTGGACCTGTATGGTCGATTATAACTTATGCCATTCAAGAAGTTCATGATCATCAATTACTATCGATCAAAGGATTATAATCTAGGTTTAATAGTTTGATGAACCCCTTAAAAAAGTAACCCAGTGATAATTCCATATGAAACTCTTACTTCAATTTAGCAAAGGTGGTGCATAGAGGAAGAGAATATCTAGGTGTGCACGAAACGTCTAAAAACACCTTGATTCAAGTGGATTAACAAGGGATTTTTGTTTATCACTTATCAGTTCAACATAGTAGTAAATGAGGAGTTGAAATACAAGTCAAATATAAACACAACTAATGAAGGTATCAGGCAGAATTTTCTAAACAGGAAACTACTCCTAGAAGTTTGTGTTTGTCAGAGTTTGTCTGAAAATCTAGGATTTAATCCTAAGAAATAGTATAAACTAATATTCATTGAACTAAATGGTGAACGCAAAATCTAAATAACCATAAGATATAACGAAGGGTGGTTCTTCATAAAATAACCATATGGTTAGAACTTACGGTATTTCAGGTTCAACAGAATATGATGTCACAGGCTTTTGATACGTTGGACAATATTTTCCAAGAAGTATTTGACTTCTACGAAGTTCTTGTGTACGCTCATACAAAGAGTCTTCAAGTAACGCGACCTGAGTAAAATATATGTACAATAATGATAAGTTGTCTTATTATGTCAACTAATAAAAACAAATGCTTCAAATAAAAATCTACTTCACAAAACGTAACTAACCTGTTCATCCAATCCTTCAATGGTTGCTTTTAAATGTGCACGTTCTACAGTTGCATGGGATAAGCGTTCTTTCAAAGTAAGAAACTCTGCATTACTTGCCTTCAACTGATCCATAGCCATAATCGCTTCCTCCTCAGCTACTTTTATCCGCTGTAACAACTGAGGATATAACGAATCTTCATCAACACTTTGGTTCGGGTTAACCAAGTTATCATGCTTTAATTCACTAATTGAATGAAGCATCGAATTTTGATAACTATTTATTACTGCTTCATTGTCATTTCCCATTAATGATACTGGTGCCGATTTATTGAATACATGAAGATTATTTAATTGAACCTCACTTGGGATGCTTGGTTCGTTCACACTACCATATTTTAAACTTCCATCCATCAAAATTACACCGGCTGAAGTTTCGCATGAAGTTATATCATTGCCTACCACCAGTTAGAACAGATAAGAGCAAAAACTATAATAACCATAAGATAACTATGTACAAAACAAAAATTAATTTTCAGTTCATCTGAGAAATCTCATCATACCAGCTAAATATGAAAGGTAGCACAACAATCGATTAGTTACTCTTAAAATAGTAACAACTGTGATGCTTAACCCAAATACTACTTCGTTAGTTGTAGCTAACGAGAAATCAGGTGGGGAAGACCAATTTATTGTTGAGTGAGAAAATTACAGAGTATCTTCGTGAAATATGAAAACCATACATTAAATATTTCATTTACACATCTTCCATCAGTTGTTATCACAATTACTCTTTTTATATTCCTGTTCTCTTCAATTCGATCTTCCCAATCTTATGCTGCCAGGCATTCTGTTATATCCTAGTGAAGATTAAATTTCAGGCAACTTCTGAGAACTATTAATGGACTAATTATATATATATATATATATATATATATATATATATATATATATATATATATATATATCTGTATTCCTCTTATTACAAGCTTCATTTCGGCCTATAGATTATTATTAAACGACTTACTGTTCTTAAGTTATGCTAAGTTAATTGATTACAGCCTCCCACGTTCACAGCCACTTTTTGGCTTGAACTTGTATAAATGTTATTTCCTATTTTAGGGTGTGATGCGGTCTGTTTGGCTGGTATATAAACCAAGTATGTTTGAAATAAATGATTCACATAGTGGAAGCTGTTATTGGCGTTCTGGACTCAACTGGACGGGCTAGAGGAGCAAAGGATCAATAAGGACGCTAGGCTGCTCATACCGGTCGAACGTCATTGGTTTAGCAGTGCTAAGATTAAATAAGTCGTATTTCGATTGGCGAATAAATCACGTGATAATCAGATGAGCTTAAAGTCACAACATATCCGGCATCTGATCCATGTTACATACTACTTATATCTGTCGACGTAAGCAGGATACATCACAAGTATTCTGATTTCTTTCCTTTGTAAAGATAAATGCAAATAAATGATAACTGGAGTATAAACTTATATAAATACATGTAAACAGGCCCAACTCCAATATCCCGAAGTTATCGGCAGGGAAAATGACAATGCAATGCATAAATCAAACGATTATTGTCATCACTAAATTCTAATTGCCTACTAATTTCTCTAATTATGGAACATTCATATTCGTGGTCAGGATGTTTCAATTTGAGCAGACTGCAGAAATTAACAAAAGATATAGTCCGTAAAATGAAATAACAAAAACCAAATAACAGGAGGATTGAACGTCTAAAATTTACCTATGATGAGTGATTCCGTTTGAACATATTTACAATTTTTAACCGGGAGATGTGAGATGTTATCGTATCGATCAATAGGGTCAATAGCTATATCAACCTTTTGGATAAAATCAGTTGCGGGAATATCATTCAACAAATCTGTTTGAGCGAAACTGTCTTTAAAATGTGGCTTGTGTATTGCTTTCTTCGTAAAGGTACTGTCCTCACAAACAAAATTCTGATGATTTATTATATTCCCTTGATTGATTAAATCTGGAAACGGGTTCATTTTAGATTGTTTACGTTGTAAAACATCGTTGAGACGTTGAAGTTTTTGACAATTTGTACAGCTTGAGGAGTCAGATGAGTTTGTATTCGTCAAACCATTAAGTTTGCTTGAAGAAATGCTTTGTGATACAAGGCGATTCAACTGCATGCGTAAAGCTCTTGCATCTGAACTTGCTTCAGCTAACTGACCCCGAAGTCTTGATGCCTCACGATCATCATCTTCTCTTTGACGTGCCATATCTAATCGTAATTGAGTAAGCTCATTTTGAGCAATAGATAATTTCAGTTTTAAATCATCGATACTTAAAGTATCTATATCTTGCAGTTCATTGTTTGTGTGTAAATGTTTTAGTAGATTCCCAATGAGAACTATGAAATAAAAAAGATAATAGTAATATTCACATTATTGAAAGTTTTACTTATTTACACTTATCTCTTATATCGATATGACATACGAAGTAGAGAGCTTGTAAATTGAATAATGAAATGAAAACGGAGCCACATTTGACCACATTTGAATCCCACTCCATCTATTTCCGTTTGGGCGAACGGGCAATATCATTAGTCCCTACACTTTGAGTGTGGTTCATACCCAAGAACCTGGTGAATGAATTAATTAATTTATTTATATTATAATCACCAACAAACAGAATGATATAATGATACCAGAGCAATAAAACAGAAAACACTATTTATCAAACATATGGTAATATGGAGTGATTAAAATGATCAAATTCTTTGTCTACCAGGAAGTAGCTTACCATTTGATATTGAAAGGATTTTAGCATATTTAATAATTTGTGACTCCGATAAGATACCTACAGGATCTATTAAGCATAGTTCATCAGCATTTCAGACTGTCCTATGGAAATATAAAGCAAATAGTCGAGTACTTAATCAACTATGGTGTCAACGCTCTAGTTACATAATATGAAAACCTGGGAGAGATGAAGCATATTTTTGAAATTACATCTAAGAGAAAAATACATCATTCATAAAGGTGATAATAATTGCTTCATTTCGTACCATACGTCTGAACTTTCAAGAGAATTCTCAGCTTAATCAGCTAATAATTAGCTAATAAATAAGATCAAAAGAGGGGATCGCATTAGTAAATACGAATTGTTGATAGATCATTTATTAAGTACTACAACACATTGTTTGAAATAGAAAATATTATAATTTCGTTGAACTTACTTTATGATTGTTTTTTTTTTAAATTACATTTGGTTGTATTTAAATACATCTGGAACTGTATATCGAAACACAATTCTGTGAGTGCCTATAGTGCATGACTTAAAACCCAATACATGGAGTCAGATATAGTTATTCAGTTTCTTTTATTCGTTGCTTTAACCATTAAAAAGTGCGTCACATTAACGCACTTGGACAGTTCCAGTAAGTAATTATTTCAAAATGCTGAAATAAAAAGTTAGTAAACCGTGCGAAGGAGGAAACCTTAGTGTAAAAGAATAAACTTGACAAAATTATTAAAAAAACACAGGAGAATACAAGCTCTCTTATGAGTAAGACGATACAACAAAGATTACTTATCTGTCGGTAAGGAAGCACTATAATAAACGTTTCATATCATCAAACTAATGATAAGAGATTAACACAATAAGCTAACAATTGAAAAGCAAGAGACGGATAAGCGTGAGATCAAAGCAGTCACTAGACACAAACAAATTGCAACAAATTTCAATCTTACAAAGCACAAACCTCGCATATTTTGGTTCAAAGAACTAGTGTTCAGATTTGTTTTACTGAAGAATAATTTGAACTGTTCTAATAAAGCAGTTGCTTTAGCTAATTGATTACGTAAATGAGTAATCTCCATAGAGGTTCTACGTTTTTGTGCTTCATAATTTGTTTGATGATGACGAATAGTATCCACACTGGAATCCAGTTCAGTACCCATATGATCTAATCGTTCTTGTAATTGATCAATACGTGTTTTTTGATTTATACGGTATTTTCTTAAACGATCCAGTTGACCAACTGCATTCAATAAAGCTTCTTGTAATTCACACTTCCTTGGCTCAACGGATTCAGAAAAACCTGAATGTTTTAGTGTACGATTGAGAACATTCCTTGGATTAACCAGTCCATATTTTAATAACTAAAAATGAAATAGTGAGAAATGATTTATACACTTAATGAACCAAAATATTTTATGAATAAACTGACAAATGTAAACATAACGATTAAGAATAAATTTGTCACCAATACGATGCATCCCATACTCAGGTGACATGAAGAATTTCGTAAAGGCGAACAGCGAATGACTCTGAATACATAACAACTTCTAATAGTAAAGTTCTCTTGTACTAAATACTAGTTTTAGAAGCCAAAATTCAAGACATTAAACTGATGATTATCACTCTTCTCATTAGGAATAACCACATTGATTCATAATTCATCCCAAGTGTTTCTGATCCCTGATACATCTCTACTCCCAACCAGTCTTCGTAATATTTTAAATCGAGGATTATTGTAGTACCTCATTTTCACGTCCTGTGTGCGTCCGATTCAGATACAGATACACACGCATCTTAGCTTGCAACATGAGTTACATAATTAGGGGTGGCTTGAAAGTTGTAAATGCAAAACGGAACGGTGTACGCAAATCATGGATAGACGTACTACTGCCCTCTTGATCCAGACCTTGAAAAGGTGCATAAACGGCATCAACCAATAGCGTGCCAAATTTATCATCTCCCATCTACTGTTTGATATTAGACGGCATTTGAGCGCAGGAACATGATACATCGAAATTTAACCAGTTAATCAGTTATTAGCAAACAACTAGCAAGGGGGAATTTCTTACACAATGAGCAATAGCTGGAGATAGTATGTCATGCTTCCCAAGTGCTTTTACGCGGCCTTTCTAGTACAATTATCACATAACTTAGTGGTTGAGACAATTAGCTTTAAATCAAGTTGAAAATTGTAAGTTCAAAACCCGTTTGGTTTGTGTATCCAATAGCATAATTAAACTTCAAAAGGTTTTACTCCGAACATATCAGTTACAATCTGTATTGTCAAATGTCATGTATGAACGAAGAAAAAAACAATTATGGAACAATCAAGAAAATTTTATCAATGAGGTTGTAAAGAAAAACTTCTTACAGTTTCGTATTTAATTTCTCCTGAATTTTTAAATCCATTAGGCTTTGGATCGGAAAACGTTTGCTGATTAAGGTGTTCATTCTTTGATATAGAATCAGTTTGAACAGAATTGTGTTTAGCAGTTTTAAGTGAATTTTGAGCTTTGATTTTGCATTGTTTAATGCGTTCTTCTAATTTTTGTTGGAATGTATAAATGATTTTCAAATTATCTGAGGCATCTTGTTCACGGGATAGCAAGAGAGACTGAATATGTTTTAATTGACTATGTGTTGATGTTACATTAGAACATACGTCTAAAACACTAGGATGTGGATTAAGTTGGGATAAAGTTGACAAAGTAACAGAAACTGAATCACCACACTCGTTCAAATTATTTAATAATTGTACTAGTTGGAAGTGATCTGTCGAAAGACGATTATATAACAGAGAAACAATTCGATTGCAGGCAGCTAATTGTAATTCTAAATTTCTGACCGAAGACAAGTCACTATTATTCATAGCCTCCAATTCAGATTCAAATTGCTGACATAAAGAAACAGTCAAATAGTAATGATAACGAAATAAAGTTTTCTCAAAAATATAAGCTACAATCGTCAAATATTATTATGATTGAATCATATTATGAACTTAAAAAAAATTCACGCTGCACAATAGAACAGTATGATAAACAAAAACAAAAATCATCCGGTGCAACAGAAAAAATAATACAGAGATAAAAAAATCAAATAAGTGTTGACTACAGTTATACAGTTGCGAATAACTAGGTTTCACACAATGAATGATGAGTAGAAATGAGTCAAAGGTATCATAAACTAGGTGATTAGTCAGATAAAAAGTAGGACCAGGCACATATGTCCACCGATCGAAGTTGCCACAACTCGTTAGCACAATAAGATGAACACCGAATCCATAGAAGTAGTTACTTCAATGGTAGTAATCTATAAGAAAGATTGCATATAAGGATGTAATACATAAAGAAAAAATCAGTTCGTAGAAAGAAACGTATAAAGCCATTTTAATCTCACGGTTTAAAGGAAGACAAAGAGTGTATACACCGACGCCATTGTGATCGATTCGGAGCCATGTCACCAAGAGTCTCCAACCATTGGTTACGGCAGTCACACGGACCCCGACTAAGTAGTCTGCATCTCTCAACATGGCTCAGACTACAGGTTAGTGACTTCAAGGACTGATGCCACGTTCGGGTTTGGCCGCCCCTAACTTTCTCCCAACCATTTCCAACACCAGTTAGCATTGCACGTCGTGGTAATCGGTGTTCGGGCACACGTAACACGTGGCTCAACCATTTCAGTCGATGAAGATTCGCGACCTTATCAACTGATTTACCATCGTTCCCTAATACCCCGCGTCTAACCTCACTATTACTTACCCGGTGATCCCAGGAGATGCGAGCAATATTTCTGAGACAACTGTGGTCAAATACTAGTAGCTTACGAGTAACTTCAACTCTTATGGGACACGCTTCACACCCGTAAAGTAGGACAGAACGAACTGCCGCACAGTATACTCGTCCCTTAATTGATAGACGGATATCTCGCCTGCGCCATAGGTGACGTGGGTTGGCAAAAGTCAAACGGGCTTTTCGAATCCGTGTTGAGATTTCGTCAGACACCAACCCATTAGGGCTGATCAGACTTCCAAGATAAGTGAAGTTGTCAACGCGTTCGATTACTTCACTCCCTATCCTTAGTTCAGGTATTGACGCAGACCAGTCCTGTAGCAACAACTTGCATTTAGAAAGGAAGAAACGCATCCCAAACATCATGGCATTGTTACTCAGTGTCCAGTATCATCACCAAATAGTACTATGTCATCTGCGTATTCTAAGTCGACAAGTGGACTTCCTTGAAGGAGATCAATTCTTGAGAATTCAGACGATGAGTGCGTTATTTCCAGAATTATGTCTATGATGAAATTAAACAAAATTGGAGATAGTGGACAATCTTGCCGGACAGTCAGCGACCAAGTTATGTTCACACATTAGATTATCTAATGTTTAACAATTTTACTATGATTGATAGCAGCATTTTAACTCTTTCTATTCATCCTGATTCCATATAAATGTGCTGATGTACTGTGGGATACTGGACTGACACATTTGTGCCAGCACATAAGGGCCTATCACTAATGCATGGATAACTACAACGGCATTTCCAAGTCACAACAAAAACGGACTATTTACAAAAGAAAGATCTCCACAAAACGTTGCACTGCCGAAAAGCTGTTGTCAAATATACGTATTCACAACTGGATTGCCAATGACCAACAGCTATCCAAGATGATTTTCACAAGTCTCCACCGTTTCCTGAAATTCATAAAAAGAACCGAACTTCCTTTGGAACTTCAACTGAAAATATCTAAACCCTACTGTAAGACCGATATTTGCGCCAATCAAGGAAAAACAAGACTTGAAGCTCTCAAAAGTGCGTCGACGTATTTATTTTTGTCACAGTGACTAATGTGTTAAGCAACGATTATTGCTGGGACCGGTAGAATAATGATAAACTCCAGTAAGAAAAATATAAAAGCACCCTACTAATAGTTCGGTACATACCTCCTCTGAATGGCTAGAATTACCAATATCAATATGGCAAGTGTCTTCGCATTTGCTGTTCCACTGATTGTGATTGAAATTTTCACTGAAAAATACGTCAGATGAGCACATTTTTAATGTGTCGAAAATGATGGGAACGATAACCTTAGCCACACGTACTCCGATACTTCCGAACGTCGCGCGCTATGTAAAAGGCAAGTGGTAATTTTCCTCTGAGTATACTTTATAGTATTGACCGCTTAATTAGGCATCGAGACTACTGTTTTTGCTTTGATTGAACTCATTTAAGTTAAAGTAATCTCAAAGACTATCTCATTTTTCTGAAGTAACTTGTCATCTGTACTTTTGAGTACAAATAGAAAATAAGTCAGTGTTATTGTTTTCCTCGTTGTGTATATCTTTGTATGTTGTTTGTATCCAAAGGTGTTAAGGTCTTTTTGTAACTACTGAAGTTGGATGTTTTATTGTTGTTACGTACAGTGAAATGCAAACCTCTGTTTTTGTGTTCAGTGTCTGTTACTTGTCAAGCCTTAGAAGACACTTTTTCTAGAAATCAATTTTCGCTGTTGTTCTTCCTGTGAGATCACTAAACAAATTTATGGTGCAGGTTAAAACATCGTTGTGTCAGACCTGCATGTCACCTCCCTGTCGATGATGGCATGCAATGTGACAACGGCAATAAGTTGTATCAAAATGTGTTCACCGAACTCACACCGGCTGCATATGAAATGTGCTGAAAACCACTATAACCTTGACTGTGCAAAGCATACTGTTCCACAAAGTCTCTGCTGAGTCTTAAGGAGATCGAGTTGCTGGACGCAGCTAGAAAATTGCCCTGAGATAAACCGGTAGCAGTAGATGAGTAGAATTCTGTGAAGATGCTACAGGTATTCGGAGTTTGACAACGCTTTAACCAGTAACACCTTCTAATATAAATCGCACCCACCAAGTGAAATCAAAAGTCAGAAGCGAGGAGGTTCGAAGATATATTTGATAGGCTATCAATATATCGGGAATCGACCTATCCAGACTGACTAGCGATTGCAGGGGATGTTGAGCACAGCGTTCCCACTCGTGATCTGGTGCGGATGCATGACCGATTGCTTTCAGCTAAGTGAGTCCATTAAAACTAATGCGGTCAGCATCCAATGTCGAAGATTTACAGAGCTATTGATTTTGAGGATAAGTTTACGCTTCATCAGTTTTTGGGGGATTAGCCAGTGTTATCATGAGCGCAGCTTTAGATCATCAAGTTGGGGCTCCTTAGATAAGCGGATAACCAGCATATAGATATAGGCATTGGTATAAGAAGAAAGAAAAACCACTCCGAGAAGAAACAAATTACGGGCTGCATTAAGGCATGTGAATCTACAGTTACAATCTCGAACTCAAATATCAGCGTAAAGCAGACTATGGGGAAGCGAAGTTAGAACGACATAGATGATGTGATCAAGAGACAAAATAGGTTTAGATTATGTTGCAGTTTGTTACGGGTCCCAGCAAAAGAGCTTATTCAAGACATAACAATACGCACAGTTACTAGTGATATACCAAAATGAATTAACACTACAAACCTAAGTGTCTGTTTATGAGTAAAGCAAAAAGGTAACAAATAACACAATAAAAATGGTATATTAAATAACAAAATGATAATAGTTGTTATGAAATGAATGTTACTTGTAAGCTTCTGAGATAACAATCAAAAATATGTTCAATTGATTAACGGATGTTCCTCTGCATGTGATAGCACCAACAGCGTAGTGAGAAAGATTAAATCCGATAGCATTTTTCAAATAATGATCTGGGCACAAACTCCAACGAAGTGGAGAATGGTTTAAAACAACGTCACAACGCCATTTTAATATTCTAATACTAGCCGTGGTCAATAAAGCAGGAGAACAGACGGCAGAGAGGCAACCGCTCAGTGGCATCCTCCACGGTTGAAGGCTACTGAGCACTTAAAGATTAAATTGTCGTAAAACGGTTGATGCATCACCTCGATAATCCGTAGGGTTTTGCAGAAGCGTTCAAATCAAGACAATTTTAGATTTGATGAGTTTTAATGATCTGAGATCTGACGCCAACTGGATCGTTTCTGATTCCTACTGAGATATACATGTCGCCAATCAACTTAAATAGCGTTAGTGAATTAAGGAATCAAATAAGTCAAATACGAGCAGGAAATAAGAACGCGTGTACTTCATACAGCCGTTGATCCAAACAAACGATCAAAGAAAGAAAGCGAAATGACGAGCAGTGGAGAAGGCGTGTGAGCCAATTCGATTTAGTCAAGCGTTAATCGATATTTACAGTCACACAATTATAGGTCACATACATGTTGTGAGTAAGATAAGAAATGCACACACGCAGGCTCACATAAAGACAATCAAGGTTGATAAGCGAATAATTAACAATATCAAAATGTAGCTTGAGAAAAATGTATAAATTGGTTTGCGCACAAGCTAGAATAAACTGCGTGAGATCCACACACAATCAGCCACACTATGTTTGGTAACGTCCATCCTTCAAGTAAAGAAAGTAATGCCATCGTAATAATGCATGATATAATCTAAATCTTCAATGATATTATGCTATCGCGACGACTTAGCAGTTGGGACAATTTTGTGGCCTGATCGAAAGAGGTACAAAAGGTCATTCAGTTAGCTACAACGTAGAACCATCCGTCCAAGTTGCCACACTGCATTAGCATAGCAAGATGAGCAACGAATTAATGGGAGGTAATAGATCTTCTTCGATTGATAGTACTCCGTACAATATGCTCATATTAAGTGTCATATCAGTATGTTGAAAGAACAAAGATGACTCAACTCTAAGGTATTTTTTCTTCATATATGTTTGTACTTATGGATGTTAATGCAGTGCATCAGAATCAGATATCTGTCTTCATGTTAGGATGTGTAGAATAATATACCAATAGTTATCATGTTAAGTCTAATATCGTCCTTGGACGCTAAATGTACATTCCCTATTGGTCGATATTTGCTTCACTTGTTTAATATTGTGTAAATGTTGTTTTCTATTTTTACGGTACGATGTGGTCTGCTTGGTTGGTATATAAACGGAGTGTGTTTGAAATATAATGATTCATATCTCAGAGGCTGTGACTTGCGTTCTGGACTCAACTGGCTGGAATAGACAGCGAAGTAGGGCCAATCGGGACTCTAGGTCGTTTGTACGTGTTTACGTGTCACTGGAACGATTGATATAAAACGCTGCGTATCTAACCTGCAGTTACCCGTTACAACACTTCAGGATGTAGATGATGATGGTGATCAACATTCTTCCGAAGAGCATACACCTAACTCACCATCACAACTTTACGAAGAAGGCGACCTTTTGTCATCTACGTATGCTTCATTTCAAACGAAGTTATTTTTTGAATCTAAATATTGCCACTGCCAATCTAAATTTTGGGTCCGTGCAGTAAATGGTGAGCTAACGATCACTTCGATTTGAACCATGCACAACCATCCTTGCACAGAAAGATACATTTTTGTAGATCCTTCAAAACGACGGTCGACGTCAAGTGAATGAATATATATAAGACGGTTTCAACTGAGTAATACTCCAACTCGTAGCTCACGACATTTGGTTTATTGGAAGTTCCATAAACAGCTTACCAAGGACGATATCGCAAAAATGCGATCACAACTGTACCCAGGTTGTTAAACTCACGTTCTAATTGATTGAGTTTAGATGCTAAAATTATCAACGAGATTTTTCATCTTGTTCAGGGAAACGCTGAAGTACAAGTATTCAATAAAAATGGGAACATATCTATGATTTGCTTCAGTCGCAGTGAGCAAATAGTTATTTACCACGCGTTCCCATAGGTACTATGTGTTGACTTGACTTATCAGACCAACAAATTTGGGTAAGTAACGAATAGTAAGAAATTTATCTTAAAGTTTCCCACTGTTCCAGCTAGTGGCTACCGATAGTCTTGGACAAAGGCACACTGTTACGTATGCACTTTGCAGACAAGAACAACACGAAGATGGCGTAAGACTACTCGAATACTTCAAAGACATAGTGTGCGGTACTTATTATACAAGCCCTTTCGTTACGGATTCGGCAGCGACTGAAATTCCCGCGGTACATTCTACACACAGTCACGCCGATATAATACTAAGTTCGTTCTATGTCTTAACTGCACTTCCCGAGAAGGTAAGGGCCAACTGTACAAATTATTTGCTGCAGTTCGGAAATCCGGATGTAGGCAAATGCTTGGAACATCTCGCAAAAAACAGGCGACCTGACACGTAAGCTTCGCTTTTTATAATGCATTATATTCAGGTTTCCTTAGAAGTATGAGTGCCTGAGAACCCATTTTCACTAGCCTATGAGTACACAAGAGATAATTGGATTGTTTGGAAGTCAATGTGGTCTCACTGTTACCAGCGTCATGCACTAAGCCTGGACAACCACACAAACAATCGTATGGAATGCGCTGATAAACACCTGAAAGAATGTCTCAGTGGAGGTGATTCGCTTCTGTTGATGTTCTGGAAAGTCTGGGGTAAGACAGACAGTGAACTATGTTCGCGTCCACATGACGCATTAAAGGATCTTTAACGTTTTCCATGGCTTGAGGTAAGAGATGTAGTTAAATTTATCATCAATTTCAGGTTCCAAAGTCATTCCAAGCTTTTAAGTGATCCCAGAGATTTCGCAGTTGTAAATTATAAACGAGTTAGGAGGATGAAACACGAAGTAACAGCAGGAAAATACATCCACTGCTACGGCAAGAGCATAATGCATATTGTCGATACTTCACGGGCACGAAGTGATTGTCAACGTCTCAATGACTACATGTTGCCGTGTGGTCATATTTTGTTTGCACACGCCAAAGATAAAATTGGTGTTTTTTTATCTCTATAAGCATCATGGATTTATTTCGAGATACCAGTCGCTTGACAAGGAACTACAAAGTGGACTTGGTTCTCCGTGCGTTGGACAACAAGTCAAGCTCCACAGTGATTGAAGGTCTGCTTGAGAAGTTCGTTAATCACTACCACTCAATCCATACTCTCTTAAGCATTTTGATACATGTTAGGAGGCAAGGATTTCATAGTATTTACGAATCACAAACCACTGAACAATGGACTAAAAGCGAGAGTCGATAATCACTCACCTCGAGAAGTCCGACACCTTGACTATATATTACAGTTCACAAGTGATATCCGACATGGAACGACTCTGAGACTACCCGGTGTGTTTATTAACCCTCATAGAAAGAGTAAAAAGCTTGATTTAGGAATTCCATAAGTACTGATGGGCTAAAACCAGCTTATCTCGATCATGAACCACCATATGAGTTTCTAGGCCGTTTGATAAAACAATTACGGAATCAACAAGTAAAAACGACAAATCTTCACAAGTGGCTAAAAAGATTAGACGAGCATAGCCAATTAGTCAGTCAAGAATATCGACAGTTTTGGCTGCAGACTAAAATGTAACCACGTATCTACCAAGGTCTTGTGTTTATTTAACTTAAATTTTTTGTACCGTTTCACCCATTTTATTCAACTAACAAAGACATTACAAAAACATGTAGTCTGCTACTACGTTTGATACATGAGCGTTATATTCATTTTTTAATACTGAATACATAAGCTTTTTGTCCGTAAACACACACTGAATGATATGAGCAAGCTTCGCCAGACAAATTAACTATTTTATTAGATTTTGCCTCTAACAACAGACAATGAGAAATTCCTCATGAACAAGTACTACAAACCTAAACAATAAACCCTCGAATAATGACAAATTCCAAAAGCCAACCAGATGTCTACACTCTATCTATTTCCTTCATGATTACCAATCCATTCTGGAAGCCAAACACTTACGTGGAACCGGACAATTATCAATTATAATTCTGTGTTTCCTTTTTGTACCTTATTATTTTATGCAGGAAGCGGAGCAGTTATTTAGGTTTGATTAGTTTTCATCAGTGCTTTTGAAGTAGATTCTTTTTTGTTTTGTGGAGATAGGCCTGACAAGGTTATTTTGTAAATAGTTTTCAATGTTATTTGTATTTATTTTGTCAACCTTTCACTTTATGTATATTTAACATTAAAGGACTGTAACTGTTGTTTTAGCGAAGTCTTCTCTACGTTTATTGTAACAAATACTTGTCCCACTCACACCGAAATACCAAGCATTGAATCTGTACAGGTGACTGAGGAAACTGTCCTTCCGTTGATAACTAACCTCAAACCTGGTAAGATACCGGGCCCTGACGGGTTGCATCCACGGTTGCTGTCATCTCTTGCGGACATTATTTCAAAACCGCTTGCGACACTCTTCAACATGTCCCTCTCACTCCCTCGAGATTGGAAGGACGCTATAGTTAGTCCTATATTTAAGGACGGTCAGCGACAGATAGCATCTAACTACCGACCTGTCAGTCTAACTAGCATAGTCGTTAAGTTACTCGAAAAGATAATTCGGGTTAGGTTGCTAAACCACATAGATTTACACAATCTGTTAGCTCCTGAGCAACACGGATTTCGTAACAAGCGTTCATGCTTGACTAACTTGCTTATTGCGAGGGAGGATTGGACAGCAGCCCTAGATAACGGTCTCTCTGTCGACGTGATATTCATAGGATTTAGCAAAGCGTTTGACAAGGTTTCACACGAAGGTCTTATGCAGAAGCTCACGAGCTTCGGAATAATAGGTACTGTACATGAGTGGATAGGAAATTTCTTATGTGACCGTAGACAGAGAGTTAGGGTCAACGGAACGCTATCCGATTTTAAGCCGGTCAAAAGTGGTGTACCCCAAGGCACCATCTTAAGCTCTCTGCTCTTCCTTCTCTACGTTAATGATTTACCGCTGTTACTTAAGTCGTCAACATTATTGTTTGCGGATGATGTAAAAATCTGGAGAACAATAAAAAGTGCGGCTGATCATGTGGATCTTCAAGCTGACTTAGACGATTTAGTTAGATGGGCTCGAGAGTGGGGTTTAGAAATCAATGCTAGGAAGAGTGTACTAATGCACATCGGTCACGGTAATAGTTACCGTTACATTATTGAGGGTAAACCTCTTCCATGCGTTCAAGAGCATAAAGACTTAGGAGTAATATTAAATCATGATTTAAAAACAACTAAGCATTGCAAAGCAGCCGCTGTCAAAGGTTTTCGTGCGTTATGGTCACTTCGCCGAGCGTTCAAATCTTTTGACGAGGAAATGTTTAGAATTTTATATCCCATATATGTTAGACCACATTTAGAGTACTGTATCCAAGCAGCTAACCCGTGTATGGTAAAGGATACTAACTCCCTCGAGCGTGTCCAGCGTGTGGGAACGAAATTAGTGAAGGGTCTTTCTAGACTCCCTTACGATGAGCGTTTAAAACGCCTAAATCTTTTCCCCTTGTCGTATCGTAGGACACGAGGTCACCTTATACTGGCATTTCGTATCTTTAATTATGATTTGGGTGTTAATGTCTTACCTTCTTGCTCCCTCTTGCACTAATAATCTCCGAGGTCATAGCAAGAATGTTCATAAACCACGATCTAATAAACTTAAATTGGGATCCAGTTTTTCTCATCGAGTAGTCAATGATTGGAACGTTTTACCCGAACAAGTGGTATCAGCCCCCTCAGTGAATACTTTCAAGGAAAAGCTGGACCTTCATTGGAAAGCAATGTGTCAGGATTAACACAGGTTCATCAACCTACTATCCTTATTACTGAAGACTGAAATGACCTTGAACACTCTTTTCCGTTGTGCAACCACATAGCGTGACATACTCTTGCTGGCTAACAAATACACTACTACTCACACATTCCTCGTTCTATCTTCATTTGTGATTGAGTTAACTGAAGTCTAAATCAAATACTATCTACATTTATAGACTGTAATTGGAATATATCACATCCTACGTTGGATTGTATCGCTGGAGAGTTCGTCAACCAGATTGGAATTACCAAGCATTTATAATTGTGGTTTCTTAGTACCAGACCAAAGCCGAACACGCATCATTTTGATGAACTTAAGTAAAGTCCCAACTTTCTATTGTATTTGTAATAATTATATATATATATATATATATATATATATATATATATATTGACATTTCTATTGATCTTTATTAACTTAGTTGATACTTTTTGCGTTTATATATCGTCTGGTCCACAACAGTTTCTTTTACTTGAGGGTGACTCAAGAGTCAGATGAGTAAACACCTGATATATCAGGTATATATCAGAGCATAGAAAAATCACAACTCACCAACATGGTGTTGATGCAAAATGCAATAATGCACAAGATTCAATAATGTTAGCATTATATTTGTTATATTCGAAAAGAGAAAAGGAAGATAATGGTGACAATAGAATAATAATAAATCAGGTTCTGTGTAATTGAGAAGAATATCGAGTTGACTTTAAAGGAGGATAGGGAATAGATATAAAGGAGTCCCATACTAGAACGAAACGGCCGTCCAGTGCTTCCAGGTTTTCAATGGTGGTTTAGCTTCAACTGACTCATGATTTAAATCTGAAAATTTCTAAAATCTCCACAAACCCCTTCAGATATAAAGGAGACGTGAAATACGCAAATAGTTTAATGAGTGTTTATGAACACAGGAATAAGAAACGACTATATATGTATCGCCAAAAATAAAATAATAGAAAACAACTTATTATTGCAGTAAGACATGACGTTAGAATAAGTGTTTATGCAGTCATAGTTAGGAGTGATGCTATGAAAGTCTCAATCAAGTGCAAAGTATAACCAAATACCAATATGTATGAGTCATGTATGCATAGTGAAGATAAAACGAGAGTGAGAAGTTAATTTAAGTGTAACACAAATTATTGTCTTAATTACAAACTTCGGAATCTTCTGAATAATATTTATTTGGAAGAAAGAAAGAGAGAGAAAGGAAATGATCACCTAGTGAAAAGGTTCCACTATGATAATAATTGTGGGAACTCGGATGAATAAATGTAGATTTACGTAATAGTATACAGAGCAAAACCGGATATTAGTATAAACATTTGTGCAATAATAATTTAGAATGATGCTTCGAAAGTCACAATTAACTGAAAAGGATTATATATATATATATATATATATATATATATATATATATATATATATATATATATATATAATGACAAAATGAAACTGAGTTAATTTTTTAAAGTGTAGCATAGGATAAATTGTTTTTTTCAGTTATAGATCTTAGATGTTTAGGAATACAATATGTCTAGAAGGAAAAGAAGAGATGAAAAGATTATCTTATGTGTTGAGAGACCTGGTCGTAACAAGGAAATTTGATTTCACACGAGGTTTGAAAAGCGGAAATATTGGTAAGTCCCGGTGTTTTCTACATAAGGCCTTACTCTCCGTAGTCATAAGATACTTGGGTTGAGACGAACTCTTTCTGCAAACTTGACAAACACATACTCGGCCGTGGACTGCCATCCCCTTCCTAGACTAGCTGTGTCCGATGCACACCTTACAAATTACCACGGTCATCATAGCCGTGTATCAGTAATTACTCCTATCTCTCCTATTATCTTCTCCTTTCCCCTCTCATTCTTTCGATTCCATCTTCTTACACACTATCATTTTCACATTGCAACCAACATTTTGCTTGGTAATTCGATAGCTGCTTCTATGCAGAAACCCTGATGTCTTGAGACAAACGCACTCAAATTACAAAATTCTACAAATGAGTACCACACCGACTAGAATTAGTTCAGTGGAATGGCAAGACTACCACCCATCGAACATTACCGAATCCCTGTAACTGTACCGAAAAGGTAAGAAGCGACTGAAAAGAATTCGATTCGTGTCCCCAGAGTTCATGTAGACCCACTCTGCAGCGTTGATAGACATCAGCCACTCCTTAGACCAGCAAATCACAATATTTAATTCTGCCTGAAGTGCGCATATATCCGCGACTCCCTTTCATATGCAGACGGTATGGTTTCGGTGCACACATTTTGATACCACTTATTGCAGTTGTCACATTGCATTCCATCATCGACAGGGCAGTGGCATGCAGGTCTGCCACAACGATGTTTTAACCTCAGTAGGAATCAGAAACGATCCAGTTGGCGTCAGATCTCAGATCATTAAAACTCATCAAATCTAAAATTGTCTTGATTTGAACGCTTCTGCAAAACCCCATGGATTATCGAGGTGATGCATCAACCGTTTTATGACAATTTAATCTTTAAGTGCTCAGTAGCCTTCAACCGTGGAGGATGCCACTGAGCGGTTGCCTCTCTGCCGTCTGTTCTCTTGCTTTATTGGCCACGGCTAGTATTAGAATATTAAAATGGCGTTGTGACGTTGTTTTAAACCATTCTCCACTTCGTTGGAGTTTGTGCCCAGATCATTATTTGAAAAATGCTATCGGATTTAATCTTTCTCACTGCGCTGTTGGTGCTATCACATGCAGAGGAACATCCGTTAATCAATTGAACCCATTTTTGATTGTTATCTCAGAAGCTTACAAGTAACATTCATTTCATAACAACTATTATCATTTTGTTATTTAATATACCATTTCTATTGTGTTATTTGTTACCTTTTTGCTTTACTCATAAACAGACACTTAGGTTCGTAGTGTTAATTCATTTTGGTATATCACTAGTAACTGTGCGTATTGTTATGTCTTGAATAAGCTCTTTTGCTGGGATTCGTCACAAACTGCAGCAATATCTACACGTTTCCTGTAATTAATAACGTTACGATCTGGTTTCTATTCATCTCATTCGTTCATAAATTGAATTTTAGAAAATACATAATACAAATGTTAAGAAAACAAATAAATAATTCAGTCAGAAGTTAGATCGTTCAGTTAAGACAGGTAATTTATTTACTTTAAATAACTATTGCAAGCATTAAATAATTAATTAAATTCTAGTTTAATGCGGTATTATGTATTTGTAAACCGAACTCTTTAATAAATATTACATCAATATTCTCGATATCGTTTTCATAGGTGATTGAAAAACAAGTCTACATCTACGGTCTTACTTTCCTTGTTGTCTTGGTAGAGCAGATTTGTTCTAAGTAGCAAGTAATAGTTAATTCTGGTGAGACTAAAATATATGGACGATGCTTAATGACTATGCGGATGTTCACCTACTTACTAGGGTTAACAGTTAGTGTAAAGAATTAGAATTAGGGTTTTCATCACAAATAAACATCAGTTATAGTGACAAAATGCTACTTCGTTACGTGGATGAGTGAATTTCGCGCCAAGATGCAAGACATGTTATCTTAAATCTGACTGGTTCATCCATAAATTATAATCTCGTCGTTATTCTCCAGTCTTAGCAAAACAATGGTACCAGTAGCGATGGTCCACATTTTTATTCAAAATACAACAGTGAATATTACGATTACTCTTAAATAGTGACTTAAATGACAGTGAATATTATTTTTTTAAAAATTGAAACAGTAAAATATTTTATTTAAACAAATCACTGTGTATGAAAAAGATTTGAAGTAGAGGAAATGAAATGTAATCACTTCGTCTTAAAACATTCATTGATCTTACTTAATAAAAATCTGAAAGTTATCACTGCTTTGCTTTTTTATTTACAAAAAAAATATTGATAATAATCGTAATATAAACTATACATTACCGGATATATAGAGATAAAATCAGTCTGAGAAGATAAACAAATAAATTAAGTTAGTAGTCTATTGTAGATCTTCATAAAATATTGCTTACGAAACAGTAATGGTAGAAATGAATGATTTACAAATGATTGAAAGTATTAAGCAATCATTTTTATGACTTAATTATCTAGTAACTGACAATACAAATGAGCAGAAGTTATACATAGTAGAAAAAATGATTCAATAGATTCACTAAATTAACCTTTGAGTTTCTGAGTGTAAATTATCAGCAGCAGTCCCACTGTCTTCAGACGAATGACTAACATTTTCTTGTACTGAATCCAACGCCTTTATTATGGCCTTTGAATGAGCATGATGTTTTCTAGCTGAACGTTTACCGTGTTTTTTCTTTCTATGTGCACGGCGCGGTTGAATATTAACAAAAAAGTCATCAACAGGAGTATTTTCTATTAATTTAGATCTTTCGATTAAACCAGCCATCATTGAAGGTAGAAGAGAATTCAATGATCTATCTAGAAGTCTTTGAGGAAGTCCCAGCTAAAATGTTTCAGTAAAATAGTACTGATAAAAAACTTTACATTAATGTGTAACAATCAACGTTATCATTCATAATTAATAGCAAAATATAAGAAGTGGACAAACATATCAGGTACCCAAACGAAAACAAAATGTGACCGAATTTATCTGACAGCTGCCACTTAGACGCGGAATATCTTCAAATATATATTTATCTAGAACTTAAACACTAACATTTTAGTATACTTAGAATCAATGTCTATAAAGCAGGCTACCTTAATTTTAAGTCTGGGAATTCTTGTCCAAATATCAAAAGCTCAATAAACAATAGATAGAAGCTATTAATAATAAAAAGAATATTTCTCTTAAACTCATACTCTGTTTAATATCTTACGAAAATAATAACATACCTTTAAATCATTGCATAAGAACCATACTAAATTGCATTGATTTGGACAATCAGGAATTGGTCGGAATATACACGCACTAATTACTTGTTCAGCACTAAAGAAAAGATTGTTTTTTTTATTTAAAAAAATTATAGACTTAAAGTGTTGATTACGAGTTTAACTTGTTTTTCTTGTACAAAAAAATGTATTTAGAACTATTTGTTTTCAGAAGAAAAAAAACGTTGATACAAATAAAGTAAATTAAGGCAGTGAATCAACGTAAATAACCGTAATTTATGAACAAATATATAGCCGCTAGCAGTGGAATCCAGGACGCGCGTTACGTCCTTTTGGGGACTCGTCAGCTGGATGTACCTGCATCTCAGAGTTGATGTTCACTCTTGGATTCGAACTCAGTACCGTTCGCTTCAAACGCCATCGCGTTATCCACTTAGCTACTGAGTCCTGATAGCCACTTACTTGTGCAATGGGGTGAAGTTTAATTCACTTGATATTGTTTTTACTTGGATCTTCCCATTGATGTTTTAGGAATGAAATTGATCACATATGCCAATAAGAGACTGATCAATTTCAGTCCCAAAACATCAATGGAAAGATTCAAGTAAAAACAATATCAAGTGAATTAAATATATAGCCATTGAAATATCTTAGTAAAAACACAGTATGATCAATGTAATATGTAACGAAATTTGATACGGTCTATTTAATACCTTGATGTTATCATTATACAAACTTAGAAGTTATAGTAAATCTTGCAATTCATATTAATTGTTTAAATTAATATACAGTTGACTGTATAAAGATTAATGTAAATTAAATGTAAACATTCAAATATGAATTGAACAATTTAGAATTCTGATTTACAGTATATACTGTGAATCGATAAAAATCATCCAATTACAGAAAAACCTAAAACTTCCATCTAGAATAATAAACAAAATATTATCTGTTTGTTTATTTACAAATACTTCGAAATTTCAAACTACTGAAGATAGAATATTACCGAGACAAAATCATTTCATCAATAAGTTTTCTAAACACTTATATACAATGTAAAATACAACAGAGATCTAGGAAAAAAAATCAACAGTGAAAGAATCTGTATCAAATGAAAATCATCGAGTCTATTATATATTCATAGTGTTAACTTTAATATGAAAGTTGTCGAAATATTTATGTCTGTAGGTTTAGTGAGTACGAAGATCATAGAAAATGGGGAGAGACAGAAACTTATTTACACTTTAAAACATGCGGAAAATCAGTGATCACTAGACTGAATCAGGAATAAAATATTACGTTTTCATGTACATGCTTGAGGAAAATAGTTAAACATGGATACTATTTATTCACCAATGCAAATTCCACGGATTATTATCATTATTAGATAACAATAACAACGACTGCAAAAACACAAAGATATACAGACGATGGGTGGTGTTTTTAGTTCAAAATTTTTTTTCCAATAGGTTTATTTTTAGAACCATACACATTATATATACGTAAATTACAAGCTTTTAAACAAACTTTATATTATTATTTAATTATTTATTTGAACACATAAATATGGGCACAAGGGGGCACCAGATATATAAGCGCCACACAATAATAATGAGAATGGGAAGAGATAAAGAATGTAAGGTGCGCATAAGAGAGAAGGAAAAAAGAACAATAACAACCACCGATTAGTGTATGGTACTGAAATAATAATAATGGGGGAAACAGAAAGATACAACCAGAAAGAATTCTTTCAGTTAAAGAAGTCACGGTCACTTTTTATGAAGAAAGAAAAGGTTACAGCAGGATCGCCGCTGACTTCCATTCTGAGCCATATCTGATAACGTCTCTAGTCACTGTGTTGCACCATATCTAGGATCCCAATCAGGGAGTAGTTAAGGACCAACAGAAGCCAGGCCTGTACAGCTTTTTTTCATACCACGACACCATGTCATGCACTGACCACCTCTCCGCTTCTTCCAACCAGTCCCAGAGTCGGCAAATAATGCACGATGAGGAACTCTCCGGGACGGCATTTGTAGAACATGTTCAAGCCACCGAAGTCGGTGTTTCAAGATAGTGACACCAATTGGATTATCGTCTCTGTGCCCAAACACACGGTGCCGAACCTCTGCATTACTAACATGGTGTTGCCACTTAATGTCAGCTATCCTTCGGAGATAACGATGATCAAACACAGAGAGTCGTATAACATCCTCAACTTGGAGAGGCCAGGTTTCACAAGCAGAGAGCAAAACTGCTCTCGCCGACGCGTTGTAGATTCGACCTTCCACTCTCAGGTTAATATCACGAAGACACCAAAGATGGTCCAGATTGGCATAAGCCACTCTGGCTTTCACTATACGTGCAATGATCTCATCACTCATGCCACCACCAGCACTTGTGCAGTTACCTAGATACACAAACTTCTCGACTACTTCTATCTGCTCACTACCCAGGATGAGTGCAGGATCAGGGTCCTGCCAGTCTTGTAAAAGTACTATGCACTTCGAAGGTGCAAAGCATATACCATACCTACGGACACTGATTGCCAACTGATTAAGTGCGGATTTCATGCTTTGGGCATTGTCCCACAGTAAGACAATATCATACTCAAGGTCGAGAAATCTTTCTTCAGGCAACACATTCACACCACCACTACGTACATCCATCAGAGCTGTTTCCAGAATGTCATCGATGGCAAAGTTGAAGAGGAATGGTGAAATTTGGCAGCCCTGTCTAATCCCACTGCTCGAATGGAACAACGGAGAAAGGTGGTTGTATGTCCTTACTCTACCTGAAGTGTTTGTATATAGGGCTTTTAGGATGTTAATAAACTTCTCAGGCACACCCTTCTTTAATAGACAATCCCAGAGACCAGCCCTGTCCAACGAATGGAAAGCAGCCCTGATGTCAAGAAACACTACGATTGTCGGCCTGTGATAAGTATGACGGTGTTCTAACATTTGCTGGAGAGTGAACATATGATCAATACATCCTCGACCAGAATGAAAATCAGCTTGCACCTCCCGAGCCAATCTTCCTCCGGTTTTGAAAAATTTATGAAGTATGATGGAATCCGATAGTTTGAATGCAATCAAAAGTAGACGTACCTCTCGACAGTTGTTGCATAGGCGACGTGAACCCTTTTTAAATATAGGGACAACTATCGACTCATTCCATGATGTTAGAACACTCTAATTGTCAGACCTTTGTAAACAACATCGACAGTTCACTAGCCAGAAAGTCACCACCATCTTTAAAAAGAGCCGGAGGTAAGTCATCTGGGCCAGGTGATTTGTAACGCTTCAAGAGTTGGAGTTCCTTGCGTACTTCCTCCTCGTTCGGTGGATCAGTCGTCGCCGACCATGGAGGGGAGGACAATCTGATCGATGTTGCTGGAGCAGCAGGCCAGTTGAATTGCCCTCCGAAGAACTCTGTCCATCGTCCAAGACGGCGATGGATGTTAGTGATTGGCATCCCACCATCCTCGTAGATTGTTTCGGTCACACCAGACTTCTTGCTGCCAGTGGCTCAGATGAGTTGAAAGAGCTCCTGGCAGTTACCAGATGCCGCTGCTGCTTCCAGCTCATTAGCACGCTCCGACCAGGCTTCTCAGTCTTTACGCATCTTTGCCCAATTTCATTGTGTAGCAGTCTTCGTGTGTGGTCGAACTCACGGTCACCCAGAGTAGACCGACGGGCTCCAATGAATTGTAAGGAACCTGAAGAAACCCACTTAGATGGAACTCTCTAACCTAACAGCAAATAACCGACTGTTAATGGGATCCAATCGATTAGTGCTGCCTCAGTTCTTGTGCTTAGTGCGACACCAACGCCAGCAAGACCAGACGACGATGCCACAGGGTCCCTGGATAAACGCACGTAAAACAAGCTTTTGAAGAGACAGATGGAGAGCGAATTTGTAGCACTTCACCAGAGTCTTGAATACGGGTCTCGGATAGACAGCAGACTTCGATATTACGACTTTCTAAAGACATACCCAGCCCTATCTGTTTTCTGGCCTGCATTAGTGTGTGGACGTTGAACGAGGTCAGTTTGAATGGTGCACGCGGTTTCAGAAAGACTGTTTCAGTATTCGTATTTGGTGGTAGCATTCAATTTTCAACCAGTCAGTGACTCGAGAACGTTTAGACAGAACAGAGTTTCCGCCATGGGCGAGCTGCTGTATAAGTTGAAAAAGGGGGTACAGGAAGTGAGAATAGAGGTAGGTAAGTGACGTAGTATATAAAAATAGTAATAATAATAATGAGTGTTATCAAGTGAGTGTGAAACGTCTGAATTCTAATTGGAACAAGCATAATATTTCGTGAAATAATTGTCATCTCATCAGATTTGTGTGAGGGCTGTGATACTGCCCGGGTGCCCGAACCGAAGCAGATGGTTTTCTTAGGGGGGCCATACCCAGAGCCTTTGACCTAAAAGTCTGATCCACAAGACAGCAGAGCATCGTAATGAGATGCAGTCCCATGGTAGCCAGTGACCAACAATTGGTTCATACGCCATTTGTTCCTTCAAGATACTGGAGTCCACGTGCACCACTGGTTTGCAACCAGAGTTTCCCAACTTCCCTAGGTGGATCCTCCATGTCCAACAAACCAGTTAAAGCACCGGAGTTTCGCTTTTCGTCCTCTCAATTTCGTGAACAATACCCTCACCGCGAGAAGGCAGTGAGTAGGACTTCTTTGGCAGAGGTTACATACACGTAGCCACGTGAGAGCATTTCGAGAGGAAGAGCGACCTCTTTGCACTCTCGGTCGTACCAGGGCATTTGGGGTAGCTAACGAAAGAGGGGGTAAGATGTACAAAATACATAATCATTAAGATAAAGAGAGTAGATGAGGGGATTTTGAGATGGTAGAGATTTGTAGCTCTTGATAAATCTTCTGACTGAACGCTTGAATCGGTTTCCTAAGCTCTTTTAATAACCCCAAGCTGAATCTACATGACAACTTAAACATGGGAGAAAAGGCGTGAAATATGGAAAGGATGCTTTACTCCAAGGCTAATTTATGTACAGAAAATCGAGGGTATTTACAGCATTTCAAATGGTCTTGGGCTTCTGTAAAGTTCTGGAACCTTTCTAAACGTAGTAGCAGGATAGGTAATCATCCATGCAGAAATATGACTCTTCACTTACTAGATGTTTCTGATAAACTTCTATTGAATGCTGATTAAATAAAATGTTTTCCAGAATTTTTAGGGTCTTTATAGGTTTTTTCGAAAGAATTTTCTAGGTCTCCCTAGCAACTCTGATGGATTATTTTGGTGGAGTTTCGTACACTGAGCTGAATGGTTTAATAGTGGAGCTTTCATTGTTCTTCTGACCAGCATTATTAGTATAACTTCCAGGTAGAAGGTCATTTAACGTATATCCCCCTCCTTTCAGCTAGATAAGTCGGACGAAGAACTTATGTAAGGGGTTAACTTGGTCCGTTGATTTTCTTCATGACGCACATATTGTACAACAACAGTTCATGATTTCGAAAAAGCATGCTTTGTTTTGGTTTGTCCATCATAAACCTTTTTCCTCAGCTAGTTAAGAAAACACGCTAAGGAAGGTGCATACGTACCACGTTTGTCAACTGTTTAACATAATGAAAAATTAACAACATCAATACAATAAGATGTGACCGAAATCTATAATGATGACTCCATGGTTAAGATGGGTGCTAAGAAATGTTCCCAATACACATGTAGTAGAATATTCATAATCTAAGTATGTTAAAGTATTGTTAAAGTAACAATATATTATGCTAATTTCACTCTTTGGTTAAAATATGAATTTAGTTATATGATAAAGGACTCATTGATATAACGGATGAATAAAAATATTTTCTCGTTTCCACAATACGGTAATTCGGCCGGTGACTGACATTAGGCTGAATACTCAATCGATTGGGTATAAAAAGGAACGGATCGCGTTATATCCGATACACGATTTACAACAAGACATAGAGAACTAGAATATAAGCTAAATAATAATTTATAAGGAGTTAACACTCAGCGCAGAAATTAATTACAGGAAAGATATCACATTAAATAGTTAGTTGTCAGAGTGTTTGTCTAAACACGCTTACTGGTCAATCACACTTTAATTTCACTGGACATATATCACATATCTTATAAAATCAATCACACAATGCATGATAACTTGTACACCAAGTAGCAGTGCGATTTTCTTGTTAGACTGGAAACAACAATATCATTAACATATGTTTGAATGCTTATGCTCAATGGAAACCTTTTCATGATAGTCAGTCAACCATTCAGTCAAACGCAACGTTGAACCTGGTACGTATGTACTATCGCTTCAAGTTGCTATACCACCTATTACTACAGTTAGATGAAATTTTCAGAGCAAATCCCAAAGTAGTGGTAGTTAGTAAACGTATAAGCGTTAATAAAAAAGATTAGGTATCGAAGACACAATTTAAGAAGATATAAATCAGTGAAATAATAAAAAAGTTTTTCAGGAATTTATAAACTTAGGAACTAAGAAAAAACTGAATGCATCTGAGTCATTTCAAACATTTCATGCATAAGAGTGAGAGAAAAAACATATGTATAGTTTATATTCAATTAACAAAAATATACACTTACCGTACATAATTTGGAATCGGTGGACATTTAGGATGTTCAACAGAAGTACAACATATAAAGTAACAATTATTGTTATGTATTCCCCATGATCTCAACAGAACAAAATCTCTTCATATACATATATGTATGTTAAAAAAAAAACAATAGAATGTAAATTTAATACAAACAATAACTACACTGACTATATTCAAATTTGTAAGGGATAAACTCAAGGAAGTTGGGCAAATAGTGAATTGTTTTGAAAATTTACAAACATAACGTGTAATTTTGCAGAATGCAATAAACTGGTTTACTACCCGTGACTTCGTCCATCACAATATTATGTACTACACCGTATTTCATTTATTGCGTGCCTATCGAATTGTTATCGCAACCTCTTAAACTAAAATCCCATGTGATTTATAGGTATATACATGCATCATTAGTGTACAGTCAATGGTACACCGTTTGTACACGCGAAGTAACAGAATGACCTACAGGTAATATCAATAGTTGAAATCATGAGTCACTTGAAGCTAGACCAACAGGGAGAACCTAGAAGCACTGGACGGCCGTTTCGTTCTAGTATGGGACTCCTCAGCAGTGCGCATCCACGACCCTGCTCCCTGCGAGATTCGAACCCAGGACTTATCAGTCTCGCGCGCGATTGCTTAACCATTAGACCACTGAGCCGGCATCCAACGGTGTTAATATCTAACTTCAACCAATCCACGCAGTTGCGCCACCGTACACCATTGTCTTCAGTGAGTTGATATCTTACAACAGACCTGGTCCCATACTAGGACGAAACGGCCGTCTATTGCCTCCAGGTTTTCCATGGTGGTCTAGCTTCAAGTGACTCATGATTTCAACTATTGAAATATCTAAAAAATTTCCACAAAACCCCTTCCACAGGCAATGATAAATCACGACTTTAAAACAACTGGGTATTGAAATGCAGAAGCTGTCAAAGGATCTTGGATGTTATGGCCGTCACACCGAGCATTTGAATGTTGTTATGAAGATATGTTTAGGACTTCAAACCTCACTTATGTGGGAACTAATTTAGAATATCACATTCAAGCAGTGTGTCCATATGTGAAGCAGTTTGAAGTTGAGATTTAAAAATGTGGAGGAGAATGAGGTAGTAACTATATGAAGTTATAATTGATAAGCGTTGTTGTTCCAATTCTCTCTATCACCAATGTCTATTGCTTATTATTATATCATAATTCAATGTTCTAGGAATACAGCTGTAAGTAGCTGGAGGAAAACTAAAATATAAAATGAATTCATAATATTCTGCTTTAACTACTTATTTAGACTTTATTCAAAATTCGAGAATGGTAATAAGTATCACATTTACATTCATGTACATCTATGGATTCAGCCACTCCTGTGAAGAAAACTATGTTGGGTGTATAACCAGATAACTAAGCCAACAAGTTAATGAACACCACCCTTCGTGATTAGAGAAGGGCATGATAAAAGCAATACATAGCTCTGTTCCTTTACACTTGATCGATAGCAGTGATACGGTCTATCCAAATAAATGATTTAAAGTAATTTATCGTATACCTCCTGGCTTTCCTCATGGAGTTTGATCTCGTCTCTTAGATATTGCAGAAGCTATAGGGATCCGAGCGAGAAGTCCAAGTTTTTGTGTTCATAAGAAATCTATAACACCAATATATCTTCCTTGGCCGAATCACTCTTAATAAAAGATTTTATTTATTATTATTTCACATAAACTATGTTTTTTTATTATTTTTTTACCCACTTTTTTCAAATGTACACTTCACTGTCTAATTACAATATAATTTTATGTTGTTTTAATTTTATTTTGACAGGTCATTGACCTACTTCCTATCACAAAACATTGATCCAAGCCTATATTATTCTTATCACAGCTAGTACACCTGTCATCACGCTATCAATTTGTACTTTTTACTTATGTTTATTTATGTAATCTATTCCACTGTAATCACTGACTCACAAATAACCATCAATTAAATGGTACAGTTTATTGGGAATGAGACAGAAGACTCATATAATAGGAATTCATACATTTTCCATTTCTATTTAGTGTTCAAGAAAGAGATTTGTCATATTTTCTGAAATTTACGTGCTCATCACTTATTCTCACTTTGAACAATAATGATTTAGTTCTTTTACACATGTTGCTGTGGTGTGACAACAGTTATACCAACATATTTTTGCACGTACTGATATAAGGAATAATCTGATCGATATCGTAACTTACCCGACCGTTGCTGCTACCTTGACGTGGTGGTCGGGCTTGCCTATCGTGATGAAGTAACCGAGCTATACTGGCTGGAATAACCGTTCCTCAAGGTCCTACCATGTCAGACAGGTCGGTTGAAGAGCGGTAAGACTGAAAGCAACAAACTCAAGGTCTGAAGGCGAAGTCGTACTGCTGACTGTACAGAGGTGTGACAGCAGTAAGGTGTTTCCTTCAGACAACCAGCGTGACAACGATGCTGCCTTCCCAGAAGGAGGGGTGGGGTTAAAAAAGGTCGACCCTAAAAATGCACACCTCACCTTATCCCACGGATATCCGTCTCCGGCGGTGAGGTCTCAATAAGTACGGAGCTAACACAAAAATTACCCATAACAAGGTCGTGTGTGACCGACCTCAAGCAGTTGTCCCTTGGGCACTGCGGTCACGCTCCCAGGTTACTAAGACCGCCTCTAATCCAATTTACTTTCCAGGTACCTCCAGAACAACCCTTCCACGATGTGGGCAACCGGGAAGTGACAACCACCCTCATACCTCTAACAGCACTCAAGACCACTGTATTCATAATCAACCTCCCTCTTCAATCCCTATTATTCCTTCTACATAGACTTTCACCTCTAAACTTCCTCTTTCGGCTTCCCCATCAAGTGTCATCATAGCCAACGATTCTAGTGCTCAAAACACTGTCCCAGGTCTACTGAAACCTCGCTCCAAACTACACATTGGAGCCTTCAACGTACGCATCTTATGTCGAATCGCTCAACTGGCTTCCTTGGTTAGAACCCTAGAATCTCGTACCATTGATGTATGCTGCAAAAGGATGAATAGCAACTGGAAAGGACTTCTCAGGACAGAGTTTGATGGTGGGCAATCTATGATCTTCCATGAAGGGTAACGGGAGTAAGCAATGAATACTCATTAACGAATTCTTATTGAAAATAAAACAATTTTCTCTACTATTTTGACGAGAAACATTTTTGAAAGCTTCAAATAAATATTAGCCGTCATATCCCTGTATCCACGTTAGTCTTCTTGGATTATGGCATTATTCATGAATGGTAAACTCATTGTGAAAAGTATATGATTATAATCGATCAACTAACCTGGCAGATATTAAACCTCCGACAGCCTCTTTAGCCATATTGTGTATGATGTCAATATTCTCTGAAGCCAAAGCTTGGATACACTAAAAGCGTACAAAAAATTGAGGTCATTGTCATGTATATTTGCTTATTCATTTCAAAATCTTATAATTAAACATAGAACGCTAAGCATTCAATGCCAAATCATGATCTAACTAAACACACAATTGTACTACTACACTACATTTGTAGTGTAATTGATATTCCGAATTTTATCTATTTTACGTTTATGGAAAGATGTTATCAACCGTTCAGACGAAAATCATCTTATATTTAAATAAAGCTAGATTTATTAGTAAAAAAATATATCAGAAGGGGTTTGTGGAGATTTTAGAAATTTCACAGATTGAAATCATGAGTCAATTGAAGCTAGACCACCATGGAAAACCTGGAAGCACTCGACGGTGCAACTTCGTGGATTGGTTGAAGTTAAACATTAACATCGTTGGATGCCGGCTCTGTGGTCTAGTGGTTAAGTGCTCGCGCACGAAACCAGTAGGTACTGGGCTCGAATCCCGCGGGGTGCAGGATCGTGGATGCGCACTACTGAGGAGTCCCATACTGGTGATCTAGCTTCAACTGGCTCATGATTTCAATCTCTGAAAAAAATATATGTGGGTAATTTACATACAACGAATGGATAAGTGGAAAGATTTTATTTTAATTTGGTGTGACGACATTACAAATTATTTAAGAATATGAGGGTACTGGAATCAGGTCTGTTCATTAGATGATAACGGATTTTTAAAAAATTTTTAAAGATAAATGCATAGAAGTTGATTGATAAATGTTAAAATGCTATAAGCTACAATGACCAGACGACAGTCGATTCATTAGAAATAAGAACTTGAATAATTAAACGACGACGTGTAATAGTCACAAAGTTGTATGAATCTATCGAAAGTGTAACTACAGTATTTCTGAAAAAAAAACAGGAGTATTGAGATGAATTAATCCCCCACCATAGAAAACGATACAGAACAAGTGAAATAGCTACACAATTAGTGATTGAATATCAAAAAGTGTTTATTCTATTTAATTATAGCTACAATAGTGATTATAACTTTCTAAGTATACATCATGGTAAATAAAACTAAGTCATTTATAGTTGCTATCAAAAGGGATTCACTGCCATAGCCTTTTCTGTTCCAAAGCTATTGTAATTTAGACGTAATCTTATGTACTCTATTTTCTACTCTAATTCCCAGCTTCGGACATAATTGTATTTTATCAGAATGTCTTTTGTGGAGATTTTAGAAATTTTCACAGATTAAAATCATGAGTCAGTTGAAGCTAGACCACCATTGAAAACCTGGAAGCACTGGACGGCCGTTTCGTCCTAGTATGGGGACTCACTGAAGACAATGGTGTACGGTAGCGCAACTTCGTGGATTGGCTGAAGTTAGACATTAACACCGTTGGATGCCGGCTCAGTGGTCTAATGGTTAAGTGCTCACGCGCGGAGCCAGTAGGTCCTGGGTTCGAGCCCCGGGTGGTGCGGGGTCGTGGATGCGCACTGCGGAGGAGTCCCATACTAGGACGAAACGGCCGTCCAGTGCTTCCAGGTTTTCAATGGTAGTCTAGCTTCAACTGACTCATGATTTCAATCTGTGATAATTGTATTTCTTATCAGATTCTACAATGATCTCATGTCCAAGTTGGTAATCCATAAAATTGGCCAGATTTAAGGCAGAGTATATCATTTGGAAATTGTAATATGTGAATTGAGCATTGTTGTTTGTTATATAAAATCAAATCAGATCGTTAATGTTGGGGTCGACTAATAGGAACTTGTATCAGTTTATAGGCGAAATGAAGTTGTGAGATCAATGATCAGAATAAATATGATCAACATGGGATGAGAGAGAAAATAATGGGATAAAAATACGTAGAATAATATGAATTAGGTCAGATATAGTAGATTTAGGGGTGGATACTGAATAAATTTCTCAAAAAGGTTATTAAGTCTAATAATAATAATGATAAAGATAATAATATTATTATTATCTCCACCACTTTATGGATTACTAATTCGGATTTATAATTGTAGAACCTGATGAAAAATTATTAAAAAGAATATTCTTCGTTCATACAATTGTGTTTTTAATATAATAGGGATTTTTCAGCGATAATTGTATTTTATTAATTGTTTGTACGTTGTGGTCTGGTTAGTCATCTATTTATTCATGTACCCTTTTACACTAACTGAAATCGTGAGCCAGATCGGAATTGGGAATAAACCGAGTAGTGTTCCAGTTGACTTGTCTTACTCGCTTGCTTGTCAGCCAATCGGGTGATAGAATAGTTGGTCTCATTTAGAACTCACGCATACAAGCCTTAAGGTTAAGTCAGTCAGCCTATCGCGTTAAGGTATAATCTAGGTTAGACAAGTTATCCTATGCACAAAAGTGAGTAGACAGATCAAGGACGTAACAATTACTTAAAGAAGAATAGTGAACTACGTAGAGTTGATGGCATTACGAAAAGTGGACAGATTGAATGTAATTGAAAGTCGACATATTTGAACTCAATCTCATCAATCGAATGTAAAAGAGTGCAGTAAATACACATTTTCTAGGGGAAATTAGCGTAACTAATGAGCAAATAGTTAAGCCGGTATTCTTATTCTCAACTAATTGATAGATCAGTTAGTAGTCTATTACTATTTCCATACCAAAATAAAAAGTCAATAACACAAACTATTAAGAAAAGTATTATAATGGTGTGGAAAGTGTGAATTGATGAATGACCCCATATTTTACTGTGTGGAGTATTTAAATCTACCAGTGTAATCAGGAAGCAAACATTGGTCACTACACTTGTTTTAGAAGCTTTTTCAGCTCTGATGAACTGGTATCTGGAGAAACCTGATCACCGATTTAGAAAGCTTGGTTAGGTTTTGCCAATATTCGTTACTTGTGGCATAATTCAGATATCCATCCGCCAAACCAAAAAGGCAAACATACTACAGATCTATTCTCTCTGTATTGATCTATAGGTGTAAAACATAATCCGCGAAAGTAGAGAAGTTCAGTAGGCGGTATGCTTCTAATCATATATATTCAAAGCATTGCTAGCGTTTCACGAACGACCGAGGGAGAAATGTTGTGGTCAGACAATCGGTTAGGTACTAGGGAAATGTAGTGAATTGGTTGATGAAATTGTAAGTTTTTATCAACTGAAGTGAGCCATGCTTATTAGTTCAGAGATAGTTCGGAAGAAAGCTAGGGGCGACCAAGCCAAGACGTGGTATCAATTCATGTAATGATTGACTGTTGATACGGGTGATATTGGATGATGCGAACTACCTGGTGGGAGATCGCGAGATATTTGCGACCAGTGATTAGAGATGTTGGTTGAAATGGCGGAGAACGGGGGCAATTTTGAATCCCAATATCCTTCCCACTCTATCTTCACAAACCGTATTCTTAATGTTTATTCTTTCTCAATATAATTATTACTATATTATTTCGGTATGTTTTGCAATGTATATTGTTAATTTGATCTCGTTGTGTCAACATAGAATGGCAAATTGGAGCAATACAAATATGTACGAGGTTCTACATTGATTATGACTGATTAACGAACTAACCTTTAACTGATGATTTTAGTAAATAAATTATTTCATTTCATCCCTCGGTTATAATAATAATTAAATGTACTCTGTAGATCAATAACGTTCAAACTGTAGAATTAATTGGTTAATTTTAAAGACCATTAAATAATTAACTACATAAAACAAGCGAATTTCTACTAACCTCAACGGATGTCAGAGTAGTATTCCAGCTAGGCGTTTCATGGACATTTATAACCATATCATTAAATAAATGAAACGGTGAAACTGACAATAAACCCTACATAAAATTACAAAAAAACATTTATATGTACAACGACCAATATGAACGTAACAAATAAATATTTCTCATTTTCTTAATTAACTCATTGGCCAGGTACTTGGCATATAAGGTACACTTTAATAGTGATAGCTAGTAATCATATATCAGTGAACTGAACGGTAACAACCATTTGGACTTTAATAGCTGCGATATTCTGAAACGCACCCCAAGTTATGTCAATCAATGTTGTAATCAGTTTAGAGTAACACGTTTGAAAACCTTCATGATAAAGACATATTTAGTGAATCTCAACAGATGTAAATATCGAAGATTTACAATTAGGTCCTCGGAAATCAATTGAACATAGAAGACGAAAGTTAGTAAGACCAAATTAAGCAATTTGTAAAACTAACAAACTGGATAACGGGACATAAAAGATAAGAGAACACTATCGGACCGTGTGGCTTTTCGAGGATGTATGACAAAGATCATATATTTACACATCAAATACAATGTTAAGTTACTCGATTTGATTTTTGTGAGTGTAACTCTTGAATAATAACAAGTCGGGATTAATGCAATAAGCAAAGAATATAAGATCGTAAACTTATATTCAAGATAACCCTATAAGTTTACTTAATCAAGCAAGTATAGAGCATATGTAGATAGACTGAGGATTTTAAGACTGTCACTGAAGAATAGGACATCGTGAACTGTCGTATCCGTGTGTACAGAGTTTTGAGAAGTTACAATAGTCTACCTCTAAATTAAAATAATTAGATACTGAACAACGAAAACCGAAATATCCTGCGAAAGATGATCAGAGAGAGTTGAATATTGTATTTCAGGAAGTGTAAATTACTATTAATTGCTACAGAAAATGAAATTTCGTTTTACACATTAGGTATAAGGAGAGTTGTAGTAGGATGAAACATGAACAAGTTCATTGTAGGCTGAACGAACAAATTTTAAACTAACCTCTAGGCGATAAACCTTAGCAGGATAATTAGGCAACGCTTCAGATCGAATTGGATACTTGATATTGATAGAAGGTGAATTATCACCCCAAATTTCATTTTCATATAAATTCCACATTTCTGTTTGTAAAGAATTGGTACGATGTAACAAAGCAGCTACCTAAGAGGAAAATATGAGAAACAGAACTGGATTACAAACTATAGAAGTATAAAACAATTGAATGGTCACACAACTAAACTAGTTCTATATACCAATCAAGTAAATCAATTGAAGCTCTTAAAATACAAATTAGATGTCCGAATGTACAACTTAGTAAATGATCAGTATTCCATATACACGGACTGAAAGGGACAATTCAACAGTGTACATCAATCAGTATATAAAAGTTAACTAACAGGCTAAAAAGTAAATATTCGCCGTCAATTATACGGGTTTGAATTTTCCAACTGTTGATATTTACGTCTGAATAGGTCAGTCTCTAATAAAATATAGGGATCAATAAATAATATCATGTCATTTGTGTCTCAAGGTAAATAACCTTCATGAACAAATGTAGGGCATATCGACACCTTAGCTACGCATAGAATGTGTAAGTTCAATCTGATTCCATGCAACCAAAGATGTAATTCTTGTTCGGAGTCCTCAAGAATATTATAGATAAAGTTTCCAAGAGTCCAGAGAGGCCTGGAAAGATTTCGTCTAATTATCGTCAAACAGAAACATAAAAAATATAAAGGATTAGGTGTAACATTTTGATTGGATAATTACTTACATAACTACGGAACGTAGTATATTTGCAGAGACTTCCGGAAAGTAAAGGGTGTCCACAAATCTATAAATATACTTGTTTTCTGTACATAAATTAACCTTGAAGTAAACTATAATATTCTTTCGATCCAGGATTTCAAAATTTTCCTGATCGAATTCGTGTCTAAAATTTTTAAGACTCATTGATTTAAGAGAAGATACATGATCTCTACGCAGATGAAAATGATGAATAGCATCCAATTTAGTACTAGAGATGTCCAGATAGTCAAGGTAAGTCTTACAACTGAACAAGATACTGACAAAACCTCCCTCTTGAGTAGCAAATATTTTCTCTTACTTTAATAAGTAATGACTTATAATGGTTCAAATTAATTACAAAACTTACATCTACAGCAGCTTCAAGATTATGCGATTTCGGAATTTTTATAGGTGATTCATCTCCGAATAGTGAACCTGTAATGATAAATAGAATATAACGGAACATATGATAATTGTAGCATTGCAATAATCCATCCAAAATTACTATGAATAGTTAGAATTAAAGAAACTAAAAATAATATTTCTAATGGATTTTAAAAAAGTCTGAGCCAGGATTTATGTTAATGATATTTATCCGTCTAGTTTTCTTTTTACATCATCTTTAACTGTTTCATCATAAAATTAAACTGAAATTGGAAAATTATACAAAATATATTTCTCATTATAATAATTACACATCAGATTTATACAAACTCAGTAAATAAGAAGCATTGGAGTACTAAGTTTCCATTATCAACCTGTTGTCAGCAATGATTATGGTAAAATGAATTCATAAATTTGAAGCTTGAAATCGTTACTGAAATAAGTATCTCACTCGATATGTGTGAGGGATGTGATACTGCTCGGGTGCCCAAACTGAAACAGGTGGTTTTCTTAGCAGGTCACACCCGGAGCCTTCGACCTGAGGGTCTGATCCACAAGGCAGTGGAGCATCGTAAGGAGATGCAGTCCCATGGAAGCCGGTGACCAACAATCGGTTCATACGTTATTTGTTCCTTCAGGATACTGGAGCCCATGTGCACCATTGGTTTGGAATCCGGTTAAAACGCCGAACATTCGCTTTTCGTCCTCTCATTTTCGTAAACAACACCCCCACCACGAAAAGACAGTGAGTAGGACTTCCCTGGCAGAGGCTATATACGAGTGGCCATGTGAGAGCATTTCAAGAGGGAGAGCGGACACTCTTCACTCTCGGCTGTACCAGGGCATTTGGGGGCTTTTTTTGATAAGAATAACCCGGTATTGAGGCAGAATATTTATTCTTCGAAACAACAAGTAAATGAAATGTATTTATAATGAGAAAAAAACAATGTGACGCATTATAATGAGAAAATCACATATACCTTGTGGTGTATAAAAATCTGCATTGCTCATAGACCGTACAGAAAGACCAGAATACCAAGGAACACGATTCTCAAGTCGTGAACTTAACAAACTTCGAGTTTCATCCTGCTCTTTTAAACACATTGTTACTTTAAGAAGTAAGAAAATAAAAGAGTAAATACAAAACTGTATACAAGTTGAAGTGAATATACAAATACTTAAAATATTTACGTTATATTGTACTGTTTCCCTAAATATCGATTATACCGAAGTAATCCTCGTTATTCCATAGTGACAAACCGACTTCATTGATAAAATAGTGCCTTTGTTACAGTTTTTCTAACCTATTGGATAGCATCAATTTATTCCTGGACGGTTATTGGACTAAGACTTTTTTATAATCATCAATTAAATTCACTTACAAAACAAACAAAGAAAAAACAGATTCGACTTAGCAATAAAAATAAAAGAGGAAAAATGCATGACAAAGTATTAGCCACAAAAGAGTAACTTATTCAGTTAAAAATGTGTAAATGACAGATTTATCTGGGATAAAAAAAATTTGTATGCTGCAAATGCTGAAGCTTAACTAGAATAACTTCAAAAGTTCTGAGAATCTACACTGTCACCTTTTGCTTTAGTTTAGCAAAAAGTGATAACAGCACAGAAGTTGACCTGTTGTTTGTAATAATCCAAACCTGTAATTAGAAATCTTCTTATGCACACACCAGACTATAGGCAAAATGGTTTAGAATCCCTTTATAAAACTTTTACACTATGGAGAACCACAAAAAACAGATGATAATATTAGATATAGTAGCTATCACTGTGATTTCAAGACATGATATGTTTGTAATCTGAATATATGCTACACTGGGATTAGAGAGTTTTATTACTCATACGCTGTGCAGACTATAATACTTCGGTGATACAGCAGTATTAACTGGAAACTAGATTTTGTTAAATATATATCCATGTACATAATAATACACTGCAGGAAGTCAAGACAGCTCTTGATTTTATTGAGTATGTTTGGATGAAACTGAAACAGATCATTATATATTGAAGTATCCAAAATATTGCAAGACCAAGTAACTGTAAAGACGATGATAAATGTAACTGAAATAGTCCTAGAGACCAAGTCGACCTATACTGATAGACAGTTTCTTGTTGATAGTGTGAATTGTCTACTCCGTACAGAAAGTTGTCTTGAAAATGTTGGTGTTATCGATCTTATCTGTCTGGTTTTAGGGATAATGGGGATTATGTACCTATTATAGCCTTGTATCCTGTTCTTACATAAAAAGAGTATCTTAAAAATGTCAGAAATATTTTAAAAATCAGTATAAGTAAGCATTCTTTTTATGTAATATGATTATTAGTTTCTAGCTTATCGAGGTTATTGTTTGTATATAAAATAACTGGTTTCAACCCCCTCTCAGTGATATCTGAAAAGGTGGAACTGGAATGGACTGGTAGCTCATGTAGGAGTCTACGTCTCAAGATATGTCACGGAATGCCACTTCAGGTGCGGATGTGGAACAGCCCTTCAGTTGCTTAAATTCCAGACATTCTACTATCCACAAAAATCTTATTTTACCATTGGTTGGTGCAATGGTATTTTGATGAAATTCGCCACACATAGGTGAAAATAGAATGTACGTTCTACACACTGTAATGATAATTTCCGATATCAAAGTCCAATACATAACACAACTATGCTACAACGTACCACGATTGGCAGCTTTTTCTTGAGGAATGACGCGATAAATTAGGAAGGTGGTTTCAATCCATGAAATGATTAATGATGCGATTAAAACAGCATACGCTAGACCCTGATTATCTGGAGTCCTTTGATGAAACTGAGATTGAAAAAGAGAAAAAGTGTGAACAACAGATTTATTTGGTAAGATATTCAACATTAAGTGTCCATAGGTAGCTAACATGTTAACATTTTAAAAACTTTTCAACTTAATTCAATCCCCCTTGAATATGAAGGTAAACACAATTACTTAATATCTTTAAAAACTGGGATTACCTTTAGAGATACATTTTACACGCAACAGCTACTTCATTGAACACATTCGACAGAACATGTGTAGAATATGATGCCTTCAATTCATGCATACACGCTATGTATGCTTACTAACGAATGACTTTGTGTGGACGACAGTATAATGAAATGTGTGAATCTTTTTCTCTTCAATATTATTTACTGAAGTTGAAATTGTTTAATGTTTGTTGTATCGTTTGAAAATTTTCAATCTGAAATTTAAATCTATAATACTTCTCGATATAAATTAAGATAGACAGTTAAATAAATCTAAGTTCTTAAACAAGTTCTTTTTAACATATCTTTATCATTTGAGCTTGAAACACTGATAAAATTAGATAATGACAGGGTTAAAGCTACGGACCGGATAATGAGATGTATTATATAATTTCCATCGGTAACTTGCACTTCTAAAACTTTCTTGACTGTAAGCAAGAATATGAACCAGCTTTTAAAACCAGATAACCCATGATCATTAGGTTAATTTTATGAAAGAAAGAATTCATTAGCTTAGTTACTTTTCGTAGTCTTACAAATTATTCATAACATATTAATTTACATAAAATATTAAAGTTGATTATTTCTAGAGTGATGTAAAGATGCTAGAGATAAATTTAAAGTAAGTGCAAGATAAAAAAGTACTTAACTTATAGGAATTAGAAACTCGCTCCTCTTACTTCAGACCAAACATACGAGTAGTATCAATGGCTTTTACAAAAACAATGTGGCTGAGAAGTGAGTACATGAAGTTGTACTTGATAAACTGATACAATGGTCGATTCCAAACATACCATATGTTTGTGAACAGATGCTAGTTCAAGGCCCGACGATAAGTGAGAAATGTTAAAAAAAGGTCTACTATTGGTTGAAGTTATGCACACAACCCGTTTAGGTTTGGCTTGAATATACAGCTCCCTAGTTCAGTATATTCAATTACATATCAGGTAAGGTTTGAGTATAGGAACTATACATCAGTAACTAATTGGACGAATGCCAAAACATAACACATTTGAGTTACATTAAAAACAAACCTTCCATCAAACTGATTAAAATTAGTTTTGTTGACTAACTTTTGTGAAGTAGGAAAAACAAACGTTATGGGATGAAATGAACTTGTTTAATCCTATAACGTTTACTCTTTATGTGTTGAGTCAGTCAATCAGTCAGCCAACGTAGAACTTCGTACGTACGTACATCAGTTCGAGTTGCCACACCACATTAGCACAGAGATGCCGTGGTCGATTCAAATCCCGTAGTGGTAGAGGTAATAAGAGTATAAGCAGTAATCGGGAAGATTAGTATTTGGAGATGATACTTAAAGAGTATAATACAGTGAAATAAACTTGGGAAGAGAAAAAAAGAGACAAGGAGGAATAAGGAGATCAAAATTTGGGAGAACACAAAGAGTGAATGCACCTGCGCCATTGCAAACGATTTTGAGCCATGTCATTCAAGGTCTCTAACCATCGGTTGCTATCATCTCGCGGTCCCCAACCAGGTAGTCCACACCTACCAACATGACTCAGACCACTTGTCAGTGACTTCATGGATTTGTGCCATGTTTTAGTCTGGCCGCCCCTAGCTTTCTTCCAACCTTCTCCTATACCACTGAACATCGCACGTCGAGGCAGTCGGTCGTTGGGCATACGTAACACGTGTCCCAGCCATCTCAACTGATGAAGTTTCACTACTTCATCAATTGATTTGCCATCCTTACCTAGTACCCGTTTCCTAACAACTGTGTTACTTACTCGATGGTCCCATGATATACGAGCAATGTTTCAAAGACACCTATGATCGAATACTAGTAACCTACGAATATCCTCTACTCTTACCGGCCATGTTTCACTGCCATAAAGTAGGACGGGACGTACTGCTGCACAGTAAACCCGTCCTTTGGTTGGTAGACGGATATCTCGCCTACGCCATAGATGACGCAAGTTGGTAAAAGCTAGTCAAGCCTTCTTTATTCGTGCTGAGATTTCGTCACATACCAGACCACAAGGGCTGATGAGACTTCCAAGATAAGTGAAGCGGTCGACACACTCAACTACTTCACTCCCTATCACTAGTTCGGGTGTCGATGTAACCCAATCCTGAAGCCATATTTTGCATTTCGAGGGAGAGAATCGCATCCCGAACATGCTTGCATTGTTGCTTAGAGTGGTCAGAAGACTCTGTATTTTGTCAGCGTCTTCACCAAATAAAACTATGTTATCAGCATATTCTAAGTCAACAAGTGAACCTCCCGGTAGAAGTTCAACCCCTGGAAATTTAGATGAGGAGAGTGTTATCTCTAAAAGTACGTCGACCACAAAGTTGAACAAGAATGGGGAGAGTGGACAGCCCTGACGAACACCACCTGAGGTAATCAATTCTGATGACAGTTCGCCATAAGCTCTCACTCTACCAGTTGTGTTCGAGTAGAGAGCCTGAATAAGGTTAATGTACTTCTTTGGTACTCCTTTCAGTGACAAACACTGCCATAGAACCTCACGATCAACAGAGTCGAATGCCGCCTTAAGGTCGAGAAATACTACCATTGTGGGGCGTCTAAACGTGTGTCTGCGTTCTAGAACCTGACGTAGTGTGAATATCTGATCTATACAACCACGTCCAGGTCGAAAATCGGTCTGGTTTTCTCTAGTCTGCTCTTCACGAGCTTTGATTAGGCGTCGAAGTATTATTGAGGCTAATATTCTAGACACTATATTAGTCAAACTGATTCCTCTGTGATTGTCACAAGAGGACTTTTGCCCTTTCTTATAGACAGGCACAATCAGTGATTGAGACCAGTCAGATTTCCTATGGCTTTTTCAATTTCGTAAAGGGACGGAGGACTTACATTAACTTGCCATTCAGGTTGACTGGGGATCGTGGGAAACCGAAGTGTGGCTGAAGGCCAGTTGAACTGATCCCTAAAGTGTTCTGCCCATCGATCCAATCTCCTGGATTGAGAATGAATAATATGTCCATCTTTCTCTGATATTGTTTCGCTAACAGTCGGGTTCCTAATTCCGGTTTCCTTAACGAGTCTAAACAATTGTCTGCTATTACCTATTGCCGTTGCCTTTTCCATCTCTCTTGCTTTCGCTACCCACCACTGTTCGCGATCATTGCGTAGACTTCTTGTCAGCTTGCGCTTAAGCTGACTCCGCTCTTCACTATGTTCAGAGCCGGGTGGAATGAGTTTCCGAGCATCTATCAGTGCGATAGATGCTGCTGAGATCCAGTGTTGCTCCCTAACCTTCTGATTTACCTTACTAGCAGATATCACTGCTGTTTCCACAGCTTTTCGGATATCATTCCATGCTGCATCGGAGTGGGCATCACATACATGGCTGCCTAACTGTTTTCCTAGTTGTTCCTGAAATATACTCTTAGCTTGACTATCATTAAGTAGGCCCCTAAGAGGTTTCCTTGCAGCGTCTTTCCTACGTCCAGTAAGACGCAAGCAAATACGCGCTCGTACTAGAGCATGATCTGAATCTAAGTATGTGCTCCAGAATGAGCGACAGTCTTCTATCGAGCCCCTCCATCGGTGGCTGATAGCGATGTGACCTATTTGGGTCCAACGTTGGGACGAATTAGGGGGTCGCCATGTTAAAAGATGTTTTTCCTTATGCTTAAAGTTAGTATTTGCAAGGAACAGGCGATTTTCTGAGCATAGCTGCAACAGACGGTCGCCATTATCTGTTCTTTGAGCCAAGACACCATACGATCCACTTAGGTGTCTTTCCCTATCGCTTAGTTTACCTACTTGAGCATTAAAGTCACCGGCCACTATTACTACATCCGAGCGCCTAGCTTTTCGGAGAAGGTCGGAAAGCTTTCTGTAAAACTCATCTTTTACATCATCTGGGCTGCAGTCAGTGGGAGAATAGGCAGAAACGACGAAGAGGCAACGACGGGTGTCCCTATCTTTCCGGATTCTTACTGTTCCGTTCAGTCGGACAGCGCACAAACGGCTGTCTACTGGGATCCACTCTAAGAGAGCTAATTCTGCTCTGGGACTCAATGCTATACCTACGCCGGCGAGGCCACGGGAAGCAGAATCAGGGCTTCCAGATACACGAAGCGTAAATCGAGTCGGTTCTTTATTTTGACATGGTGAGGTCAAATGAATGATGCTACTTGGATCCTGTATGCCCGTTTGAGAGACGCAGCACACATCGATGGCGCGGGATTCTAAAGTCCTAGCTAAGGAAGCCTGCTGTCCTATTTGGCACAGTGTTCGGACATTAAAAGCTCCTGCGTGTAGTTTAGAGCGTGGTTTCAGGAGACCAGGAATAGAGTTCCACGTACTCGAATCGTTTGCCCTAGCGGTGCGAGGTGATAAAGAGGCATGAGGAGGGTTAGTTATGGAGATAAGAGAGGTATTAGGTGTAGGATGGATTTGAATGTGACCAACTTGGTCTCGCGTGCTGTTACGGGTATGAGGGCTGATGTCACTTCCCGGCTGCCCACACCGTGGAAGGGTATTTCTTGAGGAACCTGAAAAGGAAATTGGATTAGTGTTGGTCTTAACGACCTGGGAGCGTGACCACAGAGCCCAAGGGACAACTGCTTGAGGCCGGTCGCGCACGGCCTTTTTGTGGTAGGTTTTTGACGTGTTAGCTCCGTTCTTCAAAGGGCCTTACCGCCGGAGACGGAAATCCGTGAGGTAAGGTGAGGTGTGACATTTTTAGGGTCGACCTTTTCTAACCCCACCCCTCCTTGTGGGAAGGCAGCATCGCTGTCATGCTGGTTGTCTGAGGGAAACACCTTACTGCTGTCACACCTCTCTACAGTTAGCAGTACGACTTCGCCCTTAGACCTTGAGTTGCTGCTTTTAGTCTTACCGTTCACCAATCGACCTGCCTGGCATGGTAGAACCGACAGGAACATATGTTCCAGCCAATATAGCTCGGTTGGGTCATCACGATAGGCAAGCCCGACCACCGCGTCAAGGTAGCAGCTTCGATCGGGATGTAGTTTTTATAAATGAAGTTTGAGAAAAGCATATAAAATGTTTCCGTTTAGTGTTGCAAGCAATTATATATACTTCTCATAATCATTTATTAGTTTCATCACGTGCTATTACTAATTGGAAGATATCTCTGATAAAACAATATATGCATGCTTTTTCTAATGATCAATAAATTAAGCAGCTTATGGTATGACTTGGTCTAGTTACTATTTGAATTTTTTTATAAACACATACACACTAAAGACCTGAAAATGACTAAGCTGAAATTCGTAACATGGTACTAGATATGAATTCCCTTGAAGTTACAGTTATTTTATATGAGTGAATACAACTAACTATATAAAATATATTCAAAGGTTTATATCATTTGTTTCCCAAACTGTTAACATTTAACTAGCTAGCTCTCGACTCTCTGCATATAAAATACCAAAAACAATTTTAATAGTTGAGCTCATGAGTCAATTGAAGCTAGACCATCATAGAAAACCTGGAAGCACCGGACGGTCATTTCGTTCGAATACGGGGACTCCTCAGCAATGTACATCTACGATCCCGCTCGAGGGATTCGAACCCACGGCCCTCAATCTCGCGCGCGAACGCTTAACCTCTAAACCACTGAATCGACATCCAATAGTGTTAATATCTAACTTAAACTAATCCACGAAATTGAGCAACACATGCACGATTATCTACAGTGAGTTACTATCTCACAACAGACCCGGTTGAACTCCACTGGTGACTGCTTCTAGAGGTTAAGCGTCCGCGCGCGAGATCAATAGGTCCTGGGTTCGAATCTCACGAGGCGGTGTAGTGGATGCGTACTGCAATAGAACAAAATGGTCGTCCAGTGATTCCAGGTTTTCCATTATGGTCTAGTTTCAATTAACTCATGTCTTCAACTATTAAAATTACTACAATATCCACAATAAACCACTTCAAATGCAACGTTATTGCCATTTAGGTTTTCTCCATTTCTAATCTTGTATAATTTCTCATTGAAAAATTTAGTGACTTGAAATAAACTACAGTCTCAATCTGTTTCAATATACTAACTCAATATCGTACAGTCTATTGTTTAAAAAAAACATACTTGTCGTCTTCTTCAATATAAAAACTCCTCTTATTATCAATAATAATTAAGAAGTCCTTTTTAACCATTGAAATGAAGTATGTTTACATGAATGTGATTGATAAGATTCAAATGATCAAAAGTTGATTCTAATATCATTTAATCTTTATCCATTGTAAAATTTATCAATTAAATTTATGGATACAAATAAACACATAAATAACAAGAGAATAAAATGTGATGGAATAATAAAAGTTTATTTATGAGAAATAATGAGAATATAAGTACTTACATTAAAAATGAAACATTTAACAACCAGGATTAAACTTGTTAAACCAGTAGAAATCTAAGATCAAGAGAATGAGAAATTTAACAATTAATATGCATAAATCAATATATTAGTTTAAGAATAAGTAATGACTGATGAAGTATTTTAGTGTAAATATTGATTACAAAATTCTGGTCCATGGTAGATCAGATAATAGTCAATGTGTTTTTGAAGCTTCAAAAAGATTCAAAACCATTTTAATTAAGATCGTGTCTACATTTATACATGATGGTGAGCAGCTGGAAATGATGAAAAACTAGAGCACCCTCGGAGTTATTGTGAAGGTAATCATGGTCGTGGCAGCATCGACTACATATTCACCATTCGTCAGGTTCTAGAACATAGGCATAATTATTGGCGTCCGACAATGATGGTCATTCTTGACTTAGAAGCAGCAATTGACTCCGTAGACCGCGAGATTCTGTGGCAGTGTCTGTCATTGAAAGCCATACCTCAGAAGTACATAAACCTTGTGAAGGCTCTTTACTCGAACACTACCAGTCGAGTTAGAGCTTATGGCGGACTGTCATCTGCTTTCGCAACCTCAAGTGGTGTCTGACAAGGCTGTCCACTTTCTCCGTTTTTGTTTAACTTCATCATAGGCCTACTGATGGAAATAACATTCTCGTCTATTGAATTCTCGGGTATTGATCTCCTTCCAGGAGGTCCAGTTATCGACTTAGAATACGCAGATGATATAGTCCGGTTTGGTGAAGACGCTGATAAAATGAAGAACCTCCTGGTTGCACTAAGCAACAATGCCAGAATGTTTGGAATGCGCTTCTCTTCCTCTAAACGCAAGTTGTTGCTTCATAACTGGTCTGTGTCAATACCTGAACTAAGGATAGGAAGTGAAGTAATCGAACGCGTTGACAACTTCACTTATCTCGGAAGTCTGATCAACCCTAATGAGTTGGTGTCTGACGAAATCTCAGCACGGATTCGAAAAGCTCGTTTGACTTTTGCCAACTCACGTGACCTATGGCGCAGGCGAGATATCCGTCTATCAATTAAGGGACGAGTATACTGCGCGGCAATTCGTTCTGTCCTACTTTACGGATGTGAAGCGTGGCCCTTAAGAGTTGAAATTACTCGTAAGCTACTAGTATTTGACCACAATTGCATTAGAAATATTGCTCGCATCTTCTGGGATCACCGAGTAAGTAATAGTGAGGTTAGACGCGGGGCATTAGGGAACGATGGTAAATCAGTTGATAAGGTTGCAAATCTTCATCGACTGAGATGGTTGGGCCACGTGTTACGTATGCCCGAACACCGATTACCAGGACGAGCAATGCCAACTGGTGTTGGAGATGGTTGGGAGAAAGTTAGGGGTGGCCAAACAAAAACGCGGCATCAGTCCTTGAAGTCACTAACTTCTAGTCTGAGCCACGTTGGTAGATGCAGACTATTTAGTTGGGGTTCGCGTGACTGTCGTAACCAATGGTTGGAGACTCTTGCTTACATGGCTCCAAATCGATCACAATGGCGTCGGTGTATACACTCTCTGTCTTCCCTTAAACTATGAGATTAAAATCGCTTCATATCTTTCTTTCTACGAACTAATTCTTTCTTCCTGTACTATGTCCTTATATGCAATTTTTCTTTTATATATTACCACCTCTGAATTAACTACTTATACGAATCCAGTGTCCATCTTGTTATGTTAATGAGGTATGGCAACTTGGACCGATGCATATATGTGCCTGGTCCTACGTTGTAGCTGACTGAAGGTAATCTGCTTATGGAGTGCTGAGAGTATAATATATCGATGTGAACGATTTGTTCAATAATTCTAAAATCTTGTCTTTATAAGCCGATGACGTTCGGTAACTATCTATATTAAATCACAATTGTCTTTGAAGGATTACTCAGATTGTGTGGCATAACTGTAAAAGGTATTTAGTCCTACCCTAATGATAATTTTCAATAACTGATGTCGTCACCCTCGACATAGTTTGGTGTGTCGTCCCAGAAGCTCCCTATAATGAGATATATTCGCCATCTCTAGGAATAAATACCAAACATGAAGAACCGGACTAGTTGTTATAGTGTACCGTGGAAGTAAAGAATGTTTATGTTTAATTAACATCCGTTATTTTATTACGACTTAATTAATAGCGTCTTAGAGATCATGCAACTTTATATTCGTGGCTCAAAAAATAAGCCAGTGATGATCCAGTTGTATACAAACAGTTGTACATTCTTCGAGATAAAATCAACGGTGCCTGTGTTATTATTGTTATATGAACTGCATTATCAATTAGCATCCTTATATTTACTGTCATTAAATAGTTTTTCCTCAGTTCTTCACAAAAAATATCTTTTAACTTTTTTAATGGCTCAGACGTTTGTAAAGCAAAGCCATTAATAATAATAATAATAATAATAATAATAATAATAATAATAATAATAATAATAATCTCTGTCGTTTTGTTATCAATAATTAAAATATTTATTTTTAGATCTATGTATAGGTGAAAACAGAAAACTTACAGCGGACCACCACGGAGTGCGACTTTGAACTACGCCATAAGTTATTTCCATAAGAATAAACCGGAAAGCTGATAACATCTAAATTGAATAATGAGCAAAAACATAAACAAACGACATTGTGATGGTGGGGTAATTCTTATAAAATAAACAAAAATACTTACGAACTATGTAATCTACATAAACATTGTAAATATTAATAAAAATATATACAAATATTATAATATATCGTTTGAAACAGATGGGTTGTGGCTAGTAGTGGAATACAGGATGTGTTTTATTCTATCTGGAACTAGTTAGCTTAATGTACCTGCTGCACAAGCTGATGAATACCTTGGTTTAGTGGCTCAGATCATAACGCTTGAAATAAAAGGTACTGAGTTCGAGTGCCGGTGTGAATATTGATACTAGGAGCAAGGAACACTCAAATGACGGGTCCCAAAGTAGGACGAAGCACGAGCCTTGGATTCCACTACTAGTCATAATTTATCTCTCCTAAAATAACATGTGACAAAATGGCTATATTGACGTGATTCGCATAGGAGGCACATATTTCAACTGGGAGCATAAACCTTAAGCTAATATCCCAAGACTCAACAGCAAATAGCAGTCGGGAATATTTATTTTGTATAACCAATAATTCTCCATAAACGCATGCAGTTCTACCACTTTCACTAAGTAGATTTAAAGTGGATATGAATGCTAAAGCATATGAGTACGAAGAAACTTCAGACTTTGATTATGCTGTACGCAAACTTAGAACTTCTACTGAGAAAACAAGGTCCTTTATGTCTAATTGAATACAGGTATTGGAACTAGTTTACATTTATTAGCACCATTGCACAGAAATATTTTTAGACTCTAAAAAGCTAAGAGAGAATTCTTAAGATGCTTAATTTAGTAAATACCTCTACGATTTGTATGTGAACGGATTTACTCAAAGTAATGTTGGAATCTGAGACATAAGGTCGACAGTCAAATTAGTTTATTATAAAGTTATCAACTTTCAATCTTTGCTTGATCTATCCGTTTTCCGAATCGACTATAGAAAGGGGATGAAGTAATCAAGAGATAAACCACTATTCACTATTTAATTTGCATATCTTGGTAAACACTTTAAAAGTTACAGAACACTGCTATTAACGATCATAACTTTTGCAACTAGAATTTCATACTCAACCATTTACAGTAGAAAAATTATAAGAGATGATTGTCCTTCTAAAATTTATGAGAACCGGTCAAGTCTGAAAATAATAGATGGTTTAGGCATTAATCCTTTAAATAGCTCTAAATATAGGTTCTGTTTTTAATAAAACTAAATTACATGATTCACTTTAACACCGTTAACTTCAATAAATTACTGAAACTCATATCAGTCTTCTATTGTTTTCAGTATTGTTATACATACAAATTTGTATATTAAACAAAATACAAATATCCTTAACAGTTTTTAGTTGATTCAAATTTCGACACCTACAATTACAATGGTTATGGCATGAAACAGGCATGCTAAAACACAAGGCATTTATTATACTTTTGAAATGAAGCAAACCAATTTTACACATAATTTGAGTCATATGCACGAGATATATTGACATGTAGATAGAATGAACTAAATACCAAACTTTATGGTGTTTGAAAGGTGAAACGCTTATGAATTAATTGATGTATGTCATTCCCCACTGATATGCAGGATTGAAATCAAACAAGTTAGTCAAATTATGCATGATTAAATATTAAATTGATCATAAAAAGGAAAGAAATACAAATTTTTAAAGTTCATTCAGGAGAAATGATAAAATAGATGACTCCGATAGAGTCGTTACAAAAAATAATGTCAATAATAATTTAAGTAACATTTAAAAGTTTTTTTTATCTGTCGGTTAGTGATTAAAAAACTTGGTATTATCTTAAGTTTTATATATACTAACAATATTATTACAACAAATAGGAAATATCATTTAAAATTATCGAGTCCCGGAGTGGACAACAACTCTGGGTTGCAGTACCATTCCGCTGACGAGTCTCAGATAGGACGAAACGCGCATCCTGGACTACACTGCTAGCCACCATCCATCTCTGTTTAGATCAACATTGTTATTAAGTGCATTACGACTTAAATGATTTTAAATAAGGAAGATTAGTTCAGTGAAGAGTTCTCTTTTCGACGAATTCATTTTCAAGGCTGTACAATCGCAAATATATATACTTATTTTAAAGGATGATAATAATACTGATAATAAACTTCTGTTAGACATGGTGACAATGAGGTTAAATAAACAAAGGTATTAAAAAAAATGTAAACAAGGAAAGTTTAATAATCGATTGATTGTTAATGGCTTAAGTATTCATCAAAAGATATATAGGGAAAATATCATTGGGAAAAGATGGCTCAGTATGATAAGATGAAATGTTGAAATTGAGATATGACTTGATTCATCTTCTAAAGACATTTAATGATTGTCACCCAACAAGTACTAATTATTAGTATAGTTGATTAAGTAATGAAAGGATACCACTTGTAGTCTATAATAATAGTAATAATAATAAATCTTTTCAGTTAGTAAGATCTAATTTCATAAAGCCAATATTTCTGAATTCAACCATTAAGTGTTGGTGGATTTATCAAATGAAAGATTTTACACGTTATGCTACCATGATGTAGACAGATTATTTGTGTGTCTAACCTAACAATACAGTAATAAATCAACACTCACCGTGATAAATTTTTATAGGTACCAGTCTAAAAGTGATTTTCATGTGACATTGCCTAAAAAATTGAACCAGTGATATTTCACATTTTAACATATAAGTCAGAAGAAACGATTGCCCGCACTGAAGAATCATTTACTTCAATCGAGCAAGACTATAATCAGATTGATAGAAAATTCAAGCTGAAATCTGAAAGTACTGACTGACTAGTCTTCAGCAAATCAGTACAAGTCAACAAACCGAATAGATACTACTCCTAATGCAGTATATTCCTTTTATCAGAGTTAAAGACACTTTGATGTTACTGCTTTGCTGACCTTTAAATGCTGTGTTTTATTACATTGCTTTCAAAGACATGGAAATACATTTATATACAATGAATGTGTAAAGACAACCTGCGGACGATCTACAAATCCTCGTCACTAGTGGACTTTATCTTGTAGACTAGTTGAGGCTAGATGAAAAGGACTTTGTCTTAGTGTAGCTAGTGCAAAAAGAATTCATTCCTTTTATCGGAAACAAATAATGAATTCAGACAGTTATAACTAGGATTTTAACTGGGCAAAAGTGGGGACATTTAACCCAATCATCAAAATGAATACAATAATTTCAAAGCAATGAATTGTCAAGACAACCAATAACAAAAAACAAACAATTCAAGCTAGAAGGTAAATTTTTTTAACCAGTAAAAGTAATTCATAGTTACTTAATATTAACAAATAATCTGTATGTTTAATAATATGAGTATGTAATTTCTGAAAAATCTTATAACTTTGGATTTTTCAGTTTTGCAACTAATCTTTAATGAAAGTAGAAGAATTTATTCTTTGAATAAACAAGTGGATATATACTGAGAATCCTACATTTCAGTGTAGTACTTGAGACCCAAGATAAAATCACCAGACAAAACAGCGAGAGGCATGGGACGAAATGTTTGCTAACTTGATTTAATAACATTCAAAACAACACAAAATGAAACCAAGGACAGAACATCAATAACAGTAATAATAATATTGATAAGAATAATAATATCAAATTAAGAGGAATGCAATTGATGAATAAAAATTAATAACAGAAACAGTCGAATACTAAATAGTGTGTCGATTACTAGCATCAGCATGAAGAACAAATGAACTCATATTACTGTAATTGACGGCGATACAGTGTGAAGAAACTAATCTTCCTATGTTTCATAAACTTCAACTAAAACACCTAACTGTGAATCTACCACAGAAATGATCGGTGGTTTAAGTTTTTATTTACTAATCCATAACTGACAATAAATTCCAATCTTAATTCAGTAAATGGATAGAATGACGTAAAACTTTCCCTCACAAAAACGTTTCATTTCAATTAGCACTAGAAAGCTCGATAGGTAAATATAGGTAATACATACGCCGCTTACCTCAGTTTCCATTAAAAACCAACTTCTAGCTCTTAGCTAACAGTACAAAACCTGTTTACAGTAAATCGGGCTAGATAAAAAAGCGGTTATTAGACATATACATAAAATACTGTTCATAGATAAAGTTAAATCCTAGTAGAAAATACTCACAACTGTATCGAAAAGTGATTTAGAGAAATCATAATCTTTTATTTCTTTCAACATTGCATCACCAATACTGAGAGGATACGTTTGCTGAAACCAATACAGTAATGAAAAAGAATTAAAATGATGATTGGCTAAAAGATTGATTCATCAATCAATAATAACCGAAATATTATACCAATTTTTGGTTTATCAGTAAACATGAAATGAATAATTTAGATCACTTTACTAAAATATTGGAACAAAACTTAAAATGAAACGTTAAAAACAATTACAAATACAGATGATTTAACTTCAAATAGATACAACCGATAGAAATAGTGTGAAAGCAATGACCAACATATCATACAATCATTTTGCAACCAACATGTAACTAATTTCGTCCACCTAATGATAAAACAGTGATTGCTGACACATTCCTATATGCATCAGACTAACCAATATCTCATGACTTGTGCTTACATTTTTATCTAACTATTACGAATCGTTGCATTTTTTTCTCATTTCAGTTAGTACTGACAAACCAACATCTAAAAAGTGAAAGTGGCTTAGTAACCCTACTCTTTACAATAGACTACATTGGTAATGTTTACCTAACGATTTTATGAGATGAGATCAAAATTTTTAATCAAGAGATAATTAAACACTAGTAATTTTTTATGTATCTGAACAATAGACGTTATGTATAACAGTCAAACAACAGAATTGAATGTTGTTGTACTTTACATTACTTTTAACTGTTTGTGAGATCTTTGAAACTGCAGCATGTGATTTCGATGAAAGGTTGCATTGTCGGCGGAGTACAGTGAACCGGACATAATCTTACAATAAAACTATGCACTAACAGTACAGAGGCTTTTTTAATTTGACATGAGTGGCTAAACATTTCTATTTTTAAGTAGAAACAGATGGTCTAGCAGTTTTTTGACCCTTATATTAATGAGGGGGGAGACGAATGAAATGAATGCTGAACAAGGAAACTTTTTGCAAACTTTTAATTGAATCACAAATAATGACGAAATTTTAGCTAGTTCTTACTTTAGTATATATAATCCACAGAATAAAACTTAGAATAATGTCGAAAAGAACAGCAAGCAGAAATGTGCGTCGAACTGGAGATGTCCTCTGTTCATCAGGAAGTCCTTCAATCACAGAGGTAGAAGCTGCCAAATTAATACTTCTAGCAGAGAGTACAAAAATATAGTTACTTTATTTAAAACTATGAGGGTATACTAACATACTGACATTACAAATATCAATGAATGCCACAGACAATAAAATAATGTTTGAAAACGGCTTTGATTTCAAAATGACTACAAATGAACAAAGAAATTTGGAAATAACCTGCTGTTGCAGTCATCAAGTTCTTACTTTCTTCAACTGAACAGTACATAACAATTAATGGTATACAATGTTTGACGTAAGGGGCGTTGAAGTGGAGAACTACCATTGAACAGTTTTGGGTGTACCTTTCAGTGAACCAATGGGATTCTGATTATAATTAAGTCTTCAAACTGATTAAATTTAAAAAACCATTTAAATTAATGCCTTAGCAACTCTATCTTTACGGCAGGTAATCTCAGTGAATACACCTCAGCTTCATAAATTTTGCTACATTTATATTTTCATCAGAATGGGTTTTGTGGAGATTTTAGAAATTTCACAGATTGAAATCATGAGTCAGTTGAAGCTAGACCACCATTGAAAACCTGGAAGCACTGGACGGCCGTTTCGTCCTAGTATGGGACTCCTCAGCAGTGCGCATCCACGACCCCGCACCACCCGGGGCTCGAAGCCAGTAGGTCCTGGGTTCGAGCCCCGGGTGGTGCGGGGTCGTGGATGCGCACTGCTGAGGAGTCCCATACTAGGACGAAACGGCCGTCCAGTGCTTCCAGGTTTTCAATGGTGGTCTAGCTTCAACTGACTCATGATTTCTATCTGTGAAACATTTATATTTATTCACATTATTACACAAGCAAAAAAATGAAACGCTACATGGAATAGAGTCAGTTTCGGTTCCTACACTTTTCAACGACATAAGACAAGGAATTCAACAAAAATGGAACACTAAAATTTCATGCAATTAGTTTTTTTTGTGAATTTAAATAAAGCTAGAACAAATATTGATGTGGAATAGTAAAAATTCATTTTATTTCGAGGTTTCTCTTCAGCTACTTACAACGAAACATGTATCAGAATTTAACATTGAGGTAAGTAATAGTATGAAACATTTGATGTATGCATTGAAAGAACTGAGAGAAGAGTACATGTTCGCATTTCTGAGCATGTTCTAAAGAAATCGAGGCTGCGAGGGACTAGGGCTCTCAACAGTGACACAGCTCGGCATTTACTTGACACCGGGCACACCATCGACATTCCGCATGCTTTTAAAAGTATTAGCAGACAAAGAAGTACGGCTGCTCTCCGTTTTGCTGAAGCGATTGCGATAAAAAAAACTTAAATCGGATTTATGTATTTGAAAACAGACAGTAATAAACTTATTATTACCCTGGTAATCCATATTTTTTGTTTTTTGCTCTTCAGTGTTATTTCATTTATTTCGTAAAATATTTAGTTTGCTATATTCCTCTCCCATCACAAAATTCTTAAACCACCCTTTCATTCACGCATTTCTGCTCACTTGATCCTCTTAAATTATGTGAACTCTTCAAATTCTATCCAATTGTTACGCAACCCACCTTATCAGTTTTTTATTTCATGCATCCTTCGTTGCCTCTAAAATTATCACAATTTATCTTATCTGTCTCTAAAATCCACTCAACTATTACACCACCCATCCTTAATGTTTGCTTGATTCTAACAACAAATAACCTCTGACCTGTTCTTGCACATATATTTAGTTGTTATTGATAACCTTTGTCATTCCACTTATTTACATTCAATTATGTCAAGTGTTTCATACTATTTCTTACCTCAATGTTAAATTCTAATACATATCTGGTTGTAAGCAGCTGACGAGAAACCTTGAAATGAATTCATACTATTCTGCATCAATATTTGCCTTCTCAACTAACTTGATACTGATGCAACAAACGAAGCATAAAATATCATGATCACCTCATCTTTGTGTTTAACGATCTAAATGCTCCGATAGAAACAGTACTCAAAGAGCTTTTTTCTTGCTAACCCAAGAACACGTACCGGCATGGTTAGAAAAACATCACTAGGTCTATAAAGTGTGATTCTTTCCCAACTAATTGAAAATTGATGACATATTGGAGATGAACATGTTTTTCCAGTCAGGCCCCAATTAATATGCCCAAATGAGTACCATTAAATATAATCAATATAGTAGTAGTATTTTGTATGAACTCGGGGAAACCTGACATGTAAAAAACGGATAAACTAAATCCCGTAATTCACCATGGTTAACAATAGGGTCTTTATATTCCTAATCCAACTTTACTAGTACGTATTATAAATACGAGTCTGTTACCCTTCCATGAAGAATTATTTTCCTCTAGCGACATAATTCTATTTAGGCTATACATTTACCTTTTTCTAAAAAGATATTACCACTATTATAACTTGTGGGTTTGTGCCCCTATCAGTGTATGACGTAGAGATACCGCCAATTAGAAAATAGTGAATTATCGTTCAAACCAATGACGCATAAAACCTATGCGAGCAGTCTAGAGTCCTTAGCGATCCTGCTTCCCGCCTAGCCCTGCCTGTTAAGTCTAGAACGCCAATCTCAGCCTCTGTGATATGAATCATGTATTTCAAACATACTGGGTTTATATAGCAACCAAACAGACCACATCGTAAAATAAAATAGGAAATAACATTTGTACAAGATTTAGCCAAATGTGGCTGTGAATGTGAGGAGGTAGTAATCGATAGACAGGGCATAACTCAAGAATGGTAAATAGTATAATAACAGTTCATAGGTCAAAATAAAGCTCATAATAAGAGGAACAGGAATAAATTTGGTGCCTCCTTGTACCAATGTTTAGGTGTATAAATAAATAAACAATAAAAACTTTATCACATTTTATCCTGTAGGAGTTAGACCGCAGGTCAATAACTTTGTGTACAGGTGATATGATAGTTTACTTGCATTTAATCTGTTATTTGAATCTAAACTAGTCAGAGGCAGTCAGTGCTTTAAAATGTATAGTAGGAATCCGAGGAACATCATACTTTTAATGCTATCAGGAGCTTCCTCAAAAATAACAAGAAATAGTAGTGGTGGCTGTGGCTACTGAAACGGATAAAACAAACATATGCTGGAAATATAAATTTGCGAATACTTAATTTGAAAAACAGAAGGGTTTAAATATCGAGAAAGATATGAGTATGATGACCTCATAGTACAAGAGATTATGAGAACGAACAAAACAGATGGAATTAACCATGGCCCCCAAATGCCCTGGTACAGCCGAGAGTGGGGAGAGTCCGCTCTCCCTCTCGAAATGCTCTCACATGGCCACGCGTATATAGCCTCTGCCAGGGAAGTCCTAATCACTGCCTTCTCGTGGCGGGGGTGTTGTTTACGAAAATGAGAGGACGAATAGCGGATGTCTGGCGCTTTAACCGGATCACAAACTAATGGTGCACATGGGCTCCAGTATCCTGCGGGAACAAATGGCGTATGAACCAATTGTTGGTCACCGGCTTCCATGGGACTGTATCTCCTTACGATGCTCCACTGCCTTGTGGAACAGACCCTCAGGTCGAAGGCCCAGGGTGTGGCCCCCTGAGAAAACCACCTGCTTCGGTTTGAGCACCCGGGCAGTATCACAGCCCTCATACATATAGAATGAGATTTGTGTGGTGCATATGTATTTGGTGCCTCTTTGTACCAATATCTATGTGTTGAAATAATAATCGGCCTACTGTCAACCTGCTTGTCCGCTACTACTTATAGTGAAATTCAGAAAGCCATGATAAACATACGAATGATTGAAGTGATATACTCAGGGCTTAAGACTAGAGAATCAAAACGGCAGTTATGAGTAACAAGACTAACAGACAATGGCTGGTGTGTGAGGAAGGTGGATAAATCGACTAATATTGTTTTCGGTAAGTGATCAACCTTTTTTATAATGAATCGAGTCGTTTCCATAATTCCCACTTTTTCATTCTGTGGTCATTCGTGGGAAACACTAAAGAAACGTATGAATCCACATATAGGTACACATTCAAGTTACACATGGCACAAAACTGCAAAGAAAATAGTGCTATTTACTGTTTTTGAAGCCAAAATACCGAAACGATGACCATAAGATACCAACACGAGGGTTAAGAAAGAATATACAAAAACGTTTACCGCAGCCAAACTCAATGGTTCTTTCGCAGTTTTCTGATAATGACAACTGTTAATGAGGACAAACGGTCTGAATTTACTGCTTACGTATGTGTATCTGTCCAACTACTCTTGAGTTAATCATATATGGTGCATAACTCAGTTTTCCGCATCGTCCAATCTGACTGAGTGAAGGATATTCAAGGCTGATTGACACCGGGCACTAATTTCATATGAATTAAGCTTGTCAAGTTATCAACCGTATTTCAGCAAATATATCGCATTGTTTACAGACCCTTTCTTTACTTATTAGTGAAGGTATCGGAATGGATATTCATAAGTTTGTACAACCCCTGTACTTTGGCTACTGACAAAGGTCATACTAGAGCAGCTTAAAACAGAACTTAAGTTCTCTTATTACCAAATATTCTCATACGTAATCTCAAAATTCTTTTTCCGTCTGTATGACCATTTTAGAAATTTTGTTATAGAAGTATTCAGCTGGCACTATGTAACCTGTCAATTGTTGTATATGTTTCCCAAAAACTATTGTGATAACTATAATGACATTATTCTCCATTTAATTACTTTAAGCCGTTCGAGGTATAAAACGAATAGAAAAGGTATACTTTTGAAATTTATTTATTTTCTTTGACACTCCAGATGTTTTAAATATTTTCCTAAAATTTATACCAAGTTAAGTTCAGGATGAGCATGGCCTAGAGAAAACAAGAATGTAGTTTTGACTGATCGATCTAGTATTTACCCTAAATCTGTAGACATGTTTTACTATGCTTTCAACAAGTCCAGAATAGCGCTTAGGTAACATGTTTTTATTGAGGAAACAAATATCTAGGTTTTTTTAAAAAGTGAAACGAACTCACTCAGAACGTCCAAATATTAATCCGAATTGATTATTGTAAAGTGAGGCAAAAGCAACGTTCTCATCTAGGTAGAAAATAAAATTACTTACAATGGATACACAAGGATAAATTTGCGGTAAAAATTGTCTTTACTCTCATAAAAGTTAAGACGGAATTTTTATGAGCCCTGATATGATGATTCAAGTACGACACATCAATGCATGTGATGGGTTTATACTCGTTCAACGTACTTTGGATTGTGCAATCAGGCAGTAAAATATAGCATCTGCACACCACATATTCAGACTTGAACCTAGTCAGCGTCGAAAAAGCAAACTGGACGGAGATCTTGGAGCTCGAAGTTCTCGTAATGTTGTTTTTTTGCTCCAATTTAACCCCGATATTTGCAACTGAGTTTTACGTCTACAAATATTCATCTCCACTTTGCAACTTGTAAGCAAAACAGCTCGCTTCTCGAATTACAGTCAAATAATAATAACTTTTTCTTACCAATATCTCGCATTTTCGGGGGAAACAGAAACGGTTAGTCCATCATTCGCAATACCGAGCTGTTAGCTTCTAAGCTAACGTACGCAGTTGAAAAAATGTGAGTTTAGAGGTTAGAGCCCACTGAACCACCAGAAGTGTCTGAATAAAAAAGGTAAGAAGCGTGAGCTGATTAATAAGTTAGCACGAGCGATTAATTTAAACCGATTGATGAATTGAGAGGAACTTGCCTATTCTAGTTTCAGTGACCTTGATCATTCAAAGTAAGTGCGAATGTATCCAATACCTAATATCTTCCTCACGAGCTTGTATAAACCCAATGACTTCTTTGCAATCGCTTCTTTTTCTTTCATCGTAGTTATAGGTACTTGATAATGGGCAGTTTGTGGTAGTCGGGCCGATCGACTTGACGAATTCTAGTCACTGGAGTAGATATTTGCAGATTTTGTAATTTGAGTGAGTGCGTTTGCTTCAGGACAATAAGGTTCCGTGATACCAGAAACTACCACATTACCAGGTAGGAGGTTGGTTGATCGCAATACGAAAATAATAAAGTGATGATTTAAGTGGTAAGAGAAAACAAATGTTTCAGTGATAAATAAATTTGATAGTTGGTAATTCAGACACCATGAGAAGACAGGATTTTAAGAATATAAGGGGAAACTAAGATTTTAATAACAAGAACAGGGAGTAGTCGTTGATGTGGCAACCATGGTAAATCACGAGACATGCATCAGATAGCTTGTCTAAGAGGGAGGTGGTTTACACTTCGAACTTCAAACTTCAGTTCACAGAGCTAGAGAGGTATTGAATCTTCAGTCGGGTTGAAAGAAACGCTCTTGATAATAGAAGGCATGGTTGTTGTTATTGTGTTTCCTTTGAAACTGGAAGGCAGAAATGCTTTTAACAGCATAGGTAATCCCGAAGTAATTCATTCAGTAACAACTAACTAACATCTAACTACTATACGTAATTTTCTGTGCAACTCGATAGAAAATTCTGATGATATGAACTCTGATAAAAATTTTCACAGTTTACTGTATATTTCTATGAATAGGTGTGTATGGACTTTTCTGAAATCGTTCTTGTCTGTTCTTAATGTACGTTCGCCTTGTTGTAAGATAATATTAAAATGTGGAAGTAATATATTAGAGTGAAAGTGATTGTGACTGTTATGGTACATCAAACGTACAGCTACCGCATGAGCTAAACAGATGTTATCTTTAGTTCGAACACCACTTTGGTTACATTTCTTCGAACATAATTCAGAGTACTTTCTAAGTCAATGAGGGCAAGATGAAAGGTCTTTTAACCAGTCAAGTTTATGTGAGTGGCGAAAGCAGTTTTAAGCGATCTCAGGGTGGAACTATACATTGCTCTGGAAAGAAACGTTAAGAATGTATGTCCTTTCTTGCTAAAGGGATGCCAATAGAAAAAGCAGTATCGAACAGACTGATGTTTAGATACTTTTCATTGGGAAGGGGTGTGGCGTCAGCATTTTAGTTCACCAAAGATAGGTTATCCGTTTCAATAATGGAAGTCTACTCGAGCAAGATGGGAGTGATGTGACCTTAGCTTACATAGAAGTCACACCTTGAGGTTAATAACTGACGTTGATCGCTCTTATAAGTTCAAATAGGCCACCTGTTTGAATGGACTATCTGTCACTTTCATCTAGATGTGCCAATGAGTTATCTTGTCGTTTGTTTCGATATAATATTATGTAACCTTTTCAAGAGCGTACACGAACATTTTACGACATATCGCTTTACAAGGTACAAAAGAGTACAATAGAAGTCAATGTGGTGGCTGGGAATGTCAATTGAAAAGAATAGGCACTAATCGCTTGTCGAGTCCTATACTGCTAACTTCTAACTCCAGATCATCTATTAGTAGGATAATCTCCAATTCCTATTAAGTTCAAGCATTTATCAAAATTGTGGTACAATCGCAATTTAAGAATCCTGTTTAAATGAATTGCATTAAGGTTGTTTAATATCACTATGAGATTTTACGATAGATCAAGCAATGAGAAAAGATATGACGACGATGTAGGTACATTTGTAAATGAGAACTGATGTAGATCTACCTCTCAACGGTTTAAGTCCTCCAACAACCCTATCAACTATTAACCTTTAAGATACCGTCCAAAACACTTGGAGAATTACAATTATATTTATGTTATCAACGTCTCTGCTAACTCAAGAACATGTGTCACAAGGAGCTGTTTCTCCGCTATTCTTTTCTGCATGAGCTGCCATTTTCTACAGCATACAATTTAGTTGAGAATGCGAACAATCTCAATCTATGTATTCTGATATTTACTTCTTCACATCTCCAAATAAGTTTTAGTCACGTAATAAAAGATAACCTGTTTTTTATCCGTTTTACGCTCAACCCTTCGAAATGTCAAACCATTAACCTTAGTCTGAGACGTTAACAGCACTTAAACAACTTGTTGGAATCCGAATAATCCTGTATTATTAAAAGTTCTTCAATAAAAAAGTGTCAAAATTCATTTATGTGGGTATAATTTTTCCCTCTGGTCTCTCTTTGTCTTCTGCTTAATTGTCATAAAAAAGTTTTTCTTCTGACTTACTGAGTAGAGTGGTTGCATACTTTTCGCATTACTCAACGTTTACTTTCACGACGCGTGAGTCATCGTTAATCGCCTATTATTCTTTACTGTTCTCCAACATTCTTTGCCAGCTTTTGAGAAGAAATTTCGCTGTTTCACATAGAGTACTGGAGGCAATACGCATGGTGTGTCACGACACATGAATATGGTTCTGGATAAAAATTTAAAATCCTGCGAAATCTTAGCAAGTGTTATCTTTCAAATACTAACCATCACGCTTATCCACACCTTTCTCCTTGTGTATTTCCCGGTAGAATGAGTCGCCAATACATTCGAATTCGTCCACACAAATAAAAATATATGAGTTTTACCATACGTCATCTAGTAAATATGCTGTGTGATGAACAAGTTGTTAGAGGTGATTTAGTCAATGACATGTAGTCTGAGACGAATTTCTAATTTGAAATTTGTACTGATCCCTATCTTTTTAAAAACATTTAATTTAATTTCAGTTAGGTTATTCACTAAATTTATGTACACGTGTATTAAGTTATCACTTTGTCTTGCTTTTGTAAAAGAAACTTGTTTAATTTCTTTGTGTTGACAATTTTATATAGTACGGAAAATATGACATTGAGTAAAGCCAGTAATAATAATACTACATTTAGTTCGGATAAACTGGAGAAACAGATTGTGACCTTTGCCTCACGAGTTTGTTCATTATATTCAATTGATTAATCCTCATTAATCATCTTTGGCGTTGACGATGTTCAATAGTCAGTGATTAGACGTTTAATGTATAAATTGTTCAGGCTTATTGATGATTTTTCTAGGACTCAGTGACGTTTACTTGGTCCCATCCAGAAATACATGAATTATCACTACTGTTCAACAAGAACACACCTCGGTACTGAGAGGGAGCTTATGTGGGTTCTGTTGTGTGTTCTATTTAATGTATTCGATGAAGTAACATAATAGTTTAACCTGGAACCTCCAAATCTTGAGATGCTTTGTGTATGATAGAATATGAAAGTTTATTGTACCGGAAAAATCGATAACAAGCAGTTGGAAGACAAGCAGGCTAGGAATTGAGCTTTGTGGCACTCTTCATGTAGTTGAGGTTCAGTCGGACAAGACGAAGCAAACTCTGTCAATAAATGATTGTGATATTTGGGAGTATTTGAGTTATAACACGAACTAAGAATCTCAGAAATAACGCAACTGAATCAAGAATTACTAGATAAGCACGAACGAATGTACTGTATTTGGAATTCGAAATCAAGCATTCAACAAGTAAGAAGGAGTCATTAGTTCATTTAAACACCGCAGTGATCTCCATAAGCAATCTAAAAGTCATTTAAACACACACCTGATATCCGTTAATAGGTTTAAAAAGTCTGTCTACATCACATTAAACAACGTGGGTTTAAGATATAAATTCACATTATGAAATAAGAATTTTATATATTTCCTATTCAAACAAGTTATATCAGATAATTTAGACACGATTCTACTAGTTAAGTAAGCAGCTTAGGTTCAGGGACCTCTGTGGTATAAATGAACTTATTTTAAATACCTTACCATTTCTTTCAGTTTATAAAGAAATTATAGATGATGAAGTAAACATGCTTCGTTTTGTTAGCCATAATGTTAGGTACTCCTCCAAATGACCTGGTATGGCCAATGGTGGGGAGAGTCCGCTCTCCCTCTCGAAATGCTCTCACATGGCCATGCGTTTACAGCCTCTGCCAGGGAAGTCCTAATCACTGCCTTCTCGTGGCGGGGGTGTTGTTTACGAAAATGAGAGGACGAATAGCGGATGTCTGGCGCTTTAACCGGATCACAAACCAATGGTGCACATGGGCTCCAGTATCCTGCGGGAACAAATGGCGTATGAACCAATTGTTGGTCACCGGCTTCCATGGGACTGTATCTCCTTACGATGCTCCACTGCCTTGTGGAACAGACCCTCAGGTCGAAGGCCCAGGGTGTGGCCCCCTGAGAAAACCACCTGCTTCGGTTTGAGCAACCGGGCAGTATCCCAGCCCTCACATAAATCGAACGATTTATGTGGCGCATATCTATTTGGTGCCTCCTTGCATCAATGTTTATGTGTTTAAATAAATAAAATAAATAATGACGCTTACGATATAATGCAGAATAAGAGGAATAACTAAGCATAAAAAAACTGATAAGAAATTAAAGTCTAAAATAAAACTCATGGGTCGATACAAAAGTCAGTCCTCGATTAAAAAGCTTATCCATATATAAAGTACCTAACAAATTTATGACCGGTGGACATTCATTTGTTTGCTGGAAGTGAATTTGATTAAAATATTTGAACTACTAACAAGTTAAAAGTAACACATCTCCCGTTTATTTTAACTTTGGACTGCTATGCAATTTGAATAAAATGAATAAATCATTTACAGTGTAATTTACATCAAGTTAAAAATGAAAGTGTTGGCATCTCGACTAAAAGGTGTTTGGCCCGTAAAACAGAGTTATTCACAGAGGGAAAATGTGTAAAATGCTAGTAAATTTGGGTGAAACTGATTATAAAGTGGTTTAATTTCAAGATTTCAATTTTTGATACTCCCTCTTCTCAAATTATATTTATTTAAGATTCGATAGTTGGCAGTTAGTCAAAGTTACCTATCTTAGTGAACTGTATTCCTACAGCAGCAAGCGTAGAATTTATTAGATTATATTGTCTTTGGTGACTAAAATGACTGTGTATCTAATTTCATCAGAAGGAAATCATGAATGTTAAACGTCCAACGGTTTTGGAGTATTTTATGACCTTTTGGCACTCAAACTGGTGAAGTTTCACTTGCACATCTTTACACCGTTTCTCTCTCCTACATATAGTGGTAATGCTTCATGTTCGGGTTCGAAATATTATAACCAGCAGGAACTGAACTCAGTTTGTTAACTAGTAATTTCCAGAACTATTCAATTCATACTCTTATAGTCACACATTGACTAGCATCAAAATAATCGATAATTCTATGAGCAAGATCGGACGTATTGTATTTGACATTTGAACTAGACCAGGAATGATGTACAAAATAATTATCAATTGGTACAACCACCACGTCAAACCGAAAATCCGAACTTCGATTTGTCGTTTTTACTTTTGGAAATCTACATAAATTACATTGGGAACTTACTGATCAGTTTGTAAGAATTCTTTAGCTAAAATTATCTTGTTGTAGCGTGGGGTCGAGTCGAGATTGACTATGAACACCACTACAAAAGAACGTGTGCCAGGATATCCATAAAATCCCCCGGAAGCCAAATATCAGAAGGCAGTTAATGGGCCAAGTCGATATATATTTGCTGGCGATCTCGTGGTATCGAAATATCACCGAAATTGTTCCAGGCCACAAGCTTGGTTACCGAGCGCAACCTGATTCGCGTCAGGTCACAATCTAAGTAAGTATAATTGATGTCTTTAGCACAGTTAAACAAAGAGCATATTAAAACAGTCCCTGGTACAATTGGTTATAATAATAATTGTTTTCATTAAACCAATCGTATTCTCGTGATAAAAGTAAGTCACTACAGTGTAGTGGAAGAGGATATTATGTGGTTTGATTAGATAATTTTTGATTGTCAAAATCAGTGAGCAGGATGTTAATCGACAGATGAATAAAACAGTATGTTGTAAATGAATTATGGATGCTTTGAAAACCGTGACATTGCCTTAAGTCAGTGAATAATTTGAAATCTAAGACATTACTATCAACACAAAGTACTGATATTTTATGTAATAAAATGACTCAAATACAAAGTATTAACATAAAATAAACATGATAGGAAGTCATAAGTGACTTTAGGAAGTTAATTTGTAGCTCGGTTATTCTACAATCAATTAAAACCTGCAAGTTTGACATTATATCAGTGTAATAAAGTGTTCACTAAGAGAAAACGAATTTTATCGAAATTGTGTAACATATTGATACAGTATATTTCAAATTATCTAAATGCACATTAATTACGAAGCTTATCAATGAAGAAAGAAACACCAACCAAACAGTTGGAATTTAAGATAATAGTTAGATAATTAGAAAAAAACAGTACTAAGAACAGCACTCTGGGCAATAAATGAATATTACCACATCAAGTACATTGTATATACGTGATATTTTTAAACAGAACAACAATACATTGGCCGGCTAATGTTGGTTTCGACTGTTCGAGATATATTACACTAGTACATAACACAATTTGGATAACTTTTACTTCTCATTGTTTTATGTAAATTTACCAAATGGACTGATCGTCCTAGAGTATTACTACTTATACCTCTTCAGTAGTCTTAATGAAATTCACTTCCACTTCTATTTCAAATTCAATTAGATACTATTTGTACTTTAATATCATGTGATTCATAGTTAGTCCGTCTTGTATTATTGTGATGTCATTCATATTTATTCAACACTTTTATACTATTCTATTTCCCCATTTTAATTTAAAACTAATCGAAACGTCGTAAGCAAAGATGGATAGTGGCTAGCAGTGGAATCCAGGACGCGCGTTTCGTCCTATTTGGGACTCTTCAGCTGGATGTGCCTGCACCTCAGATTTGATGTTCACTCTGGGACTCGAAATCAGTACCGTTCGATTAAAACGCCACTGCGTTATCCACTTAGCTACTTAGTCCTGATAGCCACTTGCTTGTGCAATGGCGTGAATTTTAATTCACTTGATGTTGTTTTTACTTGAATTTTCCCATTGATGTTTTTGGACTGAAACTGATCAGTCTCTTATTGGCATATGTGCATACTGTGCGTATGCCTCGATATTGCCTTACGCATACGCACAGTATGTCAATAAGAGACTGATCAATTTCAGTTCAAAAGCACCAATGGGAAAATTCAAGTAAAAACAATATCAAGTGAATTAATCGAAACGTCATATAGAAATGAGATTATCATGAGTAAAATTTACTACTTACTTGACGTTAAATATAAAAGTATCAATTAAGGTATTTTCTAGGGTACTGACTTCATACTAAACTCAGATTGTAGTCAATCTCATCAAATACTTGTTTTATTCTTCCTTTATGGATTATGCCTTTATGAACCAATACTTCAGTCATTGTACTCTTTTGTAATCAAATAAGTGTGTCAACAAAGTCAGCATCTACATTTACTATGTTGTTTGCACATCACAAATAACTGAAAAAGCTATAGTGTTCCATGTTTCAAAGTAAGTATACAACACTAATATCCTTCCTAGTATAAATTATACAGTAATGAATACTTCATTTTTCCTTCTTTGGGATTGCACAGAAAAAATGTAATACTCTGTGATTTCTAAGCGTATCAACAAACAGCATTTACCGCATACCATGCAAAAGATTTCGTGTTGTCATTGTATGTTAGTTTTTTAAGATTTGTAGCGTGGGTGTCGAGTCGAGATTGACTATGAACACCGCTACCAAAAAGCTCGTTCCAATTGACTCCATAAAACCCCGAGAAGCCAAATATCAGAAGGCAGAAAATGGACCAAATCAAGATTTATTCACTGGCGATCTCGTGGTATCGAAAGGATACCGAGATCGTGCCAGGATACAAGCTTGGTTACAGAAGGTAACCGAATTCGCGCGGAATTACAATCGAAGTGTGTGAACAAGAATGGAAGCACAATATAGCTGTCATTAGCACAGTCAAACAAAAGCACATTAAAATAAACACTGGTACAACTGTTTATAATAATAATTGTTTTTATTGAACCAGTCGTGTTCTCGTAATAAACGTGAGTCACTACAGGAGCCCCCCGCTAGAAAGGGTTTACACTTTCGATAAATAGCGGTTTAAATCGTGGGACTGATCGGCTGACAAGCGATTGTAGGACGAACGGATTGGCGAACAGGAAAGCGATCGTTGATCGTCGAGTTGCCAACGAAGGTCGTTTTCGGAGAACGGTACCAGGAGCGATGTGCTGTACTTGTTGCTTGAGTTGGCATGCTACACGAGTGGTTTGTATCCAGAATCTGAAGATGGCGTTCGTAGGGAATGCGGACCAGAAACGCTGCAGACGTAGGACGAAACCACGTTGAGCCAAAAGACCAAAAGCGACCGCAACGACCAAACGTATGCCAAACATTCGAAACCAATATATCGACTGAGTGCGTTGACAAGGGCGTGGGTGGCCAGTCCAGCTTTCGCCAAAGTTGACTGAAGTCGACGGAACCAAACGGAGATGGTCGAAGGCGTGGGCAAACTGGCTTCTTTGGAAGATTTCACCATAGGTTGAGGCGTGTTCCAAACTTTGGGATCACCAATTGTAGCGTGGGTGTCGAGTCGAGATTGACTATGAACACCGCTACCGAAAAGCTCGTTCCAATTGACTCCATAAAACCCCGAGAAGCCAAATATCAGAAGGCAGAAAATGGACCAAATCAAGATTTATTCACTGGCGATCTCGTGGTATCGAAAGGATACCGAGATCGTGCCAGGATACAAGCTTGGTTACAGAAGGTAACCGAATTCGCGCGGAATTACAATCGAAGTGTGTGAACAAGAATGGAAGCCCAATATAGCTGTCATTAGCACAGTCAAACAAAAGCACATTAAAATAAACACTGGTACAACTGTTTATAATAATAATTGTTTTTATTGAACCAGTCGTGTTCTCGTAATAAACGTGAGTCACTACAGATTAAACACTTTTTCTGCAAAGACCTTCTAAAAACTTTGGGAAGTTATGTGTTGAATTAATATGTAAGGTGAGACATATAAATTAAATAAAGTAACTTTAAGGACACGTTGAATTCATGAGATTATAGTTCATTTAGGAACTTTCAATATCACGGAATTAAAGTAGACAGATAAGCATTGAAATTCAGGGAGATCTAGACATCTATTTTATCTTAATAATGAACTCAGCAATTTCACAGCTATGTCACCCAAGTGAAGCAATAACTTTCAAGCCTAGAAGTGAAAATGTTACATTTGAATTTTTGACTCAAAATCCAGTGGTTTATATTTTCCATATCAGCTAGTCCTAACATAAATGAAATGAAGCCGTTGAGTAAATGATTAAAGAGTAAAAAAAAACAAATTAAAAATTAAATCTCAAATAATTACTGATGGGTCAAGGTCTTCAGAAAGTCATTGAAAAGTTAAATTTATTGACAACATTTCAAACTTTCATGTCAATAAGATCACCTATTTGTGCACCGAGAATTCAAGGAAATATAGAGTTATTATTCAAACACTTATGTTATAGGTGTAAAATCAGAATGTTTTAATAAGGTTGATAAGATCATTTACTGTGTGACATGATTTTCCACCTGATTTAATTGGGCTTGTCACGTTATTTTTGATTTCTTCAGGAAATAGACATTTGTTACATAAAGATTGAAGATTAAAATAATCAACTTAATATATAGTACTTGATCCTGCTAACAATACAAAAATAATTTGTTTTTCCCATAAGGATTTATTTGTGAAATTATAACAATATGGCCTTAATTAACAACGATACAAATGTGAAATCGAATATAAGAGTATTCTCTTTGAAATTGATGTCTATTTAATAAGCAGTTAGAACTTAGTAGCAATGTTGCTTAATGTTTCTTTATTCCTGGGGAGGGAACGAATATACCAACAATATTGATTGTTCACTTACTTGCCTAAACATGTAATTCTGTTGATACGTCATCCTGCTTATAGATACTAAATGTTGAGTGTTTTTACTGTAGACAAAAGTTACTTCACTGTGCAACATACAACAGACAAATAAGACTACAATTCACCAATAACTAGATTAGCTTTTAAAATGTATTTTTTTGATAGCTTGTAACTATATGTAATCTAAGGTGGTCTATAAGTTTACTTTAAAAAAGTTTGTGAGAATAGTGTATGGTATGGCTACCTTTCTATTTTCAGACCTCATAGTCAAGAGTTTGAAAGATTTTGATATTTGGAAATCTAATCATCTTGCTGATATTATTTTAAGTATATACTACTTAGCATGTCGAAACAAGTTTCATTTACTTCATCCATCTGTTGTTCAGTACAACTAATTTTTGTTGGGTCAAGTACTCACTTATAATAAGCAGTATTTACAATTATTACTTTGGTGAATTTTATAGGAATTTAATATTGCACACAATATGTTGTGTATTTATTCTTATCCAAGCTACATCTGCTTCATTGTTTCTTACCCAAATAATAATGAGATCTTATTAACTTGAGAATAATATAGATCTATTTGTGAAAACCAGTATTGTATCTCAGATGCTCTAATGAAATAATCATCTATTAGAAATCCAGTTTATTGAGAGAATATATATGTAAAAATGTTTTTTAATTCTACTGTATACTCATATAGTTAAAATTTACATTGTTTTCTCATACTCAACATGGTTACCTTTCATTGTAATGTTGAGAAACTTTTAAAGAAAGTTACATCTCTTTCTGGAAGCCAGAGTTCGTCTGTACAAAAATGGTTTGATCTTTTTCTCATTACAGTCAGTGGTTTCAGTTACTTGGATTTAAAAACACCATAATTTATCAATCACTGATTCCCATTTAGTAAATTTTTTTTGATACTAAATCCACTTTTTGACTATTATCTAGTTTTATTATTTTCATCATTACCATTAATATTTAGTTTTAGTCACATAAACCTTTCCCTTTGAAATGAGTAAAAAATGAGATTTGGTAAGTAGTAGAGTTTTATTTATTTTAATTATTCAACTCTGGCACGTGTGATTTCAGCAATGAAGATGTAACAAAGTAAAAGACTTAACAAACAACATCCAACTTTTGGAGCTCTTCTTATTAGGAATATTTCCGTTGTTTGACTTTGTGAAAAAACACAATAAGCAGTATATAATCAATGGTAAACAGAATTTATGACTCAATGAACAAAGCAACTAGAAAAACAAAACAATACACAGGTTTCGTTTTGCTTGGGACTCGTCAGATGAACTTGCCCGGATCGATATTGACGATCCTATTTAATTTTAAACCTAGTAGCAATCTCCTTTCAAATATGACAACCTTATTCAATAGGACACTGAGTCATTTGAAATATTGTGATACATTTTATTAAGAATTTTAACCACTGAAATAGTAGTTTTCTATGGGGATGTTATAGAGGTACCATATAAGAATTGTGGTAAATCCATATTGTAAATCGTTTTATTTTGTAACTGATAAGTAGAATTAACATTTTCAATATTCAACTTAAGAAAGGTCACTGTGTTTTGTATAAGAATGAATGAATCACAAACTAGCATATGGATTCTAATACTACTTCACATGTCTTTCCATAAATGAAATCATATTGTAGTAATATTTCTAAGGCGTATGGGATTTATAATCTTATAATCTCAGATACAACTTGAGTATACCTTTGATTTGGTTAAATACCAATGAACCTTATATATTTATACATAGTTATATTGTAAGCATAAAATGTTATATTTATAGAATTAAAATCATAAAATTAATAATAATAACACAGTCAAAATGAACAAATTATGTACCATAAATATAACTGAGATCTTTTTGTTGCGGTAGTACAACACATTGGTACCTCAAAATGGAGCTCAGAGCTAATAAAAGTTTTCCAATTCTTGAAGTTTAATCCCAACAACTTGTTTGATTAGATAAACGATGTTCCTTAAAAAAATTTATCTTGCTTTCACAAAATACTGTTTATCAAAGTCAGTAAGAACCATATATACATATATGGATCATAGTTAACCGTGAAAGTTAAAATAACACCAAACCGTTGGAAAAACAACATTTATGTCAATAGTTTATTGAAGGTATTTGGTCATTTAATCTCTGTCAATAAAATTGATCACAGTTTTATGTAGTGAGCATTTATTCATGTAACTCGGGGTTATTTTTCACATATTCGATACCTGATAATTTGTTACGAACTAAAAAACTTTGTATTTATAGTCCATATTTTCCCTGAACCCGAAGAGCGGATATATTTGAGATATACATTATTGTCATCTGGTATTCCAATCTTATCTGATCTGAACTTATCCATTTTAGGTATCAGAAAACCAATTAAATAATTCAGAGTTATTTTTATCAATCAGGTGATATATTCAATTTATTCAAACAAAATCATCGTCAGAAAAATACAGAGATTCAAATTAATGTATTTTGCTGATAAGTACTAACGAGTAAGAAAGTTACGTCCTAGTCCTGAGTATCAACCAGAAGACAATACATATCACTGAGAATAAATATCATACAAGTTAAACAAGTTGATTAGTGCACCCTATCTCTACCGTTGTCCGAACATCACATGAACCTATATTAATTGTTGCTCTGGTTGTTAGATGTATCGGCCTCATGACTTCCGAAGAATCTCGGCTTTCACTATGAGGCGTCATAATTATTTTGAATGAAGATCCTCCAAGTTTTTTTATTTTTGAAGAATTTAGTGAATCTATTAGCGTATAACAGTGTTTCCTTAGAACTAAAAATTCCCACATATTTACTTCTTGGGTCATACAATAGATATTTTATTCAGAGATCTACGTAAGTAATTATTTCTAATTTTTAGATTAAATTCATGTGAAAATATACGTGCCCCATGAGTATTAAAATATAGTCATTGATAATTCGTGAAATTAACATGAACATTTAATAATCCGATTAGTAAACATATTAAGTAATCCATAAATGTGAAGGACACTGTAACGTTAAATTTTTGTTAAAATTCAAAACACAAACTGTGAGCTAAAATATGAAAGTTTATATACATGACTAAAGATAAGAGACTTACATACTTACTTACGCCTGTTACTCCCCGTGAAGGAACATAAGCCGCTCACTAGCATTTTCCATCTAACCCTGTCCTGGGCAATCCTTTCTAGCTCCGTCCAGTTGTTATTTATCTTTTTCATATCCGCTTCTATTTCCCGACGTAATGTGTTCTTTGAACTTCCTCTTTTCCGCTTCCCTTCAGGATTCCAAGTTAGGGCTTGCCTCGTGATGCAGTTTGACGATTTGCGTAATGTATGTCCTATCAATTTCCATCGTCTTTTCCTAATTTCCTTTTCATCTGGAAGCTGGTTTGTTCTCTCCCACAAAAGGCTGTTGCTGATGGTACATGGCCAATGGATGTTGGGTATCTTGCGTAGACAACCATTTATAAATACTTGTACCATTTTGATGATGGTTGTAGTAGTTCTTCAAGTTTCAGCTCCGTACAGTAGAACTGCCTTGACATTAGTATTGAAGACTCTCACTTTGATATTGGTTGAAAGCTGCTTTGAGTTCCATATGTTCTTCAACTGTAGGAATGCTGTCCTTGCTTCGCCAATCCTTGCTGTATTTAGCCTTTGTTGTCCAGCTTAGGTCCAATGGGTTTCGCTGATTCCGAATACTGACAAGTTGTATCTCCTCATTTTCGTTGTTATTTTACTGGTTTTCCCGGTCTTCCACATTGTTCAAACGTTCCATGTACCTATAAAAATTGTTACTCCGGTTGTTAGAAAAGGCATCGGCCTCGTGGCTTCCGAAGGAACTCGGCTTTCACCATGAAGCGTCATAATTCTTCTAAATGAAAACCTTCTAACTTTCAGAACAGAGTTTAAATGGTTTGAATCATTTTTTCTGGTAAGCGTTTTTTAGCGAGTTAGTTTTCTACGGGATGGGGACGCTAACCTCATGCCCAACCCTCCTCCTTTACCTGGGCTTGGGACCGGCAGTAACTCTGGAAGAGCTACAGGCGGAGTTAAAGATAAGAGAAGGTTGAACAAAGATTTTCTTGTCCTAGTGAGAAGCCTTGTTCAGTGGAGTTCAACTGTGTCGGCTGTGAGGCAGTTACCAACTGAAGACAGTGGGAGATAGTCCCGCAATATCGTGAATTGATTGAAGTTAAATATTACAACCGTTGGATGCGGGGTCACTGTCTTGTAGGTTAAGCGTTCATGAGTGAGATAGAAAGTCTTGTGTTAGATTACCACATGCGAGTCCATCGATGCACGCCACTGAAGTGTCCCATACTAGAACGAAACGGCCGTAAAGTGCTCCCAGGTTTTCCATAGTGGTCTTGAATTGATCAGTTCACGATCTCAACGGGATTTTCTCACTTCTATTGTCCATGACACATATTTATCAGTTATTAAAGAGAATTACTAGCAATCAGCAGATTATTTGTTCTCAACTAGTTCTCTTAAACAAAGAAAGTGTGCTCATAAGTGATTTGTCAAGTATGCCAGAAAGGGTAACTGAGAGTAATTGTTATCTTCCACTGAATAAGTCATCAGATTAACAAAATAACCTATCATGCTGTATGTACAGTCACTGACTAGATATGCTCACTAATAGAATTAAAATAAACTATATTTTTTCTAATGAATTCTAGAAAATGAAATGATTAAACCCAACACGTTTCATAGTTTTATTATTGATATTACCTAATGTTGTGCCTTCGAAAATTAAGTATAATGTGTTAAACCTAATAAGAAGAGGTTAAACAAAGGATTATAAGATATACACCATAGTAAAAGTATTAATAAAGAATGAGTAAATGTAGAAGAACATCTGTGAAAAAAGGCAAATAAAATATATAGTGACCACAATGGATAGCGAGTGGTAATTTACAGTAAGGTCTCTCACTTCATCCAGAAATGCATTAGGATAGTAATCTAAGAGCTTTTTTCATTATATTGTGGAAAGAAATCAGGATTTCCACCTCCAATTAACATTTTTCATACTTAGTTTTGACTTCAGTGTATTAGTCCTTTATTGTGAACAAATTCTAGTCCTCAGGATGATGTAATACAGAAACTAAGTTTCTAAATATCACTAATAAATAATTCAACGATGTTATCTCGATACTATGAATCTACATTTAAAATGTTTCTTCTTTAACAAGTGACCAAAATATAATCTAAAAAGCCATTGATAACCTCCTCAACACAATTAAATACAAAGTGACAACCATTCACCATTTAAACTGTTACTAGTTTCATGTTTCATCTTGTTGACTTTATTTAGATGACCTGAACTTTGTTTTCGTACAACATAGATCAAATCATGAATAAGGTGATTTGCGTTACTAAGCTGAAAATCAATTAATAATTTATGCAAGACTAATCATATAAAGTTAACTGATAGTCAAATAGCGTCCTCAAAATGTAAACGTAATAACCATAAGGTAAATAATTCTTCATGGTTATACGATGACTTCTTAGTAGTATAGTTTATTAATTGTTAGAGTTCCAGTACTCATAACTGACTAACATTGGCGTAAATAATGAGGAAAAGATTCAACTTAAAGCTTTACTTCATAAGTAGTTTATGTACATAGCAAAGCGATTACATAAAGTTTAAGAGTTCAATAAAGTTTTAAAATTGAGTGGAAATTTTTCACGAATAACCAATTATTTACAGTGAGCTAAATCACAATGTTTACTATGTTCACCGTTCACCTGAGTATGTCTTAAAAATCATTAGTTCTTGTTGCTATGGCAAATGTAACTGTAATAAAATTTGTAATTTCTTTCGAAACGATTGACTGACTGAAAACCTTGGATTAAGAAAAACACTTTTCAATGAGTGCTGAAAGCCCTGGTTCGATAGCATGTTTTACTGAGTGATCAAATACTGGAATGAAAAAACTGTTCATTAAGAATTAGTTTTCAAATGTTTTTTAACTCGTGTTAAACCGCAGTGAATACCAACTAAATATTATATTTTGATTTACTTACGATAATGAAATGTCACTTAGTCATCAAATCCCGTTTTATATAAGCTTAGTAAACATGCATAAAAACCTATTTCTCGACGGGTTCTTGTTTGTGTTTATCATAATTGTATAAATGATATGATCTTGAAAAGTTTTTTAACCTAGATATCTACTGTTTCTTAATAAGCTAGACTTAGTGATATGAAAAAATGTTCATTTTAGACTCAAAAGCGTTAGTCTATTAACATTAATTAATTAGAGAACGTGAGACTCATTAACTTGAGATATCATCATACTAGATTTAGAATAAAAGTCAATGGTGATCACATTGTAGTTTGTCATAACAGTATAATCATTTAACCTATACGTCTTTTTCTCTTATCGTTTCTCCACAGTATTATCAATATACCATAGATGATAGAGTGAGTTATTATTCTACTATACCAAACGTTCTGTTTAAAAATGAAAGAATCGACAAATACTTTAGATTTTCAGTTGAACACAGATGTGTATGATTCTTTATCATTATTACCCAGGTACAATGTCAAAGTCATTTGCTTTAACATAATCAATAAAGAGTACCCTTCACATTCTTCTCTCTCTCTCTCAATATATATATATATATATATATATATATATATATATATATATATATATATATGCCATTTACGTATGTGAACCAACCTCAATATTATAATACTTTCCAATTAATATTTTATTTTATTTCATACTGTTTTATTTGGATACTGTCACTAAAAGTAAAAGCCGAGCGCAAATATTGGCCCATTTATGTATTTTTGTCGCTAGTATAAGGAATATACCTGATAGTTTTGATTCCATCAGAACATTTTATACCGGATCTTAGTTTTGTTGATAAATAAACAAATGAAGAAAACACTACGAGTTGACGAAACTAAGTGAAGTATGTCATAACTCTAAAATTCGGGTATAGGGTAAGTGTCCGTGAATTTGTACTGCATGTAATTCGTAATATGTCTGTAATATTTAGTGGTGTTCCGTTCATTTAGTGGGTGAATACTGAGTATAGGAACATAACTTCCACTGAGGATTTTATTTCAAGCTATGAACTTAAATATTTTTGATTTTTTTTTCACCCAACAAATTGCGATGCTCTACAGTGACATGATCACAGAAGACGTATATAGATAGCTTTCAATGAAAATTACACTATTATATAAAGCGCTAATACATTAAATGGACGGAAGAACACTTGGAAATACTAGATATCGAACTTTTATTGAATAATGAAATAGAATGATTACCCTTACACAACATTTGTGCTAAAAGATGCTAATATATAGAATATCAATTTTATAAACAGATACTGATAATATCAGAAGGGGGGTTTTGTGGTTATTATAATCATTTCAATAGTTGAGATCATGATTACATTAAAGCGAAACTACTATAGAAAACCTAGAAGCACTGGATAACCGTCTCGTCCTATTGTGTGACCGATAAATCCTGGGTTCGAATCTCTCTCTCTCTCTTGGCAGGATCGTGGATACACACTGTTAACGAATCCCATACTAAGACAAAATAGTCATCCAGTGCTTCTAGATTTTTTTTCATGGTGGTCTAGCTTCAATTCACTCATAATCTCAACTATTGAAGATATTGATAAGTTAAAATATATCTACATGCACACACACACAAAATACACAAATACACTATATATATACAGACATACAAGCAAATCTACCAATCAAATTAGAAGATAAATCAAATGTTAGAATATATATATATACTTTGACTTTCGCACAAATATTATTACCTTAATGATTATTTAAAACAAATAATTCAATGAAGAAAATATTCATTTTGATGATTTAAATTTTTGTTTAAAAAAACAATAGAGAAAGATACAAACATATTTAAAATTAATCTAATAAATCTAATTATTCTATGCTTGTATGCATTCACATAAATGGACAATCAATGAAGATGCACACATGCACACACACACGCACATACACACACACAAAATAATAATGAAATTGATTGGTCTGTTTGTTAAAATCATGTGATCAGATTTCAAAAGTTTAAACTATCCTATTGGTAAATTTAAACACAAATGATGATTATTTTCTTTTTTTTTTTACTACACACTTGATAGAAATATTGATTGAGGTCAATTATTATTATTTTTTTCAAATGACATCGTCTAAATAATTGAACTTACAATTGAAATCATGCAAATTGAAATGATAGATTTATTGAATAATTAAAGAGTATCCTAAATCTAATTGATAATGATACAATTCCATTGAAACTATTCATTCTGTAAGTTTTCATTATGATACTTATTAAATAATTAAGATTTATTAAATTAAATTATGAATTTTATATTTTATTCGAAATAATAGATAGTTAATGAATTTTAATAAATTTTTTTCTGTTGTGAGATAACAACTCACTGAAGACAATGGTGTACGGTGGAGCAACTTCGTGGATTGGTTGAAGTTAGACATTAACACCGTTGGATGCCGGCTCAGTGGTCTAGTGGTTAAGTGTTCGCGCGCGAAGCCAGTAGGTCCTGGGTTCGAGCCCCGCGTGGAGGAGTCCCAAACCAGGACGAAACGGCCGTCCAGTGCTTCCAGGTTTTCAATGGCGGTCTAGCTTCAACTGACTCATGATTTCAACCTGTGAAATTTCTTAAACTCTTCACAAAACCCATTCTGATTTTTTCTTTAAATTATAATAATTGCAGTCATTAAAACTGTTCATTTAAAACATTTGTAATTTCAATGTTAACCGATGTTGGAGATGGTTGGAAGAAAGTTAGGGGTGGCCAAACCAAAACATGGCATCAGTGCTTGAAATCACTAACTTTTAGTCTGAGCCATGTTGAGTGATGCAGACTACTTGGTTAGGGTCCGTGTGAATATATATTAACCAATGGTTAGAGACTCTTGGTGACATGGCTCTGAATTGATTACAATGGAGTCGGTGTATACACTCTCTGTCTTCCCTTAAACTATGAGATTAAAATCGCTTCATATCTTTCTTTCTACGAATTGATTAAAATTTGCCATGATGATTAGTCAGAAACCAGTCGCACATATATTCATTGTAAAACTCTCAACCTAAGCGTTGAATTGATTAACGCTAATCAAGATGACAGATAGCCTACCAATCATGAGATTTGAGTCCTTTAGGTGTAGACATAGAAAAAGTTGAGGGCAAAGGCGAATATAAAATAAATGTATGAGAAATAAAAGTTCACCATTAATTACTTTTTATCAATCCTCTAAATAACGTTTTTCAAGGATTTATTTTCAGATGTAATACATTGTTCCTAAAATTATCAGTTTGAATATCACACTTGAACTACGTATATCTTTAGAGACCATTTATAAAACAAATCACTTCTCATCTGTACTACGCTTATTATACTTATACTTAAACCTTATACATTAACAAGTTCGATTGGTCGATGATCTGTCCTCAGACTGAGTTCACGACTCTGAATTACGATAATAATTAAATCAATTTTTTGTCGGTCAGACTAATTGGTTTTTAATATTGATCAACACAACAGACATAGTTATGAGGGTTTATGGAATCATGAAATTATCAGAGGCTTCCAGAGTATGTAATACATTTTTCAGAACTCTAAAGAACGTTTCCACACTCTGTTAGAGACAACTTTTGAGGATAAAACTAACATTGACTAATCCATTTCAGTATAATTATCATCAACATTTTCTTCTTAACCGGCTAGTTATGAGCTAAATTACTGGAAAGTCCCATTAACTTAGTAGGGTGATTCCCAGTACATACTCTGTTAATTGTTTTTCGAGTAACATTAAGTGTTAATGAAAATTAACAAAACATCTACATCTGAAAATTCTCAGTGTTTTTTAAAATAAATTTCTATCTTTTCTACAGTCAGTAAATAGTAGGATGCATATTTATTTATTATATAGGCTTTGGTTTATATAAATCAGTAGACTGTAACATTCTTTTAGGTACTAACAACTCACTCAAAATAATTTATACTACTTGTACTGATATTCAGCAATTATACAGTTAATTCAATTCACTAACTAAAAGTAGGATTATGTATCTAATTTGAACAATATTTGTTGAATGACTAATGATATTACTCATTTTCCCATATCGAATTAATTGAACTTTCAGCACGATGGTCAAGAATGGAATGTTTTTACGTGCAAAGTAAATCTTCCCACCAATTATCCAGTATCCAGTGATATTTTGTAATCCATTTTGTGAAACTTTAGGGATTATAATGACTAGTGTGATAGTTAAATTGAATTACGTTACATAATGCACTTCAGATAGTAATTTAATAGTTGGTTGATTGAAATTTATAACAGATGATCCGAACATGAAAAGAGTTGATAATATTGTAGATACTTTGTGGAAGATATGAAATACATTGTCAGTAATCCAGAAGAAATGATCAATTGCTTTTCATTGAAAAGTTTCTACTGGGAACTGAACTTTTTTAAGCAAATTAAAAATTCAGTTTTATTTAGGTAATTCTCAGTAAAAATCTCTTTGTCATCAGAAACTGGATGGTAAAAAATTAAACACTTGTTATAAGCCCGACAACTATATGTTCATAACAATACATGAACAAACAATCTTTAGGCACTTGATGACAATGACGTTTGTGTACTTATTCCGTTTTCTGTATTGACACAAAGCTACAAGTGTGAAAGTCATTCCCAACAACTGCGTATAATTCATGTGGTGTATTGAAAACTTAGTGTTATTAAAAAATATAATCGGATTCAAAAACAGTAGCTGATAATTTGAGAACTAATATCATATTTGAACGTTATTACTTTGAAAGTGTGAATTCATAAGTTTGTAGTGGTTAGAAACCCTAAACAAGAATAAGATAGCTTCCAAGTTTTTTTTAAATGTTTGATGATAGTCTTTAAATTCATCACTTCAGTTTTCAACAAATCATTTACTTAAATGAAATACATTTATATTATTTTAAAGATTACTGCACTTCAATATATAACTTAAAAGCAATTGCAATTTGCTACTTATCGATCAAACATTTAGAACCATCAGTTTTAACACAAAAAAAACCTACCTTGTATCGATCTATATATCTCGTAGAAATTAACTAGGGGCACATATCGATTGAAGTTTCTGATAAACATATGTTCTTTTTAGTGATAAAAAATCTATATTTTATCTTATTGCAACAACTATCTTATACATTTTGTACATTCCAGAAAATAAAACGTATACAAATATGTCATAATATCTATTAGCTACAAAAATACTTAAAAACAAATATATAATTATATCAGAAAGAGGGTTTTGTGGAGATTGTAGTAATTAATTAGTTAAATTCATGAGTCAGTTAAAGCTAGACCATCATGGAAAACCTGGAAGCACTCGTCCGCCATTTCGTCCTAGTATGGGACCCCTCAACAGTGTGCATCCACGATCCCTCACGCGGAACTCGAAGCCAGGACACACGGTTTCGCGCGCGATTGCTTAACCTGTAGACTATTGAGTCGGCATACAACGGTGTTAATGTCTAACTTCAATTCATTCATAACTACTCACATTTAACGATCTAAGACTTTGCATTGTGAAAGATAACAGTTTATTTTACAGATTGTTTGCTCAATAAATATGTCAGATAAAGTAAATATGCAACTCAGTGATTTATTATATTACTAATTAGTTCAGTGAAATTTATTGATAGTGTGGATTTTCTACATGTATTTACCTAATGCCTAGTTCAATATATGCAAATTTGAATGCTGACTACATGATTATATCATGCACTATTCAACGTATTTTTATATAGTTTTAAAATCACTGGGGAAAACAGTGGTCGAGTCTGTGATGGTGCTATTGTTAGTTCATAAACAAAATTATATCTACAATTTCACCTTTTTTTTACATGAAACCGTATCGCTCACTTCTATCCCCTTGTAGTGAGAAACAAGTGGTAGTGTTTGCGCGAACATAACAAATCATCCATACTACTAGCTTTACAATTATCTTCCTAAGTTACAGCAAGATAAACTAAATCACTAAGTATCATCAATTTTATTTGATGTAGTGGATTAAGTCAGTCAATGTTAATCAATATATATATTAGTTATCTCACAGATTGAAATCATGAGTCAGTTGAAGCTAGACCACCATTGAAAACCTGGAAGCACTGGACGGCCATTTCGTCCTAGTATGGGACTCCTCAGCAGTGCGCATCCACGACCCCGCACCACCCGGGGCTCGAACCCAGGACCTACTGGCTTCGCGCGCGAGCACTTAACCATTAGACCACTGAGCCGGCATCCAACGGTGCTAATGTCTAACTTCAACCAATCCACGAAGTTGCGCTACCGTACACCATTGTCTTCAGTGAGTTCCTATCTCACAACAGACCTGGTTGAACTCCACTGGTAACGACTTCTCACTAGAACTCCAGAAGTGTCTCCTGAAGTCAGTCACTAGTGAGCAGGTGATTATTATTATCAGAATGGGTTTTGTGGAGATTTTAGAAATTTCACAGATTGACTCATGATTTCAATCTGTGAAATTTCTAAAATCTCCACAAAACCCATTCTGATAATATTAGTTATCGTTTAAAATGTTCTATTTCATAAATCAGAGGTATGATTGAATCATATTAAGTCTACAAAGGAATAAACAGTGTTTTTCTTTACTAATCTGATATGACGGGATAAATAGGCAAAATCAAATTTTCATTCATTGTGATTTTTGACCAACATTACTTCTGGTTTTAATTTAGTATTACAATTACTCAATATAAGATTTTTTTAATTTTCAGTGTGACATTTTACGCAGTATTATATTGACCTATTTTAGAGTGAGGTTTATTGGAAACACGTTATTCTTGTGTTAAGTTAACGAGAATTATAGTTTAGTATGATATGCAACATGTGATTTATTATATTCTGAGCATTTCTTTTTAACATATATGACCTAAATGTTAAGTGGGTATACAATCAATGTATGAATGAGTGTATTTCCTACTAAGATCATAGTGTTTACTTTGAAGTCAGTAAATCTTCACTTGCACCAGCTTCCCATATTCTTATTTCGTGTCGTGGGAATTGTAGTGGTTCCAAGTTTTTCCATTACAAATAATAGGCGACTCAGATACATTGTTGATTTACACGTATTTGATATCATCATTAAATATGTCAACCTAATACTACACTGTATGTAGTTTTTATAGTTCAGTTTTTCTAAGAGGTCACAATCAACAATATTAATTGTATTTCATTTATTTTAATCATTTTCACCTTATACTATTGAGTTCATGAATAGTTTGTTTGATTCTGTTTTCTGTTTTGGTTTTTAGCTTTAATAACTTTCTAAAATTAAGATATTTTATATGATTAACTTCTTACTTCAATTGATCTGGGTCAGTTCAAGTAGATGCACTTGAAACTATGAAACAGTTTTCCGCTGATTATTATTATTATTGATCAAATCAATTTGCTTAGCATGTTTAGAAACTCTAACAAGAGTAAACAGTAACAAAATAAGAATTTCAGAATTTACTTCACTATATATATACAATAATCAATGAGATTTCTCAATGAAGTTATTATAGTACATCAACTTGAAAAACAAGTTCTATAAAAGTATAGTTTAGAGATAAGCTCAAAAAAATCGCCAAATATTTCAGCCAGTTGTTAGTCAATCAGGAAATAGTCTTTTTACATGCATGGTTTATGACAAAAATTCATAATATGATGAATGTTAAATAGATTTTACATAAATAATGTCTACTGAAACTTTCTATCATTTGTTCTATTTGTAAATAAAGAAAGAGATAAATAAATTCAAATGCCCTAGTACGGCTGACGGTGGAGAGTCTGCACTCCATTTCAAAATACCCTCGTATGGCCACGCGCATACAACCATTGCCAGGAAAGTACTATTCTCTTTCTTCTATAGGCGAGGGTGTTGTTCGCGAAATCGAGAGGATGAAAAGTGAATGTCCACTGCTTTATCCGGGTTGGTGGATATGAACGACCCACCTAGGGCAGTTAGAAAACCCTGATTTCAAAAAAAAAATTGGTGCACATGGGCTCCAGGGTCCTGAGGGAACAAATAGCATATGAACCTATTGTTGATCACCAGCCACAATGGAACTGCATCTCTTAACGCTATTCAATTCAGGGAGTAACCTACTAAGAAAACCACCTGCTTCGGTTTGGGCGACCAGGTAGTATTCCAACCCTCACATAAATCTAATGGCGGTATGGTTCATATAAATTTGGTGCCTACTTGTGTCAGTTCATGTCTAGTTTCTGAAGAACTGGCTTACTCTGAGTCACGAAATGTCAAAAAATTTAAAAACTTAATTTTTATACTCACTGGGATTTTACAAATATATTATTCTTATTTATAGTAGTATTATTATTGCTACAAATATTATTATTATTATTATTATTATTATTATTATTATTATTATTATCAACAAAACAGATTTTATATAAGTAAATTTTCATAGAAAAAACACTTTTCAAACCTATAATAACTACTTTAATGTTGATTAGTAAGAAAATTTTAAGTTCAGGTATTTTTGCAAATTAAATTATTTTGTGTAATCCTCCCATTTTATAAATTTCATTAAAACCAATGCAACATTCATAATTGAACAATGTGATTTTATTAAATCTTTTGAATTGCGTTTTATAGTTAACACGTTAAGACAATGGAATTAATTATTTTGAAAGAACTAGAATACATACTTTAAATCACCTTTACTGAACGGTATTGATTGAAGTTGAAAGTGACATGAAGGTAGACTAGCTGGAAACAATAGATAAGAAATGATTTTACTAGTTACATGTGTGATTATTCATTTACATTGTGGTATACATGTTAAATGCTTTTGAACACTTTGAAATTCTATAATAAATAATAAAGAATGGAGTTTAGATTTATTTTAATTGTAAATACAGTAATTAGAAATACGCTGTGTCCATATTTTTTCCTACTGTAATTTGCTAAAACCAACGACTTGAGGTACTGAAACCCAATTTACTCACTTAACAATCCCCTTGTCTTCAAAAATTGTTGAATTTCATAGTTTACATCGCAAACTGATCATATTCAGATATTTACTTACAAATAACATTGAGAGATAGTTGCGTACTACTGAGAATCGATCAAAGTTAGATATCTAAACCATCAGATACTGGGTTACTGGTTTAAGGCATAAACGCTCACCATTATAAATGAAAGTTTTGAGTATGATCCCTTGTAAGATCGTGAATGTGCACTAATAAAGGGTTCTATACTTGAACAAAACAGCTGTCCAGGGTTTCTGGTTTCTAGTAGTTGTCTAACTAAGATCGGTTCGTAATGTAACTAATCTTTATGCATCTACGATTACGTAACTGAAGGTACTAGTTTACCATTTATGGAAATATTTTTTCTCCATATGATTTTTAGTTTCCACTTATGTAATATTTAGTAAATTACCCCTAGAGTTAATTGAACCTGTGAGCGACTAGTAAAGTTCATGTCATCTTCGAATCCTATATTCGAATAATTCTTACTATCGCTTAAGACTGTAAGCATCTGAAGAGAATTAACAAAATAAACGGATTCATATCGTTTTGCTAACATTATTATCAATGATTTGTCTCAATTTAAAATGGTTGTTTAACCCTTCAGTTAAAGCTGTGTATAAGTTATTGTTTGAGTTTTATCTTTTCTTTGGAACGCTAAAAACATGACAGTAGTTACTTTTTTAAGACCCAATGTGAATTTTAACAGTTATTTTTTGTCTCAGAAGGTTTATTCAACAACCGTTATTTCGAACTTACTAAAACAAGAAAACTTACGAAGAATTCCAAATTCATTTATACAATAATACACATCTCGTTTTTCAAAAGAATACAATGGCTCAATATTTTCAAGATGCCTCAGAGAGCAGAAGTTCATATTGTTTTTGATGTTACCGTGATAAGAAGCATGTAGTTTATTTGTTTTATAGAATAAACAGCGAAGTTGTGAAAACTAAGATAAATATCATTCTAGCTACGTAACAGATTGATTGACAACATTGTATTGTTTGAAACTATCACATATAGCAAAGCTACAAAAATGTAAGCAAATAAACTGAGATGCAAAATATGAAATGAAGATTGTGATAACTAATTTACATCATGGTGTGTAGACAGTCCAATTCTAAATTTGTGTGTCTCTACAGAGATTTTATTAACGACCAGTTCATCGGGGCTAATTCAGTTTCCAAATAAATTTCACTCATACCTAAACTAGGTATTGGTTCAGAGCAGCTGCACAAGGTCCTGTTACATTTGTGAAGGTCAACCCAGATACAATACATCGTGAAATTTTCTTTGAGTGTTTTTAGGACTGAATTTTGGCAAAATCTTCTAAACAATAGATCAATCCCAGTAGTAATAAGGCAGTGTACAATATTTTTTGGCATTTTGACTTTGAAAATGTTGAATAACGGTGAATGTGGACGACCAAAATATCTTAATGTCGTAAGGTCGAATGACAATTCTATATTAAATTGTTATGTGACCTTCGTAATACGAGGTGTAGTGACTGATTTATTTATCCGTCACTTTATTTCAATTCCACTGGCGGATCAACTGTTTATCACAGCATCCAGAAAAAATAATGTCACCAATAGTCAGTAATTGGTCTGCCAGTGTTTCATGACCTAACAAAAAATAAAAATATTATCGGTCCATCTTGGTTCATTTTTTGAAATGTGTGCAAATTTTCAAATTCACTGATATTTAAATTGAGTGAGTTAGGGAATGGTCATGAAGCTTTGAAAGTTAGATCTAGTTATTCAAAGCAGCTTTTTGTAACCAGTAGATGATCATTATTTCTATTAGTAGACAAGGATTAACAGTTGTGGAAACTCAATAGAAATTTTGGATAACATTTACCATGAATATCTTAATCTTATTCATAAGTTTCCGAAGTAAGTTTCATCATTATTAATCAACCATATTCAAGTAGTTATTCACGACATTACTGATATTTTTTTCTATTATAAAAGTAGTATTTCGTTCATCATCACCGATCTCAAGGTAATACCTAATAGGTTAGTTACTAGCTACATTAAGTTTACCACTTTTGTGCAGTAATCAAACAAATTGGAAAAATATGATCTATTAACACTCATTGAAAAATTATCTTAAGAAATACTGTAAGGTTATGATGAAATGTATTATAACATTTGTTGTAAGTTTAAGACTTGTTAACTTGAAGTGATTATTGGTGATTAATAACAATTAATTAAATTTAACAAAAGACTGTGTATAAATGTTTTGGTGAACATTTTAGTCCATATAACACTACAAACTGATTTAAGTTAAATGTTCCTTGAAAACCAAAAAGCATTAGGAGGCTGTTTCGTTCCAGCATGGAAATTCTTAGCAGTGTGTACCCAGTATTCTCCTGGGGATCAAGCCGAGAACCTTCAGTTCCCCTCGATAACGCATAAGCTCCGGACTTTTGGACCGACAACCATTTGTGCACATGTCTACATTCGTTCAGCTTGCTAAAATCAATGCGTGACACAAATTATGAATATTCTACTAGCTTCACAAATTCCCCTTTGCTTATAATTTTTATGGGCTCACTATTGACTAACTTTGAGATGCCTAACCTTTAGTTCTAAAGAGGAGCCATAACCATTGTTCAATAATATCGGGTGTTAATCAATTACTCACCTCAACTCCATGGTTTGAATTATTTTTTCTGGTTATTATTTTTTCGGCGAGTTAGTTTTTTATGGGATAAAGTCGCTAACCCCATGTTCAACCCTCCTCCTTTATCCGGGCTTGGGACCGGCAGTAGCCCCAGAAGGGCTCCAGGTGGAGTCACCTCAGATCGATATACCTAATTAATTATAGTTAGACATGTACACCAGCTTGGTGGTCATATGGTTAAGCGCTCTCTGTGGAGACTAAAGGAATATTATTAAGGAGTTCCACATTAAGATGGAGCATCTTTCAAAAGTTATCCAGCTTTCAACCTGTGATTAACTAAGATTATTCTGTGATGTGAACTATGAAAAAATTTCTCTTATGATTTTATTTCTTTATTAATACTTTGTATTCAAGAATCAGATTGGTAAAAACTATAATTGATTGTCATAGCAACGATTCATTTTTTATCCACGTTTTCTATTGGTTCTAAGACGATTGCTTAATTTGCTTCTTTTTTACTGGCATTATTATCAGTCGGCTTATACCACTTTATTGTAAACATAAACCGGCTAATAAATATATTTTTCTTATCCAAAATACATGGAAACATAAATTGTTCGTCAGTGTTGAATAATATCGAACAACCGTAGAAATAATATATCACTGAAATATATTCAAACAGTAATCAATAATGTTCGTAGATATTACTCTGCATAACAGTAAGTGGAAATAAGCATATTTTTGAACGAATAAAATTCAGTGGAATACTCTTGAAATACCTGTCCGTCATTCGAATATATACATATATATCATAGTTGTTTTAGCAAACTTATTACATTCGAATCTAAATAAATAAAATTTACCGAATGGAAAATAATAATCAAATGAACATACCGATTATTGATAAAACACATAATATTCATCGTAATGAATTGAATACATTACAAATAAATATAGCATATGAACCAAACTATGACTTTGATAATACCAATATAGAAAATAATCATGATTTTCAAAAATTTAGTGGTGTATTAAATCTACAATGTTTAAATATTGAACATGTAAAAAGTCATGATAAGAAAAAGTCTTCCTATTTAATGCATAGTAATTCATTTAATCCTTATGATTATCCATATCAACATCATGTTCATTGTGTAAGTCGAAATAATGATGATATTGATATGTATACTACTACTAATAATAATTACAATGATGATAATGTTGTTGATATTAACTTTAAAAGATCACATGAAATAGATATAGTAAGACCACCACAGTTACCACCACGTAAATATCAAAGATCAACTAATTTATTAATTTTCAATATGATAAGATCACCATCCGATACTTGTTTAATAAGCAAAAAAGTAAGTTATATTTAATTATTATTTATTATTTTAATTTTTTATTACTTTTATTATTAAAAAAAAAGTTAAACTAAGTTATTTTTTATATTTGATGATATTTAGTCACTTGACTTTCATGAATCTGGAATACATTCAACAGTAACAGCAAAAGATTGTTCACATCACAACGACAGTGTTATTGATGATGATGACAATAATAGTAATGACTCACCTGATCACATAACACAGTGAAATGAAAACGTTAAAACAAACAAAGATCAAAAGAATACGAAATGACATTAATGTCTATAAATCATTATGATACTACCATTATCACCAACGGTAACACGAATAGTAATCATAATATTAATAATGATTATAATGTTAATCATAAAATCATGACATCCCTAAGTGAATATTACATAAATGAAAACAAACAAAAATTTCATCATAATTTATCGACAAATTTCAATGAATTCAATAGTCTATCACAAATTATTAAACAAACTAATCAATCAGTTCAGAATTCTGATTATAAAAAAGAAATATTTACATCAAATAATGACAAGATGAAGTATTTCCAGCATGAAAATGAACAAGTAATACAATCTCAACAATATAATTCTCTACCAAGAATGAATAAAACACTTAGGGATTTAAGAAGTGTAAGCTTTTTAAATACATAATAGTATTTAAAGTAAATGAAATAATTTTTTTTTAAAAATACAATATCTTAGAGTTTGATGTGATCATCTTTGTATTATCAGAATGGGTTTTGTGGAGATTTTAGAAATTTCACAGATTGAAATCATGAGTCAGTTGAAGCTAGACCACCATCGAAAACCTGGAAGCACTGGACGGCCGTTTCATCCTAGTATGGGACTCCTCAGCAGTGCGCATCCACGACCCCGCACCACCCGGGGCTCGAACACAGGACCTACTGGCTTCGCGCGCGAGCACTTAACCATTAGACCACTGAGCCGGCATCCAACAGTGTTAATGTCTAACTTCAACCAATCCACGAAGTTGCGCTACCGTACACCATTGTCCTCAGTGAGTTCCTATCTCACAACAGACCTGGTTGAACTCCACTGGTAATGACTTCTCACTAGAACTCCAGAAGTGTCTCCTGAAGTCAGTCACTAGTGAGCAGGTGATTATTATTTTCAGAATGGGTTTTGTGGAGATTTTAGAAATTTCACAGATTGAAATCATGAGTCAGTTGAAGTTGTATTATTTAAATTTATAAATCTATTAGTCAAAGATATTATCGTTGAAAGTATAACATCTAGGTATGTGACCATATTTTAACACTCGTTACAAAGTTTATATTTATACTTATTCTTATACTTCAAAATAAAATTGAAAAAGGGTTAGATTACTATACATCTGAAACTGAATCTACAAATTTTTCGTTTATTTAAAAAAATATATATACTTGAAGTTATCCTAAACTTAAATTTATACAGTTGTATTTCTCTTCAGTAGAGGAAGTAGATTTTTATTGATTCATCATTTTCTTGTTAAAGGTCTGTAATAATAATTTATTTGTATCGATTGTTTCAATCTTTTCATTGGTGTTTATAACTTGAGTTGATCAATACCTCTTGACACACATGCATCCCGTGCGGATTGCGTTGACATTGACATAAAGGTACAAATATTTTAAGTTGAGATGTATGGTAGTTATTATTTGGATCCAGAACGCAGGTTTAGTCTTATTTTGGAACTAATCAGCTGGATGCCCCTGGTAAAGTGAAGTTCTAAACATCAAAATGAATTTCCAGACGATCAGTGTGAACGAATTAAAATTCACTTCATTGCCCATCCAGTGGTTATTTGGACTTGGTAATGAAGCGAATAATGATTTGACGTTTGAAATGAAAGGCTCTAAGTTCGAGACCTGGGGTGAACAATAACACTAGGGTGCAGGTAATTACACCTGACGAGTCCAAAATAGGGTGAAACTTGCCTCGTGGATTCTATTGCTAACCACCACTCATCTCTACCTAAAATGTAATAATATTGTTTCAAGTATCTAGGTGAAAACATTCATTCGCTGTGCAAAGAGATTTCGCATAAATTATTAACTTTTTAGGTTATTTATTTAAAATTATGTTTCACAATTGATTAAATATCTCTAGGAAAGCATATCTACCGGTATGCAATTGCTTTGGAAATCGTCTGATTTATGGACATCAATCCATTGTTGTTAACTTAAATATTTTGAAAAATCAAATTCAACAATATGTTAATTAGTAATGCTTATATTTGGACTCAACACTAGGTATTGATTGTATACATTAATTTCTAATTGAACGTGAGGAACAATATTATTACGTTGTTTATAATTAAAAGTTAGTATTTTTTACATTTCTTTGAAGAGGTTTTGGGTAGACCGGTTTGATTTGTAGATTAAAGTCGTCAGAAATTGATCTCAGTTGGAGCACCATCAAGACAGCTGTGACTTACAAGTGTCGATATATTCAGAAGTTCTTATATATAACCTAACTAGTCAACGAACCCAGCTTTTTCAGATTTTGCCGCTTACTACTGGTTTATTTCAAGATGTTTCTGAAGTTGGATTAAGAAGTAGTGACAAAAGGAGCTCAGGTATTTCAGGTGTGAAACAGGTATCCAACCATAAGGTTGAATGACAGTCACAGCATATCACAAACTGAATGAAGTTGAATTCATACGATAGAATACTGACCCAATGGTTCTACGTTTGAGATTCGATGGTCTTGAGTTCAATCCTTATTGAAATCGTGGGTATCTACAGTCAAGTAGTCCCACTTTATTACAGCAAAGTTGTCTAGTGCTACCTAGGTTCAAATTGTACTACAAGTAGAAGGAATTCACGATGATTACAACCTCCAAACCATATTGTGTACTATGATATATTTTCGGAAAGTGGTTTAGGCTTGCTGTTTAAGATAACAAAAATGAAGTCAAAATAAATCATGAAAACATTTCACTTCATTTGCATGGACAGAAAAATCCATAGATTTCGACCGGCCCTAAAGACACGAAATTGGTTACTTATCGGTGACAGACTTTTGTAATTTTCTCAACCTTTCAGATGGTCTGTAGCAACATGAATCGCTCAGTGATAAGGTTTTTTACTGTGACATATTGACGTAAATTTAAATTCTACACAGGGTATCAATTCCTTAAAAACTTGATATACAAGTCCCAAATTCTACATACTTCAATATAATGCTATAATATACCTAAAGCTTAGAGTTAAAAGAACGCTTAACTAGTTTTCATTATAATTTATCCTCTAGAATATCTTTAATACTGTGATCCGATTCGGCACTGTACAACATTATCATTGAAAATACTCCCGTTAGTTGATAATACTAACCGTATTAAAAATTGTAAAATGATTGTTTGAGATCATGAACCGATTAATGTTAGACCACCAGTGACAACCTGGAAGCACTGGACGGCCATTTCGTCCTAATATGGTACTCCTCACCAGTGTGCGTTCACGATCCCGCTCGCGGGATTCGAACCTATACTGGTAATTAACATGTGCTCACTAGTGACTAGCTTCGTGGGGGAATTTTCGGAATTCTAGTGCGAAACCGTGACCATTGGAGCTAATCCGTGTCGGGTAGAGACAGGTATCTACCTCAGTACAATGCAAGATGTTCGCGAAATTTCGTGGATTGGTTGACTTTGACACTAACACCATTGGATGTCGGCTCAGTGGTTTAGAGGTTAAGCGTTCGCACGCGAGACTGAAGGCTCTGGGTTTGAATCCCACGGGCGGAACCGTGGATGCACACTGATAAGGAGTCCCACAATAGGACGAAACGGGCGTTCAGTGCTTCCAGGTTTCCAGTGGTGGTCTACCAACAGTCGGTTCATGATGTCACTAAGAAACTTAATAATCTCCATAACCCCTATACTAGGTAAAATTAAATTTGTAGTTTGTTTCTTCAGAATAATAATGATTCTGAAAGAATATTTTCGTTAATTAAAAAGTATTAATTTCAAGAATATACTAACAAGTTAACTATTTGTTTCTTATATTGTAACAAGATAATTCTTTTGTAACCTTCAATAAAATATTGAACAGAATATGTAAATTTCAGTATCTAAACAGTTTACACTAAATTAACATGTATATATATATATATATATATATATATATATATATATATATATATATATATATATATATATATATATATATATATATATATATATATATATATATATATATATATATATAGGAAAACAAAGTTGATTAAGACTAACATAGAAACATTGATCAATCAATTGACTCTTCTAACATTCCAAGGAAATTCTGATAACACGTGGTATAGAAATTGTTTTAAAAACAGTAGCTAGACCATCTTTCATCAGTATAGAGTTCTTTGTTACCTGATACTTATATAATTTATATAAAACTTATTATAAGATTAGAATTCTTATTCTATACAATAATGTACATCGCTTAATATAGGATTGTTTTACTGTATTATAACTGTTAAATAAATGACATATTTATGATTGAATACCTATCGTGCATTATGCTTTATCGACATAACTAATGTAGTGATTAGTTTTTTTTTTTAAAAAAAAAGTAAAAGAAAATTTCTATGTAATTACCAAGTGTTGAAATTTATTTTATGAAATGAACATTTTATCTAATAATTTTCATTTGTTTAAGTGTTATGGGTGTGGTTATAAAGTTGCATGCAAACTGTATGTCCTTATTTGTAATAAAGTACATTGATGTATTTCATTTCTATTGTTTGACTGGAATACTTCATGTTATCTACTGCAATGAATTATACTTTCTGTTAAGAAAAAAAGAAACAATCTATACAGCTCAATCATTTAATTATAAGTATTAGTTATGTGGTGTGTGCTACTAATGTCGACAGATATAAGTAGTATGTATCAGCAATCGAAAATGAAATGTCTGGTGGCAGAAGGTTAAGAAGATAGAAGAGAACGAGAACAGAGAATGATTAGTGTGGAAACGAAAAAAAACAACAACACTGAAGTCTGAGACGATTGATTGACATTTTGCAAATGAAATATTTATTATATGGATCTCAGATTTTACTAAGACATTTTGTAATCTTGTATTCAAATACATTAAATTGTCTCCACTTATGTTCTCGTTCACTATAGTTACAAGAATTCAACGCACTTACTTAAAAAAAAATTAAATGCACACATCTAATTATTTATTAATTATTGTTAATTGCTACCAGTTCAATACTTTAAAATTAATGTACTGACCGAATAATTATAATAATAGATATTTTATCGTATATATTTCAATGTTGTTTTGATCAATATTTAAATTAGTGTTTGGTGCATAAATGAATCTTTCTCTACAAAAAAAGTTTTAAATTAACTCATTACTGACCAGATATTTCGGTATTAACATTATTCAAAGTATGAAGGGTAATAATAATAATAATACCCAGTTAGGGTTGTTTGAAAAAGGGAATCAGTGATTAAAAGTCGAAGATCTTAACCATCAAGCCATCTCTCGGTTTTTTCAAGCCTTGTATTTGTCTAGGGCTTGTATTATTTTTATGAATCAAGCCATATTACTTTCCAATAGTTATTTTTAGAAAAATAATAGGATGGCCAGTTTGTTTTATAGTTATAAATGTTAAGATAAGTGATATTTAAGTATAATGTGTTTTGTACATGAATTATTTAAGAAATGTAATTATATAGAATAATTAATCCAACCAATAATTACGACGATAGGAAATCAGTGGTGTGTTAAATGAAGATTCGAACAGTGCATATGTAAATTATGAAAATCATGCATTAAATACATCATTTGCATATCTTTCTTGATTTTTCCTCTAAATACTCCACCATCTTTTCAATCTTGTTATTATTCCGAATGCTCTCTGTTTTCCTTCCTCTTCTCTTTATTTCAATCGCCTGCTGGTATCCATTCCTATTCTTGCTACATACTACTTATATCTGTCCAGACAAGTAACGAACACCACAATAGTGCAATAAGTGATGAAATAAGTGACAAAATACAGAAAACAATTAAATTGAGTAATTTATTAGAAGATATAGTTTACTAGATCATGTGGAGCTATCAAATTTTCATCAAAGAACACAAGAGTTAATATACTAAAAAGTAACTAATATAGAATCAATAGCTATAAATTATGAATCGTTCATGGTGACAGTCTATTTATTATCATTTCTGGAAGGGCTAATATAAAACTTTTATTCCATCCCAAACAAAAAAAGTAATGTAACCATTACTTCATAACTAAACTCATTGCTTTATTATAGGCAGAGATGGATGGTGTCTAGCAGTAGAATCCAGGACACATGTTTCATCCTATTGTAGACTTGTCAGTTGGATTGAGTTTTTTGTTGTCTTTGATACTGATGAAATCTCTACTTTCGTAGACATTATATTACTAATAAAACCAATATCATTACGATTATCGTAATAATCATATGAACTAAGGAAGACAATAAAACAGAAATTCGAATCAAATTTACGATGAGTGAGGATTAAATAAGTGTTGATTTCTATTTTGGAAAATCTCGAAACATTTTTTCCCAGAATGCGCTCTACACATCACATGGCTTTTCTGTAAAAAAGAATTAAGCATATCTTTTGTAATACATTACACCGTATATATAGAAATATTTAAATATCCTTAATTAGGAAACGTTTCTAGTTCTTATGACTACAATTTAAATATAATTTTAAAAATATGGGAAATAAAACATGATAATATAATCTTAGTAAACATAATATATAAATATACAAATGAAGCTCCAAAATATTTTCTTGCAGTTAGTTTCTTATCATAATTCAGTACTAATGCATAATTTCAATAGTTGAGATCATGAGTCAGTTGAAGCTAGACCACCATGGAAAACCTGGAAGCACTGGACGGCCGTTTCGTTCTAGTGCGGAACTCCTCAGCGGTGCGCATCCACGACCCTGCTCCGCGGGATTCGAACCCAGGACTTATCGGTCTTGCTCCAAGCGCTTAACCACTAGACCACTGATCTGACCGGCCTCTGTCGGGGTTAATGTCTAACTTCAACTAATCCACGAAATTGAGCGACACATCCACCATTGTCATCGGTCAGTTACTATCTCACAACTGACCAGGTTGAACTTCACTGGTCACTGATTCTCACTAGAACTTCAAGATATACTTCTTGTAGCAAGTCACCAGTAAGCTTATGTTGATTAGTGTCAGAAGAGATTGCAGTAAGTTCAATAGTTGAGATCATCAGTCAATTGAAGCTAATGCACAAGTTGTAAATTTGATTAAAAAATCAATATAAATGAAAATTTGGTTTTTAATTTAACTAACTGATAAAACTAAATTTTGTATCCTGTCTATTAATAACTAATGGTTCTTATTATAGATATTACTGTTAATTAACTCATAATTATTTGAATGATATTAATATTATATTTAGTTTTAAAACTTATATACTTAATCCAGAACAGTAATAGGAAGCTAATTGTAAGGAACTATTTCTTTCCATACGATATTGAGTTCAATAACGTATTTATTTGTATGCTATAACCGAACGGTTAATATTCCTAACGTCGGTCAATTCACAAATAAATCATGGTGATCATAAAGTCGCATTAGTAAATATCTAGTTCATTCTAAATATAAACAAAATCTAATAGTCATTAGTTTTTGGAGGGAACTAAAAAACTCTATCTGGAAACTAACTATTAAATATGTGTTTACGGATGTCTAGGTACGAACAACTTCGACAAGTCATGTTTGGTGATGTAGGAGTAGGTTGGAAGAAAGCTAGAGACAACCAAATAGAAAAGTGGGATTATTCTATGAAATCATCGCCTGTTGATTTACATTCTCCTAAGTATAAACCTACCATGTTCCATACCACTTTAGGTAAACATTATACATTCATATTAGAACGACAGAATAAAATACAACAATAAGTTCATTTCAGTTTAGTTTTCAATAATTGCGCGAATAATAGCACTTCATAGTCTTTAAAAATTTTACCTCGAAATAAATTAAAAACTATGGATACCAAGCTAAATATGTTTGATAGGATGTAATCGCACCTCTATGACATTGAAGCAAGAAACCCTATTGAAAAGGTATATTTGATCAGAAGCTTGAATTTAAAACAATATTTCTTTTGAAATGAGATTTTTATTCTAAATTCTATATTTATTTCAGCATCACAACTGTCTAAAACAGCTAATAAACTCAAATAGTCCACAGCCATTTGATAGTAGCCAAATCACATCACCTGAAGATACTCAATTTAGTACATCAATGCCAACACACTCTTCAAACATGTCTGATTTTCCAGACAGTAAACTATTTCACAATCATACAATTGATCACATAGATCTACCAGTTACAACAGATGGATCTTGTGAAGCATTTAAAATATTGAAAGATCCTCTAGATCATAATTACACTCAAACTGAAGATCATATGCAATATCGTTCATTACATGATACAATACAAGATGGGAAATTTCCATATACAAAAATGAATTCGCGAACAATCTCTGAGGATACATCCAATAATAGTATTCAACCTACAAATATTGAAAAAAGTTACAACCAAGTCAAAAGTACAATGAGTAAAAAACAAACATTAACAAATTTTGATGAATATCCACCAACTCCCGGTAGTTCATTCAGTCAACGAGAAAAAATAAGTGGTGCTAAACTTTCTTTTCATCATATTTCTTATGAAGTAAAAATTCAAAAGACAATCTGTAGTAAACCAGTGATAAAGACAATACTTGATGATGTAAGGTGAGATGAAAAAAATCTTGCTAAAATAAAATTTTACAGTTTACCTTTCATATATTATTATTCTTAGTTTCTTATACTTTATTATAGTTTACTGTAATCTAAAGCTGTTTTTAAACAGAAGTTGGATGGCAAGGATGATTAGTGGCTAGCAGTGGGATCCAGCACGCGCGTTTCGTCCTATTTGAGACTCGTCAGCTAAGTGTATTTGCATCCCAGAATAAATGTTCACTCTGAATAGTAGATTTACGATTTAAAACATATTAAGTTATGCTCTTGAGAAATATTGATTTGATATGTGATGCAACATCATCAATAATAATGAAGAAATTTAGTATTTTGTTTTTATATATTTAAATTAAGATTGATAAAGTCTTGTAATTATGCCCATATTGAATAAAAAAGGCTACTACAAAAATGACCAACGAATAGTACTATTTATAGTGTGCTCTCATCTGTTAATTATTCTGTCAAGCAAAGATAAGAAATTTGGACTGTTGACTTCAATTAGTGATCCAAATTAGAAACAACGATATGATCCTGAAACCATTTATGTGAAACTTGTGTTATAACGAAACGAATATCCAAAAAGTCGAAATTTTCGGAATTATTTTTAGGAGTATTTTTGTTCATATCTCTATTGTATAAACAGTAGATAACTGTGTGATTGCATTTCGATATACCTCTTATTGTAAGCTTTCAGTGAACCTATTAACCGTTGCCATATGTTTCACTTTCCCTTAGTTGTTGTTAACTAATAATGAACTGTTCCTTACAATTTCTACCACATGGGATGTCATTGTGTTTAAATAATGGTTTTTTGTGCTGTGGTCAGTCATTTTAAGTACATTATTGTATGAGCTTTGAGTTATGAGTGAGAATAAATCTAATTCCTATCTGTGTCTTCAGATTGACTACTGGGAAAAAAATGATCTTGAGGGTCAATGAACGTTAAGATCTAGGCCGTTGTTTATTGATCAGTGTGTCAGTTGGCAAATTGGTCGTCGAACCTACTGGGATGCAGGTGAACTAATCGGTAATGGGAATCCTGATTGAGCGGTATAACGCATGATATCGATCAGCGTCCTCAAGCCACAACAAGCTAGGGATAACAAGAAATAAAAATATGCAATTTTAAAGCTCGAATCGAAAGCCACATCTTATGCAAATCCAGAAGTTGTCGGTGGCGAATTCCGTCTATGATGAGTATAAAACAAATCTACTGATCTTAATGTCATTTGCTTGTTTTTCAGGTGAAATTAATTGAAGAAAATTAAATTTCTGATGTACAGTACACTTTTTAACTGGTTTCACTGTTTTCACAAATTTGCATGTCGTTACCAACCTTATTAAATATAACTTGACGAACAAAATGTAATTTGAGAGGTTTCAAGTAAAATTGAAGTAAAGTTGTGACAATATGTTCCATCAATAAGCTCTAGCACTACTGATATCGAATTCAATCATAGGCGATGTTCTAGCGTAAACCATGACATATAAGACGATAGTAGCAAACAGTTATAACGGAACGGATATTGTAGAAGTAGGAAATGGTTTTTTGAATTATTATTAATCATAATTCTGTTGTATAATTATCAAGTGTTTAGATTACTTTGTCTTTATATTCTGCTTATCATAAGCTTTCAGTTGACCCAAAAACTATTATCATACGATTGACTACTTGTGGTCTGTTGCTCACAGTCTCCTGTTCACAGACAATTTTGAATTTTTTATGCACGATTGTCGCTTGTCATTTTATGTTATCGCACAGTCCGGTTTGTCTGTATGTAAACCATGTCTGTTTGTGTTATATCCTAGTGAAGATTAAATTACGGGTAACTTCCGAGGACTATTAATGGACTAATGTTCTATAAATATTCTTATTGTATAACTATTCAATAATTAGATTATGTATATTTACATTCCTCTTATTATAAACTTTATTTTGACCTATAATTTATTGTACGATTTACGGTTCTTAAGCTACGTTCATTTTATTGACTACTGCCTCCCACATTCACAGCCACATTTGGCCAAATATTGCACAAATATTATTTTCTATTTTATGGTACGTTGCGGTCTGTCTGGTTGATATATAAACCGAGTATGTCTGAAATAGACGATTCCATTCATATTGCAGAAGCGGGTTGAATTCTGGACTCAAGTGGACGGGCTAAGAGGACATAGGACCAATAAGGACGCTAGACTGCTCATACCGGTTGAACGTCATTGGTCTGACATAGTGTTAAAATTGTATAAGTCGTATTTCGCTTGGTGGATAGATCACGTAATAAAAGCCGGACATAAAATCACAATAGTTTGAGATATAAACTTAGTAGAGGTTGGTTTCTATTTATGGACTCAAGTTAGGTTATAAAGAGTAGCTAAATAACAGGCCAAATCAAGATTAGGATTCTGATTGATGACTTGGCACGTGATATTGGTCAGCGGGCCTTAGAAAACAACACAAACTTAATGACATCTTTTGTTTCCTTTTGTTTTTTGTTTCAAAGCCAATTGAAAAAATTAGGGATCTTCTATGATAAACGGAATTATATTAAATTTATTTCTACAATCCTCAATTATTTTTTTCGAAAGTTTGATTTTCTTTTAGCAAACACAAACACAAAGATTGTTTGGAATCTTGGAACTGTGCACATGTTAAACACTATAATATAACACGACATTTTTATCTTCAGAATGTGGCCCACTTTACTGATGGTGGTTTCAATTGATTTATAAATAAAAAAATGCTATTGGTATCATATAGTTAAATTTATATTTAATACCGATATCTTTGCCATAGTATATGTGGGGATGGTAAGCTGTTAACTAGTCATCACAAAAATCTGTATTCCTTTTTATTATCTCTTGCAAGTACTTGCGTTTCAAGCAGATTTCCATTGAAGATAAATCCATACACTTACTATCACCGTCTAGGAGTATTTATGAGGTGCAGCTTATTTTTATGTGATATGTATTGAAACACAGTACTATAGATACTTTTAATATGAAATTGACTTAGTCTCAACTTACAAATTAGCGCTATATAACAGTTAAATTTATGTCTAATATACGTAAGAAATTATTCAAAAACACTTAAAGAAAATCCCAGTAACTATTTCAGTTCTGCTGGATTCATTTCCATGATAAACTTCGTAAAGATTCACATGTTTTATTTGTCAATTACTGATCTGGTTTATTCGTTGCACTTGTATATTATATATTATTCAATCAATATTTAACTTTACAGCCTAGTCAATATTGCTATTTTCTAATAGATAGTTAATAGGTTGATATATAGAAGTAGAGAATTTTGAAAAAAAGTGTGGAGTACAAACAGCTAGATTATAAGTAATAACAAATAATACCATGACCTATTTTAATTGTTAAAATTAAGGACAATAATTAAAAACAATAAACTAGCAAATGAATGATATGTAACAGAATAAAATGATAAAAATGTAATGGAAAAAAATGTATATTAATTTAATAATCAAGGAAAATGTAAAGTTAAGAATAAGATTATATGGCAGTTATAAATAATCATAAGGGTACATAAAAGTCACTCAAACAACAAGACTGATGTTAAATTACTGAGGGAGCAAGAATTATTGATTATAAAGAGAGCAAAAAAACAAATATTTGAACAGAATAGAAGGAATTCATTTTATTTTGTTTGGTTCGCATCAACTGTTTACAACCGGTGATATCTAAAAATCATAACTACAAAATGAGTTTAAATTACTTGCATAGCAAATCTTAGTTAGAAGTTATTTAGAAAACATATCAGTAAGGTATATCGAGTGTGTAAGTAAGTTTAATAGACTGAATAAAATATTGTAAATAAATAGCTTAGGTAAAAGAACACTCACTCTACAACAGTGATAGTGACAAAGTTTTAAAGAATTAGAAACAAGTGGTTACATAATGCATATATGCTAGTAATAAGCAGGAATAAATTGAGTAAAGCTCAATCAATCAAAATAAGATTACTAAACTAGAAGACAGTCGAAATAAGAAAACTTAATAATGTAATTAACTGAAAGAAATAGTTGGACAAAATTTTATGATGTAATGAAAGAATATTTGTCACCGAGTCAAACAAGGATTAACAACGATTTCCTTTTTAACACATAAATCAGGTTTCTGACGCCTGATAGAAACGGCTTCATTAAACTTCAGTAGACCGGAATTTGACTATTTTATAATCACCTTGAAAGATCGCAAGATATCGACCTGATGTCCAATATCCATTAGATGTTCAGTAACTGTATTATTCGCTTAATATTGTAGTTTTCTCTTCCAATTGATATTTATCACTTTCTAAATTGAAATATTTTGCTAGGTAAGTTGATTGAAGTGATTGGGTAGTCTGCTTATCAAGCAATCAGTCGAAAATTACATGAACTCGTAACCAACCGCTACCATACGCTTTCAAGATGTGGTGATAGTTTATGAAGTCATCTATTGTTAAACTTCACAGGTTCAAGAGGTGTAGACTTCTTCTTGGAGACAGTCACAATAATTGTAATATATGTTTGAACATTTTAGATGTTATGACTTTACATCATTCTCTATGTCAATGATGTATTTATTCATTATTTAATATTAAATATGAAAATTCAGTGCTATTTGATATTTTCATATTTTGAATTCATTTATTTCTTTTGAAAATTATGTTCTATTGAATTCTGATTACCACTGGTATTATCGTTTCGACTACTTTTATTTGTATCTTGTTGATTTTCTCTCTCGTTATTTGAATATGAAACGTCGAAACCTGTGCTGATGCATATGTCAGTCTTACATTGACTGTAATAAACCAGCGGCCAGAATGTCAGACAGTTTCTGATGAACACTTGAAATAATCTTTATTTATCGACACCAGAACCTTTGCCTGACCGAAAGCTGTCTAGTATTTCATATAAATGTTAATCTTCTACAATAATAGAATATTTCTTAGTATATATGGGGTTTGTTTTATTTTGTTTTATGTTAGTGGAATTCTTCGACCCGGAATGAATGCCCTTATGGGACCAACTGGAAGTGGAAAATCTTCGTAAGTGTACAGAAAAGCTAATGAGATCATATAAGAATGTTCTTGTTTGCTTTTTTTCAATGGTTACTTAGTGAGAAACAGGTATTTAGTTAATATCTTATATTTTTATTATGGTTATCTTTCGTAACACCTTATGACTGATAATTAAACCACATGAATAGAAATAACCAAAAACTAAAAACATCCTTGAAAAAAGTGCATTCTCTAGTGTGAAACTGGTTCTACTAAACAAAACACTATGTTCAGTAACACAAACAAAAGTAGATAAATACCTTCCATGTATTCCGTTCAACTGCTTATGTCAAGTTAAATGTAATGAATGTACATTTGAAGAATAGAAAGTTGAACCTCTACTCTTTTTACTGAAAATATTCCCTAAGAATTTACACGTTTGAGGACAAAACAGCCTTCGTAGTTCGATAGATTGTTATTTAGTTGACGCTGGGGATAACGTTGACCCCGTGAACTCATCCACAGTGATCAATAAATAATACGATTCTATCTTATTAAGATTTGCGGAAGCTTTAACGTTTCGATGGCTTAAGCCTGATCTTTGTGCTTAAAAAGTGCCGGTGATTAACCTTCAACTGACTTGATAACGGAAGCATACTATACATTTTCATTCTTCATTTTTAATTTTCTAACCAACTATAATGATAATCTAGTGTGTTAAGCTCACACGACTTCTTTTTATTTCTATACCTTCTTAGACAAATTTCGTTACACTACGTAATAATACTTTTGTCCTAAATATTGTAGAACAATCACCATAGCTAATTATAATAAACCTATTGGGAAAAATTAATTGAGGACTTCTATATTACAAATAACTTATTCGTTTTTGGCAATTCATTCTTTAAATTGAACATTATGTTCATAGTGTAATAAGAAGACTATTACCAGAACTATGTGATTTATTAGCGCAATACATTTCGAACAATCTGATCACACATATACTTGTTAAGAACATTTATATATAAAAATAAAAGGTTAACTAGACTAGAAATGGCGAGAGGCAAGAGGAGACAAAGATAATAAAGAAAATAATATGAAAAACATCACGCTGGATAATAAGCTAACATTACCAGGAAAGGTTTAAGGTGTGAACAAACCGTTTTTGAATATACAAAGTAGGTTTGAATTTGAGTGACTAAACTAAACTATGTAACCGTAATTACTGACTATAATGCACTTAGATAGCTTAACAACGTGGATTTTTTCCGCAGGCGGATAGACCAATCTGTTTATTATTCATAAGTCACATTTTGACCTTGTCAATTATTCGCTTATTAACCTTGACTGCTTTTTAAACAAGCGTGCGTGTATCGCTTACCCTGTTCATCACATGTCTTTAGCTTATTTTTGTCTGGCTATAAATGTTGAGTCACACGTTATCAAAAGGTATTGGCATGTTTGTTTTCTTCGGTCCTTTTCTCTTATTATATGACTGTGGTAACGAGTGAGTGAAATATACGTATCCGAAATGTATCCTCGTATTTATTCTCCAACAAGAATTAAGTCGATAACTATATACGAAGGTAGGCGGCATGTATATTTCGTTAAGTTCATCATACGATCAAATCGGAGTCAGATCAACGTGCCACCAAAAGCTGCACATTTTTGTTACATATTTTTCAGTAGACATTCAGCGATACTATGAATAATTCTCTTTGTATATTTAAGTATCTAACTTGTTAACTATCCTCAAACACACTGAAAAGCTCTTCATATCCTAGTTGTTTAGCAATAATAGTAATAGCAACAAATTAAATAATATAACTGTCAAGGCTGGAATAAAGCCAAAATGAAAGTTAAGTACATGGTTAATCAAGTCACATAACAACTATTCTTTGGGCCTTATTGCTAATAGATAATCATTGTCTTCATCATGATTCTGTGTCTAATTGTTAGCCTAAGAGAATATGCGTAAACTCTAGAATTGACCAAATTTGCGAAGCTCTACGTTCATCTAGTTGCATAATAATAATGAATTAGAAATTAGATGTTACACATTTATTAAAGTTTAACAAAATAATTTTTCAAAATTTGTCCTCCATAGAAAAAAAATAAATTTTATATCCATACTTCATGTGAATAAAACGTAAATCTGGAAATATTATTCTCTGAAATGAGAAAGTTTTAAGTATGTTTTGTGAAGTCATACGTTAAATTCAATTAACCAATTTAATTAACATTAATCACATTAAATCACCAACTAACTGGATTATCAAAAAGATTTTGAAAAAGTGAGTTGTAAATGTATAGCTCAAAGTGTCTCTGTTATGTATTAGATATATCAGTTCGATTTCATTATTTCAAAGATGTTGAGTGGTGTAAACACTCGAAAGAACATAACGGAGCTACTTAGTATGCTATTGGTTCATTGTAAACACAGTTTTCGGTATGATAAATTCCCTAGAATCCTAAACTAATTTCGATATATTTTACGTTCAAAGTGATAAACTACTAACCAATCTGAGAAAAAGTTTTATCACCTTCTTATATTTTCGATCGATTTTTTAAAATATTTCTTTGTGATAATTTATAATCTTTGTTTAATTATTTAAGGCTTCTAGATGTATTAGCTGGTCGTAAAGATCCGAGATTTCTTTCTGGAAAAGTTTTAATTGACGGTAGACCTCAACCGAAAAACTTCAAGTGTATTTCCGGTTATGTTGTTCAGGTAAATAATTTATACAACTGCATATTTCAAAGAACCACTTCTTTATCATACCTTTTTATTCAACTAGTGTAGTTGTTCAGAGACTACAACTATTGTATTTTGTTATACTAAGACTTTAAACAACCAAGAAAATCAATGTCAATTCATATGACGGGTTTTTCTCTTATGAAATATACATATAAGGAAGGGATTTTTGTAACGGTCATAGTTGTTTAACAGGAATTTCAGTTCATGGCGTTCAGTAACTGGATATTTATCAACAAATTTTACGTAAAACATTACGAAATTAAAAACACCTTTGATATGATCATTTTGTTGTCACAGAAGTATTTATGTTTTCTTGAAGCATGTGACAAATAATGAAGTTCAGTTAATAGCTATTTATTATTAACCTGACCATTAAAACAGAAATATACAACTAAGAGTATGGCTTATCGTCATCTAACTCCAGTCTGTAACATCATACGGATTATATAGATATTTTCTATTATTGTTTATACTAAGACCGTTTTGTATTTAACAGTTATACTTGATTTTGTACAATTTGTAGGATGATATTGTAATGGGAACCTTAACAGTAAGAGAGAATTTAAGTTTTTCAGCAGCCCTACGAATGACTATGCATTGTACAACAGAAGAAAGAAATCAAAAGGTCAACGATATCATTGATGAATTGGGTTTAAATGCTGTAGCGGATAGTAAGGTAAGGAAATGTTTATAACATTACCTAAACATTTGTATACATCTGTAGGAACAGATGTGAAATTGAAAATCTGCTCATAAAACCACCTTTATTGTGAACTAGCTAGACAAAAATCACTATTAATAACAATATATTACAGCTTATGTAGATTATGTTTTCTGAATAGACTCAAATAAATTTCCTTATTAGTATGTATCTGTGAGGATTGTTGAATTTTCTACTTTACATAACAAACTTACCTTATTCAGACAATTATAGGAAACCACGAGGCACTGAAAAGCTGTTTAATTTTAACATGAGACTCTTCGGTAGTGTCCCTATGGAGATCAAACTCAAGACTTTTAGGTCTTGCAGTGAGCGCTTAATGTTTAGACCAGTGAGCCGGTATCCAATGGTTTATAAGTTCAATTTTATTTTCATGTCAGATAACACATAACCAACTTTTGTGATCTGCAAATATCAATTACCATGGTTATAACAACTATTAATGTTTACGCTTTTAAAAGAACTACTGAGAAATTACTAAGTACATGAAATGATTTTTATTCTAATGTACATAATGTTGTTTCCAAATAAATGAACATATATATTCTGTTTTCCAAATAATTGTTATTATCTGTCATTTCTAAACATTGACATAAATACATTTAGTTTTATTAAAATCTTCATTTAAAAACAAGAAGTTCGAGATAGATATTTCAGAGTTAATAACCAAAGAGAACTGTTAGAATAATAGAAATACAGGTCTATTCATGTTTTTTTTTTCATTATCATTCTGAACTCAACTTACTCTGTATACGTATTGATATATGTTATCGTTTTGTCATCATGAAAAAAAAACCACAGCAGTAATTTGACTTCGGTCAAACTTTCACTTTGTTGTTGTTGTTGTTGTTGTTGATAGCACAAGTAAAAATAAAGCCTGAGAGTTAAGTATTATTTTCATGGATGAATAAATGACTTACAAAATATCTTTCAAGTGTTAATACTTCAGAAGTCTTCTTCTCATGTTAATTTTTATGCTTATTATCTTTTATAGATATTTAAGTGATTTAAAAAAACAATAATGTTAACAGATTAAAGTGAATGGATTTATTTTACAGATTGTTGTCAGCTATTTATACCCTAAAAATAATAGTATTATTTATTTAAAAATACTTAATGTTATATTTGAAGAGATTACGTGTTCACCTAATCTGAGAACGGAATTGTGGTGGACCAAACAGATATGAACACAAAAAAGTATAAGCAAAGTTATTAAAAATCAATAGTAATATTAATACTTACTTACTTACGCCTGTTACTCCTCGTGAAGGAGCATAGGCCGCTCACCAGCATTCTCCATCCAACCCTGTCCTGGGCAATCCTTTCTAGCTGCGTCCAGTTAATTAATTGTTACAAATACAATAAAAATTAGGGACGTTACTTAAATTGATCAAACGTTGTGTGTTATGATTAGGTCCAGTAATGTAAATCCACAATTATAAATGTTTGTTGTTTCTGAGCTGGTTGGCGAACTCTCTAGTGATATAGTCCAAAGTAGGATGTGATATATTCCGATTACAGTCTATAAATGTAGATAGTATTTGATTTAAACTTCAGTTAGCTCAATCACAAATGAAAATAGAACGAGGAGTGTGTGAGAAGCAGTGTATTTGTTAACCAGCAGCGGTATGTCATGCTATGTAGTAGTACAACGGAAAGTGTGTTCAAGGTCATTTTACTAAAACAACAGTTACAGTCATTTAATGTTAAATATACATACAGTGGAAGGTTGACGAAATAAATACAAATAACATTGAAAACTATTTACAAAATAAAGTTGTCGGGTCTATCTCCACAGAATGAAGACTCTGTAACACAATGACAAATAAACTAGCTATTTCGATGTTTCCCAGTCCAGCTAACTAGAGAGAAAAGTCTATGTTCGGAAGAGGGATATATATATATATTCCGCAAGCAGCCAGAATCACGAAAAAAACCACGACAAGTCTAGTCAAAAATACACTCATTTATATATTGTTTCATAAACCGATTTTTGATTAGTAATCAGAATAAAATCACATTTATGAATAATACGAATTATATGCTGAGTATTGTTCATGTTAATACAAGAGTATTGTATATTATACAGAATAAAAAGGTCATATGAGAAAACAGCACATTGAATTAAAACGAAATTAATATTGAACCAAAAATCATTATGAGTAAATTAACCTAATTTTGACTTTTCATCCCACCAATATCACTTCAAATACTCTATAATATGATATCATCAGTGAAACAAACAAAAAAACAATTCCTTGTTGAAATACTCAAAAGTAGACAAATACTTACCTTATATAAATTTCAGTTGTGTTTGCCAGTTAACATGTACACATAGTTCCCTTTATTGTTTTAAAGAGAGCAAGAACAAAGATCTTTGTTCAGAGCATTTATTAAAGTATTAGAAAGAAGAGCTGATGTTTACATCTTTATTATTATGATTCAAGATATACTCATCATCAATATTCTAAGAGAATTACTTGAAATGTAAGCTACTGCTAAACAAAAATTTCTGTAAATCAACCATCAATTCATGAAATTACAACTGAAATATTAAACTCAATTCATGATCATTATACTACTCTTTTGATAAAGAACTTCTAATTTGCAGTTTCTAGTAGATTTACAATCTAGGAAGAAACGGCCGTCCAGTGCTTCCAGATTTTCCATGGTGGTCTAGCTTCAACTGATTCATGATTTCAACCTGTGAAATCTATTTATAGTATAACAAAATGTCATATTAAATAAAGTTAACAAATTATTGTTGTCATATCTGCGTATCTCTTAAAACGGTTACGTTTGTGTAAATTTATGAGAGTCATTTGATGTTTACTGCACAAACTTAATGAATCGTCTATCATCACTGTAATCCATATAACTTATGGGCATTTATTATTTTAAAAACACTTACAGGGTATAATATGTATAGACTTTACTGTATTAATTTCTATGTTATATTGAAGCTATTGCTTTTTAAAGTATACATAAACATAAATATGGAAAATGCATATTTTTTTACATTAAAATGTCCTTAGATTTCTCATTTCTTATAAACTTAGGAATTTATCAGTTTATTTTAATTGTCCGCCTTCCTGTTGTTTTTCTGTTTAGGTTGGGACTGAATTAGTTCGTGGAGTATCAGGTGGTGAACGTAAAAGAACTAGTATTGGAATGGAACTTATTACAGAGCCACCAGTACTTTTTTTAGATGAACCGACTACTGGTTTAGATGCATACATGGCAGGCCAAGTCGTAAAAACACTTAAAGCGTAAGAAACAGAACAATTTACTTGATGATTTTATTTTATTTTCCATTTGAATAAAGTGAATTACTCTAATTTTACCTATATGTAACCTCATTGTAAGTTATTCATAAGTACTAACATATGAATTCTTAGTAGATCTGTTAATATGAAATCCCCTAACAAGAGCAGCTGAAAATCAAAGGAAGTGGTTAATTAGGACAAGTTATGCTTTAGTTTCAATGTCACTATCAATTACCAATGTTGAAAAGTACAATTACCAATTTTTTCTATACAACTTGTTTTGTACATGTACATGTTGAGCCCCTATAACTTATTCTAGCTTCTGGACAGGCCAATTTATCCATTCTTCTGAGTCACGTTTTGACCATGTTAACTACCCACTTATAAATCTTGACTGTTTATATATGAGCGTATGTGTGTACACATCCTGCCCTATCCTCAGGTCCGTAACCTACTTTTATCTGGCTATAAATATTGACTGATGTTTGATTAAATGGAGTTGGCTTACATGCCTTTTTTATCGCACGTCATCTCGCTTCACTTTCTTCTTTTCGCCTCCTTCGCTCTGTCCCTCTGCTTGCCTGTTCACATCATTGAGTGTACACAATATATGTGTTCGAAATCCATTCTTCTATTTTGCTTACTTAATTCCGTTATTCACTAACGCGATTTAAGTCGAGGATTAGAGGTATGTGTATTTCAATAACAATCATTCATACGATATTACTGGAGTCAAATTCAGGGCAACTAAATACACATCAAACAGAGTTGAGTAAAATCAACGACGATAGAATGCTACTAATGGAGTAATTAACAAAGCTACCGAATTCAAGTATTTTTAATGTTTTTCATATATAAGGGATATAATATATTGAAACCTTAAAATAAGCATTCTACTTATGACATCTTCAAATAATTAGAGTTTCCTACTACGACCCACAGAGTTATATTACAATCTATAATCCATAAGAGTCAAATTTTTCAATCATTACTTAATATTCATGATTTTGAAATTCTATGTGGGTTTATTTCTGGTATTAAGTATCTCTCTTTACCTTAATATCTGTTTCCAACAGTTTAGCCAAGCGTGGTCGTACCATCATATTTTCTATACATCAACCTAAATATTCAATTTACAAATTATTTGATACGTTAACTTTAATCTATCGAGGTCAAATAATTTATCATGGATTGGCAAAAAAAGAACCAATACGTTATTTTGGTCGTTTGGGTACGTAACTGACTCCACATTTTCCATGATTATTTAATAATTTTGAGTCAGTTGAAGCTAGGCCACCATAGAAAACCTGAAGGCATTAAACGGTCATTCCGTCCTATTGTGGGGCTCCTCAGCAGTGTGCATCCAAGAGAGCAGCCATCCAGTGATTCCAGGTTTTTCATGATAGTCTAGCTTCACTTGACTTACGATTTCAACTATTAAAATTATAATATCCAAAATATTCATTATTTATGAATCCGTTTTAAAAAAAATTTAGATCGTTTTATCATTAGATACGTACAATACATCAGATATAATATGATACTTGAATAACTAATATTCTATGCAATGACTTTCTGAAACTTGAAATACAATCAACCAGGAAATTTAGTTTCTGGTAAAAATTATTAGTTTTGTTCCAATGGTTTGTAAAGATCAATTATATTTTCTGATAATTTTTGTTATGGATTAACATCAACTATAAAAGCTATAGTGAACCGCAACGCAAAATTAACTATACAGACATATTATAGATAGGTTGACTTCTACCCAATCGCCCATAGATATTGTGTTTGCAGACACAGTTACGGCTTTCGAGTTCTATTCATTGAAGAATAATAGGGGTACACTTCTGAAAAGTCCCAGGCCATGATAAAACAAATAATAACACTGAACGAAAAAAGAACTGGCTTTGAAAGCAATTGATAATTAAATTTCTATTTTTACAAGTGAAGCTAATATCCAGTTAATTATTGAATGAAGTAGCTTGTAGGAAAGTGTTTAACTTCATTCTAATTCAGTAAGCACCAAATATTGTTAGCCCTTCATATTAACATCACCACTGAGAACAGTAGATGTGACTCTCAAACTGAAGTACACAGATTCATTGTTATGCGATTAAATTGATAAAGCCTTTTTATTTTATTGTTTCAGGTTATGTTTGTGAAAATCATAATAATCCGCCAGATTTTTTCATGGATGTTATACATGGTGAATGTTTGCGTCAACATGGAAATACGTCAGGTACTTTTGCATAGATCAAATATTAATAATATTTTAATCTGAATACAAAAGTCGATTAAGGTTAATCTATTTACGCTAGACCTGAATGTTCTGGGTTCGGTAGCCAGTGAGATTGTGGACTCCCATGTCCGGGAAATTCCATGCTAGGATGAAACAACGGTCCAGCGTTTCCAGATATTCAGTTCATGTTTAACTAAGGTCGGTTCCTAGTTTCAATAACAATATTATTTATTCATCATCAACGTCACACTTTGTAGTAGTTGTAATAGTAGTGATAAATAACTGTTCGCCTGCTCAATACACTAGAACACAAGCAAAATGAAAGCACACATGAAATTTGTCTTAGTATTTCATCCAGAGAAAATGATTTATATATTACTGTTCAGCCTAACAAATGATAATGACGGCCTTCCAGCTGAGCAACATACTATACTCTCAGTGAATATAAACTATGAAGGAGAAATGCTTGGTAATCGATGAACATTAGAATATTTATTCCAAACGTAAAATTCGTTAGTTCTAACTAGATGGTCTACGATTCAAAATATAGCCTTGAAGTCACTACATAGGTCGAAAGACAATGAATTTTTCCTATGTAACTGTTAAAATAGTTTTAAAAAGGCGTTGATAAATCAAAGTTAACTAATTCGAGTGAATTAATAATAATAATAATAATAATAATAATAATAATAATAATAATAATAATAATAATAATAATAATAATAGTAATAATGATAATAATAATAATAATAATTTTGATTAAGATCATGAATCGATTGATGTTAGACCACCATTGAAAACCTGGAAGCACTGGATGGCCGTTTCGTTCTAGTATGGGACTCCTCAGAAGTGTGCATCCACGATCGCGCACGCGGGATTCGAACCTAGGAGTCCCACGCTAGGACAAAACGGCTATCCAGTGCTTACAGGTTTTCAATGCTGGTATAACATCAATCGATTTATGATTTTCGTATTCTGCCTTAGGCAGTATGAACACTTAACTGAATATCTGTTGCGATTTTAGATTTCGAACATTCAATAGTTAACAGCATCTAACACTAGACTGTTATCTAAAGGATTAATCTACTGTTCCAAAATATCTTTTTAAGACGAAATATGCGTGTAGTTAAAAAGTAGAATTCAAAACTGAATCTTAAATAATGATCATTTGATTACTGTTTGTGAAAATACCAGTCGATTCTCAATTTCAATTTTGTTATTGAAGATAGACACTTGAATGATTTTGCTACACAAGCCGAGTATTTTAAAAAATAACTGAAATTTGAGTGTGATGGTTCACTTGGTATATGAAAGACAACTTGAATTAGTTCATGATCCTTGTATTTGTAACTAAAGTTAAACATTATAAATTATCTTTAACTTTCCAAATATCATTGTGTATCACTCACCTTTAACTTGAATTTATTAGGATGTTTTCGAGAATACATAGATACATTTAGGTGGAGTTTTGTTCTCTGAGCTGGATGGTTTGGTCGTGGAGCTTTCATCGTTCTTCTGAACGACATCATCAGCACAAACTTCAAATAGAAGTGAAGTGTTCGAATTTCTCCATATGTGTTTCACAGCTTGTTCTGTGCACCTCGATGATGATTGGTTCTTGTTGACCTTAAATTTATCATTGGAAAACAAATCAAACATCATCTACAAAATAAATTGTACCAACTGCGACAAACACTACATCGGACAAAGCGGACGCCCCCTCCACCTACGCTTACATGAACATCAATTAGCAGTCAAACGCCATGATATCTCTTCACTTATATCAATACACGTGGATAACTACGGACACTCATTCGATTGGGAAAATGTAGAAATCTTAGACAGAGGAAACTCCAAAAACACCAGAGAATTTTTAGAAGCCTGGCACTCAGGTCAATCAGCAATCAACAAACATATTGAAATCAATCCAATTTATCAACCAATCAGGAAAGTCATGCATAAATATAGGAACAAAAAAACAAACCAATGGGAGACACAACCAAAACAAAGAAGTAAACAATGATAAATTTAAGGTCAACAAGAACCACTCAACATCTAGGTGCACAGAACAAGCTGTGAAACACATATGGAGAAATTCGAACACTTCACTTCTATTTGAAGTTTGTGCTGATGATGTCGTTCAGAAGAATGATGAAAGCTCCACGACCAAACCATCCAGCTCAGAGAACAAAACTCCACCAAAATCATCCACCTGAGCTACAAATCTTCTCCACTATCTCATAGATACACTTAACTTTGTCAAAAGAACTTGTGTTACATATAGTATGCGAAGTATTATTATAGAAGTTGGTCAAGAATTTTGATTTTGGAATTTGACATTCAGTTAGAAAGTCACTTGTGATAAAAAACACTAAATCGTCCTTCTAAAATTTATTTGTAGACTGTATTTCCATGAATAAAAAGATAAGAAATGAGTTACAACGAAGTTTTACATCTTGAGTCTTACATTTTTAAAGAAATATTGATTTTAGTAAGTGAAAATAGTAGAATCCTAAACCAGTTGTTCAAAGACAAAATGTTTCGGCTAGATAATTCTTATTTATTTTACAGAACAGATGGTTTTTGGCTAGTTATAAAATTCAGGAAGCACGTCCCGTTATATTTGAGATTCATCAGCTGGACGTACCCGCAGGTGTGTTAACGCTCACATCAGGACTCAAAATCAGTAGCTTCTGCTTCGGTTCTCTTATATGGCCTTACAAATTCATACGAACAGTCTGTGGGAAAATAAGAAATCTGTAAAGATTTCTGATTTTTTATCGGTCTTTTAATAGATATGTTTCAAATATATTGCTATCTTTCAATGTACACCATATAATTCAAACATAATTGTTAGCATGACTTATAAAACTACTGATTGAATCCTAGATATTAATCGTATACGCTCTCTAATTGATTTGAATAATGTGAAGAATTTTCATATTCCCTATTAAATTTATTATTCTAGATATCCAAATTATGGATCATCATGATACTCAAGAAAGAATGCATTTAGTTGGACAACAACTTATTCAAGACTGGCAAACTTCTGAAATGGCTCAACAGTATGTATATTAATCTATAAACTAATTAACGTATTTCGTTATTCAATCAGTAAAAGTTAACAATAACATAATCTTAGAAATTTGCTATTTTAATTCGATTTATGATATAAAAATGGTGTTAACATGTGTAAAATGTTTTTTTTTGTCAACTAATATACAAAATAAGTAAACAAAGGTATGTTTTTGTACGAAATTACTGTTGAAATCCAAAATAGTGACAATATTAACCTAATTTCGATTGACTTTGAAACTTTACACTTTCCTAAGATAAGACAATTAAACTTGATCTTTCAAGAATCTAGTCACCATACTTGATTGTATGGTAAGAACCAATCCATTGATAAGTAAAACGCCTTTCATGTGATTAAATAAAAACAAGAAATTAATTATCGAAACTATTACAGAAAATATGGAAAAAAAAGTCATTTTTCCGTTTTCTAAGGAATAAATTCTTTGAACTATCAAAACAGAACTGACACTGTATAACATACTTTTGAATTGATTGATCATTGTTCTGTCAACTGTCCTTCGCTGAGAACCTTTAAACCTAGTTTACAGATGAACAAAGAAAAGTATTATCATTTAATAGTATGTACTGGGTATTTATTCATAATCTCCATATTTGTGGCCTATATAAATATAAGTCCACGTAACCCCGGGTCTTGAATAAACGGCTAAAATTTATAATGGCATATTTATTCATCAAAAAAGTGACAAAGAACCAGTATGAAGAAAATAATTATTTGTTTTATTCATGTTAGGTAATTAGTAGTCGAATGTTGCCTTCTGTCTTTGATTAATAATTATTCTGTTTATCAAAATATTCTATAAAGAGAAATGGAAGGAACGAGTTATAGAATTCTATCCAAGAGATCAGTTAATTTGACAAGATGCTTTAGCCCATCTTGAAAATAAATAAAATAACCAGTCCCTGACTATTTATTTAATTAGAAAATATGTCGTTTGGATTGATTATTGAACTTATTCCTAATACACTTCACTAAGAGTTTTTTTTTATTGAAAAAAGCTGTTGAGCTTGGTGTTTGAACATTTGCATAAAATATTATACATTTCTAAAGATATTGTAATAATTTCGATGGATACATATATTCTTACTTGATGACGTTTACTCTTTTCTACTTAAAAACAATACTACATAGTGTGCTGGAAGAAGTTAGCTCAATCGCTAATCGATTGGAAAAATATGAAAATGGTTCAAAAAAGAGCAAAGATAATGCTGTAGATATATCATTTGCTGCATCATATATTCGACAAATCAATAAAGTGTGTTGGAGATCAATATTGAATCTATTACGTGATCCTTTAGCATCAGTGATACAAACTATTGTTTATTTATTTTTTGCATTATCTATGGGTATAGTTTATTTTCAAATGAATGATTCTTTAGAATCTGGTATACAAAATCGTACTGGATTATTTTATTTTTGTACATTACAAGTGATATTTGTAAATTTGGCTACAATTGAATTATTTATTAAAGAACGTGTACTTTTTATGTAAGTTTAAATTGTTTCTTAATGCTTTCATTTAATGTCTATCAGTTTGATTTGTCAAATGTCAGCAGTATAGGAAGGTTAGAGAACAGAAAATTCGATGAATACAGATTACGAGTAATATCATTATTAATCAGTCGTTGAATACAGATGAAAAGAATTTTCTGACTAAGTTTAAATTAAGTGTGTTATTAGAATTTAAATTAACATTTAATTAGTTTATTTTCAATCTAATAAATGTCACTTCTCTTTTGAAAACTTCATTATGAACCATTTAAATTTAAAGATGACTGATGACATTTTATAAATTTCAAAGTTCAGTCTATCAACGAATAGTGTATTTTAGAAAAGCCACACTTTTACATTATAGTACGTCTTCTAAATAGCATTATTTCATAATTATTTGGTCAAGACATTGTAACTGATTATTTCATGATCATTTGAAAGTTTTTAAAAAAATGAGATCTTGATAAAATATCATTTCCATTAAACCACTATTAAAACTCTTTTAAGATAAAATCTTTACAACAGATCTATATATATATATATAATCTAATAAAATGGAATATGAGAGCTCAAGACGTCTTCTACAGTGAGCGATTAAGCATGTTAGGTACCTTTGTTACTGATAGTCCCTTATAAATTAAACTGAGCTGTATACATTACTGGACATTCCTACCGATTGTACTAATTTCCTAATGTAATCTGTCTGTTTAAAAAAGAAAATACAATGGCCGCTGTATTGAACTTTGTATTATTATTTTTATCTTTGTTCTAATTCATTTGCAGACATGAAAGTTCAAGTGGTTATTATCAAGTCTCAGTATACTTTTTCTCTAAAATTCTCTGTGATATAATACCAACTAAAGTACTACCTATATTATTCTTTATGCCAATATGTTATTGGATGGCTGGTTTACAGAAAACGTTTGGAGCTTTTATGTTTTTCGAATTACTTCTGTGCCTTACAACGTTAGCCGCTGCTGCAATTGCTTTGTTTATATCAGCAAGTGTTACAGTCTTTGGATTGGCTAATGCTATAATATCGATTATTTATGTATTTATGATGGTAAGTTCTATAAGTACATGTCATGTATATAACTAATTTCTAATGATAAACTTGACTTTTAATCACACTTTAGATGTGAGTACCGGTAATACTATCTGTTTCCTCAAACCAAAGTAAGCTGAACAGTGTTCAAATTCGCAACTGAATTATTATGATCGTATGGAACCTTACTATCGTAATTTTAAAAAATACATTTCTCTTTAATCTTCTATTCATGCATCCCACTACATTTGAGATGGTGAGACGAATACTAAGCACTATTTAATAAGCTTCAGGCACTCGTATTCTTATTTCTGTCTGCAGAAAATGTTAATACATCACCATTTCGACTAGTGTCAGTACATATGATTATACCAAAACCGAGAAAAGTGAGCAACAATAAATGGAACGATCATCGGATAATACTAAATATATTTCACGTGAAATATTCCTAGACTATCTTTTGCTGAGGCTTTAAATAATTTATGAAAAGGTTATCAAGAGTATGCATCTTATTGACATCATAGATACATCATTCTGACTAGTGTCAACAAACATGGAAAATGTAAAGCTGCCTATAATTTGTTGCCGGGTAAATATTGAGAACAGCTCCCTCAGTCTTTGATTATATCCATTTGGAACAATGAATGATTTATATTAAACCTTTTCCTCATTGATTTTAGGTTTTTTCTGGTTTCTTAATCAATTTAAAATCTATGGCTGTTTGGCTTAGTTGGCTTCGTTACTTCTCTATATTTCGTTACAGTATGGGCGGTTTACTGATTATGGAAATGACAACACTTCGATTTTGTCCTATGGATAAATCGAATACAACAATTAATAGGCAATGGTATGATAATTTATTCTTTGTTGTTTTACAAATGATCGTTTTTATTTTTAAAAAAACAAAATAATCATTGGTTTGCTTGAAGGATTAAAGGATCGAATGTAGCTAAATGTTTTACTCAGTTCTCATCATTTTACCAGGCATCTGCTGTTTTGAGCATTCTTATACATCAAAATTAGGAATTGAATAAATTAATTATAAATTTTCTTCAAGTCTTACTGTTTTGGGTTTAAATTTCCTTCACTTCAATTATTTGTTCTTACGCTATCATTCTTTATTATGACTATATTAATCCCACCATCTAGTCATTTATTCGCTTACTCTTATTAAGCTGTTTAATCAACTTATTTCTAAGGACATTTTAAGTACATGCTTCATGTATGCATAATACTGATTCACTTTCAATTATATGTGGTGATATGATTTTATGTAATTGTAGCTTTCTTTTATCACTAGGTCATAAAAAAATAATTGATTTCTCCACTCGTTCAGATAAGCATTCAGCCTTAGTTCTCATTAATATGAAAATATATATGATTCGTAAACATGTTCCATTTTTCGATTCTGATCATTGTATTATTCGTGTTCTGCTTAAGGCATATGACAAACTTCAAAAGATTACACTCTGATTTCAGACAAAGAAAGTTAAATACAGGAATTGCTCAGAATAAAATATCCATGATCTGCAAAAATACATGTTGACATTTATTCACAAATGACTCAATAGCAAACACCACTAATGTTGTCACTTATTATCCTAAATTCTTTTTTAATGTTTGTTATCCCATTGAATCTACGTTTGTAAGTTCTGACCGACCCATATCTTCACAACTAAAACGATTACGAAGGAAAAAAAGTAATAATAAATGTGCAAGGAGCTGAAATAAGAGTATATTAAACCATATCAATTCGCTTACGAGACTATACCCCTGCCTTTGATTCTGTTGCAACACCACAACTACTAAACACGTTTGCCAGCGTCAATACTACTAGTTGGACAACTGACTGGTTGTGCTCTTACCTCTGTGGAAGAGAACAGTACACTGTGCCGACAGGAAAGTGTTCTACATCTTTACTAACTCAAAAAAGTATGTCTCAAAGAGCTATACTTTCCCCTTTTTTTTCCGTACGATCCGTCATCTACAAAAAGCACGTTCATTAATTATGCGAACGATCTAACTGTATGTACGTCAATTTCTGACTCTTGAGATCCTTTTGCAATATGTTTTTGTCGCTCATTGAACGGTAGCCTGTTTCTAATGGTCCCACATTTAATGCTTCTGAATGTCAAGCTGTTAATTTCAGCTTGGACATGAGCAGCACTTAAAGACCCGATTGTGATCCTATAAAGTTTGTATTACTGAGGATTTTGTAATAAAGTGTCAAAGGTCGTTTATCTTGGCGTAACGTTTTCCTTTGTTCTCTCTTCGCCTTCTTAGGTTTTATTGATATCAAAGAAAGTTTCTCGTCTAACTTATTGTATTAAGCGGCTGCATGTTTTTGCATTACTCGATATTTACTTTTACGACCCGTGAATCCTTGGTTATTACCAATTCATCTTTTTTCTCTCCATTATTCTTTACCGGGCTTTTGAGGAAAGATTTTTCTGTTTTTCAAAGAATGCTTAAGGTGATTCGCATGGTGTGTAGTGAATCTTTTGAAGTCTTCATGAATATGGTTGTGGATAGAAATTTAAAATTTTGCGAACTCCTAGCAAATGCTATCTTATCAAATACTAACCATTCAATTTAGTTACAACTTTCTCCTTGTGTATTTCTTCGTAGAACGAGGAGCTAATACTTTAGCATCCATGTACACAAGCAAAGACATAAAAGTCTCACAATATCTTGTCTGAAAGTTATTTGTAACTTCCAAAGTCATATGATATACATGCATTGCATCTTATGAATAAAGTAGATATAAATGGAATTTATACACAACGTTTGGAATATCTTAACACCAGTTATTTTTCGAATGTATTTAGACAGGATGCGTACATAATATGACACTAGATATATACAGTAACGAATTCAATCTCATCTCATTGAAACAAATTCCAAAGGCTATTGTTCGTGTTTTATTTATGCAACATTTTGGGAAAAAATCAAAATGACCATTAACAGTGGGATGAGAAATCAGTCAAAAATTGCTATACTGTTACACTCGATTCCTTACTGTTCAGTATTAAGGTTTAAAATGTATACATTATATGTAGTTTTAATTGCGATTAAAAAAAGCATTATAAGAATAAAAGTGTTTAAACATAACTTTTGTGATTAAATTAAGTAACTATGTTGATGTGTATGCTTTCTCTCATTTCATAACCCTCTTTACAGTCAAAATGGCACGACATATTTGGAGGACCAAGAGATCCCTTATATGACTGGATGGGATTTATGGTCTAATGTTGTTGGGTTGGTAGTAATTATGATTGCATTTTACATTCTTTGTTATGTTCGACTTCGACTACTCAATAAATACAAGTAGTCCAACATGCAAATATGGATAATTTGTTGATGCACGTTAACTGGGACAGCTTAACTCGCGACAGTATTTTAGCAAAGATAGATGACCAGGACAAAGGGGGTATGTAAACCTCAAAATTAATTTACACAATTTTAACCTTTTCTGATGGTGCCTCGCGTTGGATAATCTATTTACAAGCTACGTTATGAAAGAAGTAAGAAAAAAAACGGGTTTTGGGTATAAACTTTAATCTGTCAACTCACAAGACCCTATAATTTGTACATAAATAACACTGGTGACCTAGTTAAGTTGTATTTTATTGAAAAAGTCTATTCTTATGATACACATCTCGTTTTATTTTCCATAAAAACGTATGTTTTGAAAAATAAACAAAGTTGTACCGAGGTTAATCTTCATTTATCAGCTCATTACCATAAGTAATTTAGAAAAGAAACGAATAAGACAACCACTATTTCTTAAGGTTACGACAAGCTACTACATTATTAAAGTTGCCAACAAATTAAACAATACCTGGGATGTAGAATAAAACATATTTCAATATACTGAAATAGTAACCACTTGAAAGATCGAGAAATTATTCAATCTTATGAGGACTGAGGGGAACAACAGCTAGATAGATATAGATCTGTGTTTCACTTTAGGCGGTTAATGTTGTCTAGGAAGCTAATAAAAACACCCAAATAGTTCATAATGAAGGTAATCGTGAAGAGGATGGAATAAATAATCACAAGAAATCGAAAATATGTAGTACCAAAGATTAAAAGAACATAAACTGGTAATTAGGAGATAACAAACAAGGATTGGTAACAGGAAATAAAATGAAAAGCAATAAGGCAGACGTAAGATAAATGAACTCAACCTTAAATGGAGCTGTAGTAAAGGAACAAATCAAAGTGGTTAACGTTTGGCAATCGAAAAGTCTGTGTGATGACGGCGATAGTGAAAAATACTTTTGTGTACGGATCTAACTCTAGGTCATCTATTACTGACACTTATTTGGAAGATGGTTGGGACAGACATATACCGTTTAATGCTTCTAGGTTCATCATGTAAAAGGCTCAAAGAACGATCCAGTAACTAAGTACTCGTAACTGACTGGACGGCATGATGTAGTCATTGTTTTAGCATTACTAAATAAACTACGTTTAAGGGTGTGGCCCAAAGGGAAATGTTACTCGGCGATCAACCCACATGGTCCTAAAAAAGCCTTTATACACTCGTGTGGCTGTTCCTGGAACATTTCCCATAATATTACAGTACATTTGTGAGAAGACAGCCAGCATGAAATTCTCTAAACAACAACCTCGTGTAACGATTTCCAGGGAATTAATCAGCAAGGACATCCGTGAATCCTATATAAGCTCTAGTCATACCAACAAAAGTAAAATGACCTGTAGTTTAGGTGCTATTTACGACAAGATCCACGTACAAAATGATCTATCTTCGTAGATATAACACTCCCGTCTAGGACTTAAGAACTGAGAGTAACGTAAGCGAACTGTAAATCGGATGTTGACATAACCTATAGTGGAACAATGTGTTACCATTATTCATAGTAAAATCTGGAATGTTTTATCCATGTAATAAGTAATGGTTTAAATAAAGCTGTAGATTGTTGAAGTGAAAGACAGGTCACCAACTCTACAAAATACTAGTTATACAGTCGATAAAATTAATTACCAGTGGGCCTCAGTATAGTACTTTATTTTGTCAGCTAAGTACAATCCTGATGACTTTGAGATTATCGAAACGAGATCCGAGAAAGTCTACCTTAGTGACACAATTAGCATTGACAGTGCATTTATTCTAAGGAAGTCTACAGCATAATTGGCGTGAGGATCTAGGACTCAGTAGCTTGATTTGTTGGATATCTTACTGGTCAAATGAAAGGACGAATAGAATTTGATGAAAATTAGTTTGTTAGTTCATCAATATACATTCCTCTACAGACAAATATAGCACGACAAACGGCCAACGTAAAACAGATACGACATTTATGTACTTTGAATAAACAGATATTGATAACGCTAACGATGAGACCTAGTAAATTCCGAGATATCAGAATAACGTGAATGACTGATGATTATAATACTCCTGTGTTCAAACATGATAGAATACTTATCATTTTATTAAAAGTGCGTCATGCAGTAAGTCGTCTGGAAGTATGTCACTTCTGATGTTCAGAAGAACAATGAAAGCTTTCTGATTGAACTTACCATCTCAGAGAACGGAATTCGTTGAAATCACCCATCTGAGTTACAAATTTCTATCACACAGACATAGTTATTTTATATTGTTTATATTAACGAAATATTTCAACGTGCGTATATTGGGTTCAACTTCGTTTACATAGCTTAGACGGTTTACAACTGATTAGTAATAAAATCGTGATTAACCGATTTACTAATGCCGTGAGAATAAATGTTACACCTGAAAGGAAACAACTGACTACTAAGCGAGTCTGTTTAATTCATAAAACTTAGTAGAGGAATATGGGACAGACTATACCACACCGTCCATATGACGACAAAAACATAATCTGGATCTGGAATCCAACAGTTGAAATTCGATTGCTTAGGCTGCTGAGCAACTGATGACATGTTTAATCAAACTTCACTGTCACTGTGACCACAAACCATTGCTTACAGATATAATAGCCAAAAGGTGCACCCAAGCCTTAGCAAAATGTATTCTTTTTTGAAGCGACGCAGTGTAGGACAAAGATAAGGCTGGAATTCAACTTGCAGATATTTCAGGGATCGACTTCATACTCTGATAGAAGTTACTGAATTACGACTTCAGATCCGCAACTTTTAGGTCTAAGTTATACATACATGATGTATTTAGAAGGACAAAATAAACTAAGTGAGCGCTTCTTAGCGCCCATCTTCTGTTTAATTAGTATAATTATTACTTTAAATGTCATATTTGATTCATCATCAACTAATAATATAGAATATATTTAACCGATATACTAATACTATTGTACCTTTTTCATCACGTTTAAATATGTTGTGATCTGTTGTTTGGTGTATCTTAGCTTATTGATTGAGATGCTGTGTGTTATAACATTTTAAAGTCTGGCCACCATATACAGAAATTAACGATAATATAATATTTATTATGCAGAAGAAATTTACAAGGAATTTTACAATGGACTTATTCACCCTCGTTGACCAACATGTTTGGAATTCCGTTTGAGATGGTAAACTCTCGACCAGTTTCTGGGCAAACCAGTAGACCCTCCATTACGTCGACTTCAAGAAGTGCTCGGTGTGCCAATTTTAAGAATTCTTCGTTTTCCGAATAATTAGCCGGGACTTCTTCTGGCAAACAAGGAATGTATTCTTCACCAATCTGTTAAAAAATTATACAGAATAGACCAATTACTTCATCTGCTACTGACTTCACAACAGACCACTCAACTTTCGGAATCAAACGAGCAACTGATGCAGGGTCATAATCAACTGTTGATACCTTTAATGCGTTGGCCTGAAAATATTAACTGAGAGAAGTGGTAACTGACTTTCAATTTTAGTGGATACCCCACTTTCACAGACTTTAAGACACGAGAAGTAAGTATGTTGTGCAGAAAAAGCTTCATTCTAACTGCAAGCCAGCAAATAAAGTTATTTCTTCGGAAATATTGATCTTCAAAACAATGACGCAATCTAGAGAACAAAGGGAATATATATTCACATGTCAGTACTGAGTAGTTAGTATGGAGATGGAGAGTACAGTCCAAGGGATCTTTGTTCTGAATAGCACAACAAATAATAAATTGTTTTACAAGTAATTACTTAGTCAGTCTAACTTCACAGTCAGTTGTGACGTTGCTGTACAGTGTTAAAACTGAATACTTATTCATCAGTGATTCGCAACGGATGTAAAGCTTGGGACAAGTGTGTACCAGTCCTTATTCCCTAATCAACACAATGAAGTGAAATTTACGAGATGAATGTAAGAAAATTCGAGTATTATAAAGACGGTGATAGTGCAAATGACCAAACATTAAAAATATGGGTCTAAAATAAAGTAACCTCCTACGGTCTGGGCACCCGGGCAGTATCATAGCACACACACAAATCAAGTGACTTGTGTGGCGTATATGTATTCGGTGCCCCTTCATACCAATATTTATGTGTTCAAATAAATAGATAAAACAAGGTAGGGAAGAAGAGATGCTGAAGAAGAAAAGCATTTAACGTCTTTAAACGCTGATTTCGCAAACACTGAACAAGTAGTCAAGACTTGACAAGGTTCAGAAAGACAATTAATGGCTATAACTGTTGATGTCAAGTATCCATTTAGGCACCCGACCTTCTTCGAACCCACTAGGATCTCATCCAGTAAAGTAAGCCTTGAAATATGACACCCCAAAATGCTTCACTGATTGAGACTATAACGTATGAATGATGTCTAAGAAATATCAAAGTGGTCAAGAGAAACTTCAGTCACTGACATATGTCAAAACAAGGATATGAGCTAGTGTAAGGAGTAATGAACAGAAATAACAGTTAGGAATTCTGGTTAAAGACAGTAAGGACTGGGATCATAAGCTGAAATCAGCTATGATGCTAAAACTCTGTTTAGTCATATTGTAGCGGGTTTAAAAACTTGAATCATTTACTTTTAATCCCGATTTTCGGATCATTTCAATAAGAAGCCTGTATCACTCGCGATTTTTGTTCTTCTTATTGTGCGTTTCGTGGATCACCGGATCACTATTTCATCTTGTTCTCAACCCCAACATTTCTCATGCATGCTCCCCTAGTACGCGGAATCACTACAAGAAAGACACGAAGCACTACGATGCGTATAGGCGAGATTCTCAATAAAATCGAGTGCTGCTGTCTTTATTTTGACTGGTTTGTTCAGCATTTATAGCCTCGCCGAATCCCCGATGCGACATAATTAAGTAAATCTAAGTCAAATAACAAGCGAGTTACAGTGATTCGGGTATGGTTAATCACATTCCGGACGAACCAATAGGACTCTAATGAAATAAACGAAAACGATATCCGACCCTAGCAACTTAGAACGCCCACACTGTGAATGCGACAACGACCTTGGGACCACAAAAATTGCGCCTGATAAGTTCAATAATCCAACATTTTCACAGAAACTCATTACTAAAGTCTTAATGTCGGGTGATGATTCAAAAGGATATGCTTATGTTCAATTAAAAGTTGCAAGCAACTCAAGCTCTGAGGTCCTGATGTTGGGTGAAATAACTTAGATATTCTGGTCAGCTTATCTGAATACCGGTTATCAGCTAAAAAATTGGCACTATGTTTCTATATTCACCATGAATGGGCGAACGTCGAAAGAAAGCATAGATGTTCTGACTACAGTGTGGAAGTGAACTGGAGCCTTTAAGATGCCACAAGTAATCGTGGGCTCATGACGTCTTTAACCGTAATATCTAAACGTTCCACAAGTATTCGTAGTTTCACAACACCTTAACTAGCAAAACCTTTAATGGCAAAAATCTGCCACCTCAATAAAATAAGAAGTCAGAAGTCAAAGGTTCGAAAATATATTTGAAAAAATATTGATAGATTAAGAAATGATAATTACAGTTTGGCTAGCGGTTATAGATATGCTGTACGGCGTTCTCCCGACGTCATCTGTTGCGGATGCGTTACCAAATACATTTAGCAAGCTGATTCCATTTTAAATAATGCGCTGTATCAAATGTCAAAGACTAACAGGGTTATTGACTTTGGGGATTTATTACACCTACCCTTATCTTAAACGTTTCCTTCTTTTACCTGACATATCATGGAACGACGTACTATAACATTGTGGTCAGGCTATCCTGCTTGTTTATTGAGCTTGGGGAACAGGCAGTTTATTGGAAAGATAGCTAACAGACAAGATCAATGGAACGTCATATACAATAAATAACCTGTCTGCTTGATGTTCCTTTTTTCAATGTTTAATAAAAGTACTGTATGTGCCATTTTTTCTTTAAAACTACTTAATTAAGGTCTACAAATACAGTTATCTATGCCAGCAGATCAAATTCAAGATTCTAGACATGATGTGACTATCTTATCTATAAAATCTAACATGATAGTAACATCATAGTTCTTAACGATTCATATTATCAATTAAAATTTATGGAACTTCTGAAGAACACTTTTGAGATAGGGATAGAATAATATAATTCACATGAAGAGGTTACATAGCAGTCACTTCTGCGGAACCCAGCTATACCAAATCGATTAAAGAATTTTGAACCCACTATTTCTGACCTTCCTCAGGTGTTCGATGCTGAATGTGAATCGTCTCAGTCATCGTATATTCGGACTCAGGGATCATCCGGTTAAGAAACAATACCATTACAAACGTTTTGCAGGTGTTTCATATATGGCCGGAGAATTTGTTGAGAATCTTGTTTTATTCATCTCAAGCTATCTATATAAATAATGCATGAGCACACTAGTATAGTTCGTCTCAATATGACAAACGAAAATAGCGAATAAAGTGAAATTTATAGAGGAAAATGAAATCCTTTGTGAAAGTAATGGTACTATATATAGTATTCACACACTGAATGAATGGAAAAATTAATTAAAGATCTACAATATATCTAAAGACTAATTGTGATGATCAGAAGTATTCGAATATTTATACGAAATAGGAATTACTGGTATAGCCAATTTAGACCAAGAAGAACCAGGTGAGCACAAACGAAAGCATTGTATTTGGAATTAGAAATCAGGCGGTCATACAAACACGACACTAATATGTATATAATGGACAGTCTTTTCGATAAATTTTCTTCGAGTTCTACTATTAAGCATCAGATTATTAATCCGAAATGTGGCCAGATTTAGGGTAAAGCGCATCGTTTAAAGTTATAGCATGTAAATTTAGAACTGTCAAAATGTGTAAAATTGCCAATGTTCATATGTCTCATATGAAATGTTAACTTAAATCAGATTATATGTTAAGTAAAATGTTGAGATTAACGATTCACTAAAAAGTATTAGATGTACCATGCATATTGAGCAACCTAATTTTTGTAATTTCTACTCCCCTGAGGAAAATGGGATGGACAGTCATAATGTTTATTAAGAAATAAAACGCCACGTGTTTTGATCTATGGATAACAGTGCAACACATTTCCATTTTGTACTCCTTGAATTTGAGCTCTTAGTTTTTCTCCTTGAAGTTTGTAATGTGTAGTACCAATACACACCTAAATGAATCTGTAGCGTGGTGTCCAGTCCCAATTAACTATTAACACCGCTACCAAGAAACTCGTGCCAAATGACTCCATAAAATCCCCCGGACGCCAAATATTAGATGGCAATTAATGGACCAAATCGAGATATATTCGCAGGCGATCTCGTGGTATCGAAAGGATACCGAGATCGTGCCAGGATACAAGCTTGGCTACAGAACGTAACCGAATTCGCGCGAAGTTACAATCAAAGTGCGTGAATAATAATGGAAGCACAATATAGCTGTCATTAGCACAGTCAGACTAAAGCATATTAAAACAAGCACCGGTACAGTTGGTTATAATAATAATTGTTTTTATTAAACCAGTCGTGTTCTCGTGATAAATGTGAGTCACTACAAATCATCCATGCTACTGAACAGATTTCAGCGACTCAAAGAGTATGTGACTATTGAGTCAGTTGTACATTCATAATAACTGTTGTCCTCATAGAATAGTGTGACCTTCAGGACACATACAGGTCTTTTTTCATGTCGTCGTGGTTTTACGCTTATGTGCCTTGTTTATATGACCATCACCTATTACTTTATCCAATGTCTGTCTCTTTGTCATACTACGGGCTATTTTCAGCAGTATGAACGCTTATAATAAATGGAATAGCTAGTCGGGATGTTTGACTTCTACGGTCTATTTTTCCGCTTCGTTTCTCTTACTGTTTGTCTGAAGAAGCAAGTGTATGAAACATATACATCCGAAGTTCATTCTCGTATTTGATGCATCTTATTTCGTTGTTCTGAAGCTCGAATGAAATTGACAATTATGTGCGAGAATTGGCGATATGTAGATTTAGTTATCATCATCATACAATGAAATTGGAATCAGATAATCAGGCCACAGTTTCATATTCCAATCGGAATTACTGGTAATTCGTAATACTATTTCTAAACACTTGGCGTCACCTGAAGGACATTGTTCTCATTAGTTCAATTGATTTCATGTTAGATAACTGGCGTAAATCACCAACGTTTGTAATATTTGTCGAATGATTGGGGGCCTACTCGACTTAGACGGGAATGATCTGACCATTAGCTAACATCGAATTCACACCTCGCGATCAACACCTACCATGGATTAACTTTTCGTTGTATCAAGGTGCTATATATGCTTTGAAGACCGAACAATACAAAGAATAATACTACTGGAATATATTAGTTAAAGTAGGTAAAAGCGAAAGTGTGACCACCATCGCGTGGGCCAGTTCATAGCTTACGATTAACTGATGCACTTTAGTTGTCCTTGGCAGGAATTGACGATATATTTGATAACCAGTGACCAGACTTCCGAATGATTTAGCTACGTCTCATTGACATTTCACTGGCCCTACACTAGCAAGTGGACAACTTAGTGGGAACTGATCATATCAGCTTATCAATGTATTGGTATCTTTGCTATAAATCAAGTTAGATTTCAGCTTCATAGATAAGGCATTCGTCTCCTTCCTCTTGGAATGCGTGTTTTGATAACTGCGTTAACATTCGAGAAATTAATCTTGCTATAAAACGACAAAATATTAGTAGGTTATGTGTTAGGTTTATGTACAAAATGGTTGACATGCCTCCATTTAATGCAATAAACATTGGTATTCGATGATTCAAGGAAGAAATGTAGGACTGTAAATAAAGATCTATTCATCTACCTGCAATAAGACCTATAAAGTTCCCATCACTAATTCAAACACGAAATTTGTTTGAAATCGGTTTATTACAAACGCACTAACTCAACAACTCAAGTGTGTAGCTTTCAGATTGGCCGATGGAAGAGAATGGGAGTACTATATCTGAATATGAACTTACATATGAGTCACTACATTTTCAACCAATAAGGGAATATATATATATATACAAAAATATGTTTAGCTAATTAAATATCAGAATTAAATTAAATTTAATAAAAACACAATCCCATATTTTTCGTTACCACACTTTATCTCCAGATGGCAAGATTGATCATGTATATATTTATTTGAAAGGAGTCTACTGAAATATGTCAGTCGGGATAACAGCCAACAACATGATAAATTACTAAATTTTAAATCTTGTGAACTTTATCGCTTTAAGTGCAATGGAAGTTTATTGCTTTGACACGGTTCTTTGAGATTAACATAAAAGAATGAAACAGGTTTTCTGGGAAAACCAGGTTTTCCTGCGGGTTGTAGTCTTTCTTCCTGTGGAAGTAAGGAATTGAGCTATGTTTTATTAATCCCTTTGTCACGTTATGTTTATTTTACTATCATTATTGTAACCTTTCTTATATTACTATTTTTTTGTTGGCGTCTTTGATGATTATATATTTCATCTCCGACAGTCATCGAACAATTCCTCACTTAAACTAGCAACCAGGTGTTCAACACCAGATTCCATCGCAACACCAAATAAAACCAGCAGTTGTACTACGTGTATTCTATGATATAAAAGTCCTTAAAACTGTTCGAAACATACTTTAATAGCTATTAATGTAATAGTGAGTCCAAACCATATACGATTATGAAAACATGAATATATTTTATTGAAGTTACAGGCGAGGACTGTAATGGTACGCAGAATATTTATTATTTCATACAGACACCAAACATAGGGGTTAAATTTTATTCTAAGTTAAAACAGCTTGAATGATTAGATATGTACAATATTTTTCTAATCTCAAACACACTATCGAAAGTAGTTGTTTAAATAAATAAATTGTCCCAATTCAGATATTCCTATAAATGTTGTGAGTAAACATTTGTGCCGGTCATTATGCTTACACTTTCATTTCAATTATAAACTTATCCAAGTGAATATTTCATCTTAACACTGACAACTCTATTCTATTTTACAGACAATCCTGAATTTACATGCCATAGTTTTAAGTGATGTATTTTACTTTGAACCTGGCAACCTTTTGGATCATTACTATGAATATATAATTGTAGAACCTAAACAATATTTATTGGAAAAAAGATTCTGTATTCATATACCTGTGCTTTCATCTGATGAAGATTTTCCACCGAAATATCTACTCTCATTATTCTTCAGGTATCATGTTCTTTTGGTTTCTTGAGTCAGAGCAGTATGCGGAGCGTTCGGACTTAGTGTATAAACATGTAATACTCTACCATAAAAAAATTCACAAAATATATCGATAAAGATAAAATAAAAATTTTTAAAAATAAAATCATTGTTGATTTTCACTGACCAGAACTTTTTGCTAGCGGCTTTCGTAGCAAGTAACACAAATATACGAGAATGTTGTTGGTTACTTATTCGTTTTGTTAAAGAAAAATAATTCATATAATAGAACATTAGTATAATTCATCAAGTAGTGAGGGGATTTATGGAGATCGCAGTATTTAAACAGTTGAATTCACAAGTCGATCTACGCTGGACCCATATTAGGACAAAACGGCTATCCAATGCTTCTAGGTTTTCAGTGGTAGCCTAGCTTAAATTGACTCGTGATTTCAACTGTTAAAATTCATTAATTCTTGAGCTTAATTATCGGTGTACAGATTTCATTAAGATACACTGAGTATTGGTGCCGGTTATTTGTAGTCAGAAAACTTAGTATTTGGGAACATTCAAAATAGTATTATAAGTAGGAGAAAATGGTATTGAATATTTTTATAAAATATACAACTTCATCATTGGATGCTAAAGTATTAACGGGATGATAAAAAGTAAATGTGATAGCAATAGCTAATAAGTATTTGAAATACCCAATAAAAAACTCTTATGGGACTATCACGACATTAGATATAATGATTTTTCGGTAATAGAAATTATAGATTTTGCTGTCATAATACGAAACCAAGTATTAAGGAATAATTGTATATATATTTTCTCCTAAATATAGTGAATAAACATGCTAGTGAATAGTTGATTAGTACAAAGAAAAACAATTACATAATAAGTTTCATACACATAGTTCCCTTTATTACCTTCAAGAGAGTAAGAACAAAGATTGGTGCAGAATAATATGAATTCATTTTATTTTGTTAGATTCTCATCAGCTGTTTACAACCTAAAATATTTGAAATTCAACATTATTATAGATATTGACATACTTATACATAAGAGGATGATTAAGGATGAATAAATGTATCATAGTATAGCGAAGATTCCGATAGAGTTAATGAGGCCATAAAGTTTTGTTTCGAATAAATAGAGTTTAAGAGGGAAAGTTCCGGAACATTGAAATAGTGATTCGAACTCATGAAGATAGATTAATGGTAATAAAGAAAATATGAATTAAAATCAGTCAGTTATGTATGATATAATTTGAAAGAGTTGGAGTAATGACGCAATAAATAAGTAGAGAAATAAATGAAATAAATGGTAACAATAACCCCTTATTTCAATGTTCCGGAACTTTCCCTCTCAAACTCTATTTATTCGAGACAAAATTTTATGATCCCATTAACTCTATCGGAATCTTCGTCACACCATGATATATTTATTCATCTTTAATCATCCTCTTATGTATAAATATGTCAATATCTGTAATAATGTTGAATTTTAAATATTTTAGGTTGTAAGCAACTGATTAGAACCTAACGAAATAAAATGAATTCATATACTATTCTGCATCAATCTTTGTTCTTGCTCTCTTTACATAATAAGCGACAAATTTCTGCATTATGTTTTCATGGGTTTATTCACTGATTTTCATATTTAAACATTTAGAGGAAACTATTTAGAAATGTTAAAAACAAATTAGAAATGATCAATTAAAATTGAAATATGAGAATCTTTAATAATGGAAAGAATTCCTTGATTAGTATTATGTTTATGTTTTTGAGAATTTGTTTTGTTTTTCATAGATGATTGACATTTAGCACTTAGAGGTATTTCATGCCATTTTGTTGGTTCATTTGAACGTGAAGTTCTTGGTAAAGAATCATCATCCGTTGATGTTGAAGTAGAAATAGCTGAAGCATGTAATAAAGATAAATTCCATTTTTCTAAATGTTTATCAAGTTTTGTTTCGGATTCATCACTAGATTCTGAGTCTAGAGGATATCTTGGGACAGTAAGTTCAACAGGTTTATGAAATGTTAAACCTCTAGGACCACACATAACCATTGGACTGACCAATATAGGTTTGTCAGATGATTGTTGTGTTTCACATGGTAAATTATCTACGAGCAATTCATTTCCGCTTTCATAAACCTTTATTGAAATAGAACAAAAAGTGATTGTTCGTTAAGAGTTTATTTTACAAAATTAAACATCAATTTTAGCCTTTTGCTGATCAAGACCTAAGCAACTGGATGTTTGCTGAAATTTGTCGAACCCAAACTAGTCAGCTGGTACTATCGTATGATACATATAATTCTACATGTTGTGCCATAAGTGATTTTATAGTTCTATGTTGTACTTCACTGAGTTACTCTGTAAAGCGATTTCATCTACATTATTACCTATTATGCTCTATATGCTCTTATTTCGTTTAATATTTGTTTCAAAAAGCTGATGGTATTACTACCATCTATAAATTAACTTTTAAAGACCTAAGTTCAATATATTCGAACCCGCCAAAAGTGTACATATACATTTCCCTTCGACTGGAAAAGTGTGAACTCTACACAATTAAAAGATCTATTTGTTTAGACACGTGCTTTCATAACTCTGATGTTAGTTTGCATCATAATCGATTAATAGTTATTTACAAATATAATATCACAAAAACTATCCGAAAATAGGGTGAATTTATACAAATTAGAACATATATTGACCATTCTCTCTATCAGAGGACCATCCACTTGATAGTAAAACTTTCCAAAGTTTTGTGGCAACTATGTGCACTCTGTTTATACTCACTGTTAATTTAGTTTGAATCTGATTTAATGAGGTCTATTTTAACTGCCTAAATCGTTAAATACTATTTTTTTTATTTCTAAGGTTCTTTATGCGTGTCCAAACTATTAAATATTAAAAAAACTCATTGGTATTGGAAAGCGAAATATTTAACTAGAAAACTAGTATATGAAGATTGTTTCATTTTCGGACTGACTAAATCCAATGTATACTAAAAGAGTATCCATCTCATACTTTGTAAAAGTATATCATAACTTTTGATGAGAAAAAGTAAGATCAACTACTGGGACTTAAAGGTCAAGATAAATAATTTAAGAAATTGAAGCTGAATTCAGTTTAAAAACTCTTGAACATTGCATATACACAATTTCTAGAACCTACCCTAATAAATATTTTTTGCAGACCTTCCTCTTCAGAAATAGCTCCTTCAGGAATCCTCAAACAGACATTGTGTTCAGGTATTTCCAAAATTCCACCCTGTGAACCGAACTCTCCACACTTTTCGGCTAATATTGTTCTTGGTGATGTAGGAAGTGATGAAATACAAGATTGAGGATCAGCTACATTACTAATTAAATCTGCTGATGAAGGCTTTTGTTCATCATTTGTATGGAGATCTGAAGATGTAATATCATCAAAAACTAGTTGGTGTAAAGAAAGAGTTGGGCTGATTGTCGGAGTTTGACCGTCATTTGGTTCTAATTCATTGATTGGGTGGATATTACTAAAACCAGGTTTACTAAACGAATTTAAATGAAACATTAATTCAAACCAATTTCCTATGAAAAGTGATCAAAATTAAAGGATCTTGGATATAAAATAATGTAATGTTGATTAATATCAGTATATGAAATGCGGTCACCATGTCACATACTCTTGGTGACTATATACTGAATGCTAAGTCCACTGTGTTTTCAGATATGAAAATATGAATCTGGTAGAAAAAGTATCATATAATCATGTTTTTTACAGAATCATTGTTTTACTTAGGATTTCACTTCTAGCAAACACTTTCTTATCAGTATTTCTTACTATCAGTTAAGAGATTAGTGAATTTAGTAGTTTTGTTCTCTCAACTGTATTAACCAAGGTTTATTGATAATGAACTTATCTCGAAAAAATCCAGGACATTCACTTCTGTTTCAAATAGATTTGTATATTCTACTTAATGTCAACAGTAATTTTAGCTTTATGTATCACACCTAACCTTGAACTGTAAACGTTTTGCTGAAGTTACACTTTATATTATTTAAGTTTATGTTACGTAACTTGTACTAGACGAATGGATTTTTTATCATGATACAAGAGTTTATACTTAACGGAGGAAAAAACTGTTTTAATATATTTGTTGATTATCACGTTTTCTATAACAAATTAATACCATTACAAACGATGAATAAGAAATCCCTGTTTATGCGCCTAGTGAGATATTAACTCATAGATTACGCAGGACAATATAACAATCTTTCAACGCCGGAAAACTATGATTAGTGTTTTCCACGTGCTCAATGATGACACTGAGGTTAAAAGATGAATTACCTAGAATGACCACCTCATTTTGTATTTTTCAGTTCGACAGCTCCTCTGGAGCAAGTTATATTGGTCGAAGCTCTAGGAATTCACAGTTTCATGCTCATGAACACCTCCTAGCGTGACTAAGCAAAGGTCTGATGAAGAAAGTGAGCAGTTCGATATTGGCCCATTTAGTACAAACTGATCATAAGCGCCAGTATAAACTAATCCTTTTCAATTATTTATAATGTCAGTAATTTTTTGCTAAAGCTTGTTAGACTCAAAGTCCTACAAACGGCTGAAGCATTAGCCATCCGGATAAAGAAACCGGAACTATGAGTACAGAGGAAATATCTTTAACCACTCCTCCGCCCTTGGCCAACCTCTAGGCCAATTAATCAATAGTAATCTTAGTTTTTGAATGACCTACTTTGACTATTGTACTTACGACCTTACGTAGTCAAATGTAATTGTCAATGTTATCACATGCTAAATTCACATGCTTTCAACAATTCACTTTACCCTTAACCTGGCCATTTTTCAGATTATCAATTTCGATGTATAAATGTAGAACCTGAAGAGAATTTATCGAAAAGAATATTCTTCATTCAAATATTAGACTTTCCACATGATGGTGATCTTTAAACGATTAACATCATTATCAGAAGGGGTTTGTGGAGATTTTTAGAAATTTTCACAGATTTAAATCATGAGTCAGTTAAAACTAGACCACCATGAAAAACCTGGAGGCATTGGACTGCCGTTTCGTCCTAGTATGAGACTCCACAGCAGTGTGCATCCACGATCCCGCACCCCGCTAGATTCAATTGACTCATGATTTTAATCAGTGAAATTTCTAGAATCTCAACAAAACCCCTTCCGATAATAATCATCTGCTCACTAGTGACTGAAATCAGGAGATACTCGTGGAGTTCTAGTGAGAAGCCGTTACCAGTGGAGTTCGACCAGATCTGTTGTGAGATATCAACTCACTGAAGACAATGGTGTACGGTGGTGCAACTTCGTGGATTGGTTGAAGTTAGACATTAACACCGTTGGATGACGGCTCAGTAGTTAAGTGCTTGCGCGTGAAACCAGTAGGTCCTGAGTTCGAATGTCGCAGGAGGCTTGATTGTGGATGCGCACTGCCGAGGAGTCCCATACTAGGACGAAACGGCCGTCCAGTGCTTCCAGGTTTTCCATGGTGGTCTAGCTTCAATTGACTTATGATTTCAACCTGTTTAATCAATATGTTTGTTATTCCTAGGTATTGATTCGGATTCTATCGTTTTGTCATTGTCTGTAAACGTTTCGAAAAGAAAAAAAACAGAACAAAACATCTATTTAAATGTAAATAACCAAGAGCATTTACGCAAATTAGCATTGCTTACTTTTCATCAAAGGATTGATCAAATCGTGGATGTTTTATTGACATTGATTCAATATGTAGCCTTAGTGTTTCTAATGAAAATGGTGAAATGTTCATGGATAAAATATCTAATTGTTTGTGAAAGAAAAAAAAATAAAATAAATTAATCTTATTTTACATACTGAATGATGATTGATTTATCAAGAAAATTTTGGTCAAGTAATAATTTAAATAAGAATAAAGAAACAGTTAATTCAACTTATAGTTTGTGGGGAATGTTTGTAGTTCAGGAGAATGATTTTAACAAATTTGAAGGCGCGGATCGGCAAAGCAAGAACAGCATATTTACAACTGAGAAACGTCTGGAACTCAAAGCAACTGTCAACCAACACCAAGGTCAGGATTTTCAATACAAATGTCAAGACAGTTCTACTGTATGGGGCGGAAACCTGGAGAACTACGAAAGCCATCATCCAGAAAATACAGGTGTTTATTAACAGTTGTCTACGCAAAATACTTCAGATCCGTTGGCCGGACACTATTGGCAACAACGTACTGTGGGAGAGAACAAACCAGATCTCAGCGAAGGAAGAAATCAGGAAGAAGCGCTGGAAGTGGATAAGACACACACTGAGGAAAGCACCGAACTGCGTCACAAGGCAAGCCCTCACATGGAATCCTCAAGGCCAAAGGAGGAGAGGAAGACCAAAGAACACATTACGCCGGGAAATGGAAATAGACATGAGAAAAATGAACAGGAATTGGATGGAACTAGAAAAGGAGGCCCAGGACAGAGTGGGTTGGAGAATGCTGGTCGGCGGCCTATGCTTCATTGGGAGTAACAGGCGTAAGTAAGTAAGTAAGGCTGAATGGTCTGATTGCAAAGCTTTTTAAATAGCATAATCAGTTGAAACTTTAAAGAAGTGAGTGAGCTAACGGTATTCCTCAACAATTGATTAAAGGTTTGGTTTCTAACCATCCCGATTGGTGAACCTGGCAAAAAAATTAGTTTAGCTGAATAACATTAATTCAGTAGGGGATTATTGGTCAAAAACTGGTACTTTATGGTCTTCATCAACTTGACATTGATAATACTGCTGAATCAGTTCGTATGTTTACTGAGATTTGAGGAAGATATCATTTTCCGTTTGAAAGGTAGGGTTACATAATTAATTAAAAGCTAATAAATTAAGTTTATTAATGAATCACTGGGTCGATTGAGGAATTAAGATGTTAGTGCCGATTACTTCCTGTTAATTACTGGTCATAACTGATTTTACAAAATATATGAATCAGTTAAAAAAATATTTCGCAAACTAGATTTTTTCATGACATACATGATCACGTAAGCTTGAATCCAGTGATCTTAGTAATTAACCGTGTCACGTGTTTTAACCTGGGATTTGAATTTCAACCCAAAGAACTTGTTTCATTGGTGAGTAGAAAAACATTATCTGAACGACAGAAACTGTATTTAAAACAATTATAGATTAAGAGGAAGGAAACCTTTATCGTTTATACAGTAATTTATTTTGTATCATATGTTTAAACATAGGCCCATCCCCTACTGGTAGTTAAGGCTGTTTTGATAACATTAAATTAGGTAAATAAAAAGGCAGTTTATCGATCAATCACGGCTCAGTTAACCTGGCCTATGTCACCGAATCGATGTGTCAACCACATACGAGACACAATATATTAGTATTTCAGTCAAGTGACAGTGCACATCGGATATTCTACGAACAATTTGCAATTTTCCCGACTAAACACAACGAATAGCTCTTTGAATGTAACATACTGAGTTAGTTTCCTTAGAAAATACTTTTCTATGGAACTTTCAAAGCTCAACACAAATGATCTTTGTTATCTTGTAAGTCTTTAATAAATGTGATGTCAGTGATGACGCTGAAATCGCTAACCAGCAAAGCATTCGTGTGAATAGTCAATAGACTATTCATACACCAATGAAGTTTGTGAGGTTAGCTAAAGTAGCTGTATATATTGCAAGGGTATCACTTGTAGAAACAGACATTCCATATTAATTCTTCAAGTTTATTCGGATTTTTTTAGTTTGTCCTATTCGTCTAATAATAATGACCACAATCACTATTGCATTTACTGACCATTCATACTAGGAGAATATTGAAAAGTCGTGACCAAATAAACATGTGAAATTAATTTTTTAAATCAGTTATCAAGGTGCTACACATTAATTGTTCATTCTTGTCACTTTCATGTAATTTAAATTGTGTACCATAAAAACAAAAGTCATAGTGATTTTGAATTTACATTGGAAGCGGAATTTTAAATGAATTTCTTTCTGAGAGTTTAACTCGAGTGCAAACCTCTTCAAACACTGGGATCTCATCTTTTAGGCTACTGTGTGACAATTCAGGGAGCATTAGTAAGTTCTATCCTATTTTGGAAACTCATTGATATCGAATGAAAAGGGAGAAATTCAAGTTTCACAGCGAGGAAGTTTAGTACTGGGATGTTAAGTAAGAGATCACTCTAAGAAATAATTCAGAAGCTGATCCTAAGTACTTTGTCAAGTAAGATCACGTAATATTGCTAGTTCTAATTAAAGAAAACGATAGGTTACATCACAAGGTACAAACATGTGCTCGGTTACAAATTGTTAAGTGTTAAATTAAAAGATATTTGATTGATATAGACCAACAGATCATGACTAATATTTCGTTAAAATCAAAGATAAAGTCTACTCTTTGTCTAGAATCCTTACTAAAATCAAATTTTTGCAGTTTGAAGTCATAATTAAGATCATGTGAAATAATAATAATAATAGTAATAATAATAATAATACTCTATCACCTGTTTGTTCACTTATTTCTTTGAATTTAGTTTCTTCTTGATTCGTGGGATTCGCATTATCAAAATTACATGTACAACTATAATAATCTTTAGTTTTTGATTTAAATGATGTATCTTTATTGGTATTTTCCATCAATTCATTTGCATGACATACTGGCACATGACGAAATGGAGGGATGTACTTCTTGTCTTCAGGTACTGTTGAACTAACATCATTTTTGATCAAACCATTCATTTCCAGTCTTGTTTCTTTGGTATTATGAGATGAGTGTCTTATTTCCTCTTCCTCACTGCAAATATTGTTAGTACAATTTGTTGGTCTCGGTGTTTCTGAATCTAAAATTCAATCAGACAGCATGTTATACATAGCTATGTTGTTATGGTAAAATAAACAAATATAGAATAGTTTATCCAATTTACATATAATTAATTAGCTAATTACAAAAAAAAGAAACGATGAAATAATCCATATAATTTGTATGAATAAGAATTTGCATTTGACCACATTTAGAATGTCAAATATCATATTAATAGTAGATCTAATCAATAAAACTGACTCGATTTGTTATGGTTGTTTTTCTAACATTTTTCTTCTCTCATAAGCAATATTTACCCATTGTAAAGTAAAAAGAATCTACGAAGCATAGACAAAGAAATAATTGGGTTCTAGGATTAAAGGGTTATTTTCGACATCAATAGGACGGAATATTGAGAATTAATGACGAATGGACAACTGCCCTGATTCATTGGAAGTGTATACATGTAAGCGAAACTCATGTCTTATTCAACAATAAACACCATACAGTTACACTACTATTGTAGTGAAGGAGAACACAGGTGAGGACAAGCGAATTATATTTAGCATAAAATTACAGAGTTACTTGGTGAAATAGAAAAAACCATACTATAATACTTAATTTGCAAAATGTTCAATAATTGTCTCGAACTTCGTTGTTCTTGCATTTCCATACCAACTGCTTTCTAGTCCCGTCCTTCCTTTCCTGATCTTCCCCATCTTCTGATGCCAGACATTACATTCCTGACCCGCGTCATATACTATTGCCTTGATTCATTGGAAGTGTACACATGTAAGAGAAACTCATGTCTTATTCAACAATAAACACTATACAGTTACACTACTTTGTTGAAACTTAATTGATTACATTTTCAAGTGGAATCATTCAAAGAAACGGTTTGATTCCTATTTATAACGATTTGGGAATTGCTCACTCATTCCCAATTCATTTGATTCCATAAATTATAGTTCCTATTAAAACGTTGATTATTTCATTTCGAAGCTAGTCATCAGTGAATATATCGATATTATTAAATTAGACATTTTACTAAAGGTTCCATATATAATTCAAAGATGGTAAAAATCTTATTATTGACCAGTCATTCATAAATGTATCTAAGGTATTACGAAAATGTACATAGTTTATCTGTCAGTTGTTTAATGAAAAGTTTCAAATTGTGAAAAGGATTCTTAAATAATAACAATCTCTCTGCAATGTAAATTCATCCGTGAATGATCTTTTGATCAAGCCATAATATTCTCATGATTTATTTAAACAAAGAAAAAAAGATATTTGAAACATTAAATTACAAACTACTTTTGATTAGACCATAACGCTTTACAATCATAAAAGTATATTTTCTGCATTTTTTTTCCAACTATTTCGATTAAACATTATTGAGACATGTCACATTTCAGTAGTTGAGATCATGAGTCAATTAAGGTTAAACTACCATCAAAAACCTGAAAGCACTGGATGGCCGTTTCATCCTATTGTGAGACTTCTAAGCAGTGCGCATCCATGACCCACCTAGCATGATTCGAACCCGGGTTTTACATGATAGTCTCGCTTCAATTGACTCATGATCTCAACTATTGAAATTACTGCAATCTCCACGAAGCTCCCTCTGATATTAATCAATATATGCTCACTAGTGACTGGATTGAAGAGGTATATCCTGGAGTTCTAGTGAGAGGCAGTGACCAGTAGGGTTTGACCGGGTCTGTTGTGAGATAGTAACTCACTGATGACAATGGTAGATGTGTCACTCAATTTCGTGGATTATTTGAAGTTAGACATTCACACCGCTGGATGCTGGCTCAGTAGTCTAGTGGTTGGGCGCTCGCGCGCGAGACTGATAAGTCCTGGGTTCGAATCCCGTGAGGTGAGGTCGTAGATGCGCACTAATGAACAGTCCCACAATAAGACGAAACGACCGTTCAGTGCTTTTAGGTTTTCCATGGTGGTTTAGCTTCAAATAACTCATGATCTAAACTATTGAAATTACTACAATCTTCACAAAACTCTTCTTTTATAAACTACAGTAATTAGAATTAAATCATTCAATGAATTTTTTATGTAAATCATCTTTGTAATAGTAACATATTTGATTTTTGAAAGAAAACAAAATGTAAATTATGAATATAAATGTAACCTAGATTACATAAGTTTATTGTAAACTGTATATGGATAAAAATGAGTAACTTATTATTATACAAATACAAGAGAGAATAACAGACGAAATTTACAAATCACTTTTTATACAAGTTTTCAGTGGTAAACGATGGATAAATGTGTTCTATCAGAAACATTTTATGTAAATAATAACATTTTAATCAACTATATATTTCTGCTATATAGAGAAATGAATAAAACCGATAAGGTTTACGAATTTAATGGTATTGTAATTGATGCAAAGTGTATAGATTTTGAATGTGACATTATGTAATACAGTTTTGTGTTTGATTAGCTAAGCTATACAGTTGAGTAAGACATTAATTTATAGAAAACTATATATTTGGAAATGTTGAATGAATATGACTAGAACTGATGATAAAATAGATAGTGGAGTTGTGATATATTCAGTTTGCCTAGTGAATTACCTTATAGAATCAAATACATTTCTATATAATATATAACAATACAACTACTTTCAAAGTTTAACAGTTTTCCTATTAACCATATACTCATATCAAAAAACCTCATCATGATCATTTTAATAATTGTAGCTTTGAACTACAAATTAGTTTAATTTTGAGATGGTGGAGAATATTTGTAGCTCAGGTGGATGATTTTGGTGGAGTTTTGTTTTCTGAGCTGGATGGTTTGGTCGTGAAGCTTTTATCGTTCTTCTGAATGGCATCATCAGTACAAACTTCAGGTAGAAGTGAAGTGTTCGAATTTCTCCATTAGTTTAATTTTTAGAAAAAAGTGTAGACTTTCGAATTTCGGCTTAGTCAATTAAATATAACTTAAATACTACAAAAAAATGAAAGTAATGAATTCAGTTTCTTGCTAGACTATGAATTTACACTATAGATGAAGATTAAATTAGGACAAACCAGCTTTATAATCATCTCCAATTTTCGTCGATCCTTAATTTGACATTAGTTCCACAGGTATCTTTGAAATAAGCTATTTCTTTCTGAAAATGTACTTAAACGTTTTATGTTTAATTTTGAAGACATAACATTTATCAAATTGATATCGAAAGGAAGACAAATTCAAAGATCTTCCATGGGATGCAGTACTTTCAATAGGATACAATCATATCTACCATTATTGATGTAAACTAGCTAGGAAAAATGAAACACTTTTTGGACGATAGTCAAAATGAAGTTGAAAGAAAAATATAATCTTTATTGTTTAATGTATAAAGTATTCTTTGCACTAATCGATCACTGAGAAGTAATTAATATAATATTTTTATGTTGTGCGGTGTCCTATTCTGAAAGTGATACTCTTCTTGACCCCGAGAGAGAGAGAGAGAATGAAGCTTTTTATTGACTGATTGAATCAAGTATTTATTGCTTAGATATAAAAGTCATATTTTTGAACCATTTGCGATGTGTTTCATTCCTTAGAAAGAATGACATATCTTAACAAGTAACGTGCACCGACCATTCGGTCTATATCCGACTGGCCCACTGTATTAGATGTTGTTGAGTTTTTGAGGCTGATCAAATTCTACCATTTAAATTGCAATCTGGTCACTAGTTTTAATGATTCATATTTACCATTTACTTGGTTTGATTTTAATTATTTAATATGAATATCAGAAAGTCTTTAATTTACGTTTCACGAAAGTTGTTACCTGACATCAAAGTGTCTCAGGTCAGTAATCAGCTGCCTAAAGATTTCAGGAATTTATACAGATTGCTCCAGGTTGTCAAATATATAACCTGATTTATTCAGGTACAGATTTTGTTAAAGATTTTTAACCACTTCAAGCAAAAATACAGCTGAATTCAGAAGTCATTCCCAATCTGTGTAAACTTAAACTTAATATTGTAGTTTTTAATCAGGTTTATTGTAAGTTTTTCAAAACTACAAGTTAATTCACAATAATTCAAATATAAGATTTTTAACAGGAAACTTTTACGTAGGTTTTGCTATTCTAAAGGCAGCATCTTTATTTACATGTTAACATTTAACAACTAATGCATTCATTTCCACCGACAGTTGAAGTAGTCAAAAAACCATTACACTTCATCAGATATGTGATTAACATCTAAATATATAAATTAGTCAAGTGTTTATAAGAATGCAGTGGTTCGTGAATAGTGTCATCAAAAACTTACTCATGATAACCTGTGTTTAGTTGGCATTAAATTAAACTATATACCATCAAGCTATTCAGCTCTGTTAAAGTTAGAAAATTCAATTAAATACTGGTTTGGTATCAAGTGAGATATCTATAGCCTAAAACACATAAAGTCTTACGCCCCCAATAAAAATATACTATATGTTAAACTAAACAGAATATGATGCGATACGACTATGAAGATGCATACCACTCATTGTAACGACGTCATCACCTCCTTCTTGTTCTTCATCAATTAACTCATTGATTTTTAATTGACCAATTTCTGATTCCTCACCAATCCATACCTTTTGACAATACAAACAAATGAATATACTTTGAGAAATTCAAAAACAAAGTGCAAAATATAATTGAAAGTACTCTATCGTATTCATGGATTATTAGAATTGATACGATTGATCTTTTTTGGTTAAACAACAGCATTAGAACAATGGCATTATAAATACTAATGAAACATTTTGTGGTAATCAAATTGGTTTGAATGTGATATTCGCTATAAAGTGACATGATTTAGGGTGTCATTAAAATCATAGAGCAATAACCAACTATGTCATACCAAATAGTTAATACTCATTATGATACCTGTGAGTGCAAACTTTTGAGGAGTCTCCTAGTCAGATAGATCAGCTACCTAGTACGTTCTAGTTTTTAAAAACACAACTGATATCAATCAGTAATGAATACAAGTTATAAATGACAAAATAACACTAATTACCTGATAATTTTATTCTTCTACAAATCCTAAATAGAGATTACTCATTAAAAATTACAACTCATTAACAAACATCTTGTCTAGTTTTCAAAAGTGTCATAATTTCTAAAATATTACTTTCTCTAATACATTCACAAACTATATTTAAAACCAAAATTTCAAACAAAATACTGATTTACATTCGTTTATGAACGAGATAATAGAATTTTAATTTGTCAAAAGTAAATCATCTCTGATGCTTAAAGCCTGTACTTCTCAAATGCTAAAAAGAAATGATTGAATCGACCTAAAAGATGATTATTTTTAAAGTTTTTTTTAAAAAAAATGATTTCCATGATTTCGATAATGACTCTAGATTGCTCGTATAGGTTTTATACATCATTGGTTCAATCGATAAATCACGGTATCATTACTTTATGTATTAATAGGGCACAATGCCATAAGTTATAATATTAACCTGTAGTAAAACAAAGAAAACATGAATAGAAGAGTGACAAGCATTGATAAAATACTTGCTTAATTTCATCTGGTGTCTGGAAACTATCATCAAGAAAAATAATCTTGATAAATCAATTAAGTATAAGCCTATTGATTTTAATCAGTGAAAATCAATCGGCTTAATTCTATGTATACGTTACTTGGTGATGCTAAAATAAAGAAGACAAATAAAAACTATTCAATTATATATTCTAACATGTAAGGTCAGTGCATTTTAGCAGTTCAGATTACGACCCATAATTTAGAACTATTAAAGGAATTTTGATGAAGTGCCCGCACATGACCCTATCGGTGACAAAACCCAACACCTTCAAGTCTCATGGCCAATGCTTTACCCTAGAACTACTGAATCAGTATACAAATATATGCATATTAAGCGTCAATAAAGGTTCAGTTTTAGATTATTTGTTGGTTGATGTCGCATATGTCTGAGAATTCTCATACTGGGATGGAATGATTGTCTATTGCTTTCTGGTTTTCAGTATTCGTTCAACTTAGATCAGTTCGTGGTGGTGAATAAGAAATTTGGAAATCTTCACAAACTCATAACAATTTGCTTAATCAACAGTTTATTCACTTTGAGTGATTAGGAAAGCCAGTTGTGAATAAAAATATTTCTTTAACGATAATAAAATGTCTTAAAAGTTGTAAACGCAAATAAATGAAGACAAAATTCCTGATTACCGGTGAATTTTGTTGGTGTCTTATAACTTCAGATAAATTTCGTAACCACTCAATTTCTGAAAAAGAATTTTCCTTTGAAGTAATGTTTAACAGTGGCACAGTATCGGTTATAACATGTGATTTATATTGACGCAAATAAATTACAGAATTCCATAGGGTTGTAACCATCTCTTTGATGGTAGGACGTGTACGAGTGGATACTCTTGATGGAATGAATAAAGCACTTGATGTTTTGTTAAATTGCCAATAGTGTTTTAATAAAACTTTTAGTTGATACTCAGATGATGGATTAATTAATATCACTATTGGAGGGATTCCGAGAATAGTAAGTCGTTCAATGGCTGTTGGGCCAATATCCAGAAGGCAATGGTAACCTCTTTTCATGCACTCCTGTTTAATAACATGGAAAGAGAACATTACTCATTATACTAATCTGAAAGAACTATAATCATTAAAATAATTCGTTTTAATAGTCGATTGCCTTTTAATAAATTACAATAAAACTATCTCAAACACAAACCGGATCCTTAGTAAACTTATGTAGTTGAATATTAAATAAGGTGAAGACGTTACAACGACGAAAGGTTTCTTTACCAACGAAATCGTTTATCAAAGCGATACACAATTGTATTTGTAGTTATTATTTACATATGGCGGTATGTAATAAAAATAAAGAATTAATACATCATTAACATTAAATGATATCGTCAATACGAAAACTTCCTTTGCAGAAAAGTTTTTATTTTACCTAATAAATCAGTGAGTTTCTTTGGTTGTCACTGAACATTTTTATAAAATGAATAGTTTTGTTTCGGTAGATGAAAAACAAAAATTGTACTCATTTTGTGCCTAGAAAGAATACGGTTTTTCACTGGATAACTGTATTCGCCTACGGATAAGCGGTCAGTCAGTAGGAGTATCAGTTGGATTAACTAAATCGTAATTTATAAATTTCATTAATAATCATGTACCTACTAAACAAATTAGTAGAAAAGATATGAGATAATTATTCACACAGTAATAAAGTAAAAATATGACAAGTTTATTCTTAATCAGATGACTGCTCAAATCTCAATCACCAAACAGTCCGTGGATTATTTAATTTTTATGTAATACCATGTTAAAATTTCATATAAGAACAATGAGTTCTAGAGGTCTCATAATTTTACAGATGATGATTAGCTATTATCAAGCTGAAAATATTTGAACTAAGAGGTCAGCCATTTAGTAACAACGTAAAACTTCGTACGTACGTACTTACGTTCGAGTTGCCATACCACATTAGCACAGAAATACAATCGTCCATTCAAATCCCGTAGTAGTAGAGGTGGCAAGAGTATAAACAGTAATCGGAAAGATTAGGGTTTGAAGATGTTATTTGAAGAGTATAATCCAGTGAAACAAATTTGGGAAGAGGAAAAAAGGGAAATGAAGAACCCAAAAGATTAGAATTTGGGAGAACATAAAGAGTGGATGCACCTGCACCATTGCAAAAGATTTTGAGCCATCGGTTGTTATCATCTCACGGATTCCAACCAGGTAGTCTGCATCTACCAACATGACTCAGTCCACTTGTCAGTGACTTCATGAATTTGCTCCATGTTTTGGTCTGGCCACCCCTAGATTTCTTCCAACCTACTCCTACACCATTGAACATCGCAGGTCGAAGCAGTTGGTGGTTGGGCATACGTGACACGTGTCCCAGCCATCTCAACTGATGAAGATTCACTACTTCATCAATTGATTTGCTATTCTGACCTAGTAACAACTGCATTACTCGGTACTCACAGGATATACGAGCAATGTTTCGAAGACACCTACGATCGAATACTAGTAACTTACGACTATCCTCTACTCTTACTGGCCATGTTTCACTGCCATAAACTAGGACGGAGCGAACTGCTGCGCAGTAAACCCGTCCTTTGGTTGGTAGACGGATATCTCACCTACGCCATAAATGACGGAAGTTGGAAAAGCTAATCGAGCCTTCTGTATCCATGCTGAGATTTTGTCACACAAGACCATAAGGGCTGATGAGACTTCCAAGATAAGTGAAGCGGTCGACACGCTCAACTACTTCACCCCCTATCATTAGTTTGTGTGTCGATGCAACCCAATCCTGAAGCAACATGTTGCATTTCGAGGGGGAGAATCGCATACCGAACAAGCTAGCATTGTTGTTAATAGTGGTCAGAAGACTCTGAATTTTGTCAGCGTCTTCACCAATTAGAACTATGTCATCGGCATATTCTAAGTCAAATAGTGGATCTCCCGGTAGAAGTTCAACCCTTGGAAATCTAGATGAGGAAATTGTTATCTTTAAAAGCACATCAACGACAAAGGACTTTATATACGAAAGGTAATTGAGATACCTGGTTAAATATGAATAATCATTCCGGATTTTGGTTTATTTTAAGATTTTTTTGAATTTGAATGACAGGAAACATTTGGCAAGAATGTTGACATACTCATACTCATCTTTCCAGATGAACAGTGAAAGGTATCATTAAATCATATTACAACTATAAATTAATTATTGTTTATGAGGAAGTGAATATAACTGCCATGTTTTTTTTGAATTATGCTTTGTAATGAAGTGAACCACTAATCAGTAATTTAAACGAAATACTGCTAAACAGTATCTACTTAAAAGTGATAAATTCGAACCATTATCTAAATATGCAATATGGAACTAAGTCATTTTTATTGTTACTTTAACTGTCCTCACCGAATTAATTTTGATCAGCTTGGAATGAATTTTGCTAGAAAGTAGAGATATTTTTATTTGCATATCATTTGCAATCATAGAAACTCTATAGTTTTTGTTTCAAAAATATGTAACAGTTACTCAAGGGGCTAAGTTTCATAAATTATTTGAGAAGTATTGGACAGTCTAATTAAAGTCATACAAAATCAATGAAATAATGTTGTACGAACTGTTTGAAAATACTGAATAAGTAGTTGTTTATCAGGTATTGTAACAAATGTCAGAAAACAGTTCATAGATCAATAAAGAATATAGCGTTTAAAGGGAATAGCAATGGACTGATTATTCAATACAAACGCACTAGGAGGCAATTAATTTTAAGCGTAAATAAGGCAAATTAATCCAGTGTCTTGTAGTAGGTCAACATTTCAGAATAAACTCTTAACGAGCCTCTGCACAATCAAGGTTGGACAGTAACTAGCAGTGGAATCCAGGTGGCTCGTTTCGTTCAATTTAAGACATATTAGCTGGTTTTTTCTGCATCTCAGGGTTTATATTCGACTGAAACTCAGAATATTGCACTCTTGACGCTTAACGAATTATCTGCTAAGCTTCTGAGTTCAAATAGCGACTAACTTGTGCAATGATTCCGCATTTCATTAAAATGTTTAGTTAAATGGTAATATCGAGTCACTCTACTGAGGATGCATATCTGTTAATAGATGTTGATCAGTTCTATGCACTAACATCAACAACGGGAAATAACAAACCCTTACAAGTAAAATGAATTTTGTATCATTGAATCCCCATTTATATCGCTTCTTTTACTCATTTTATTGGATATTTGTCTATACTTATCAACGTGTCTTTATGGATTTCAGAGTGTGAAACACTTACAAAGTTGTTCAGTGCTTTGATTTTCTGAAAGACGATTTAATGATAATTCTATATTTAATTAGAAGTGAAACACAATCTAGTAATAAAATAACTTACATTTATTGCACTCAATCTTATCAAACCTAATGGTTTATTATTATAACTATTTTCTTCATTTATTGAATAGACGTTATTACTATTATTGATATTGTTAGATGTAAAAGATGAACTAATCGGTGGAATAATGAATTTAATCGGTTTTTCAATGGAATAATCCAGTTTAGTTGGTATTATGGATGACATTTGTGTGAGACGTTGCCGTGCCAATTCACATAATGGACCAAAAATTACAACTGGCCGAGGGAAAGGAAATTTATCCAGTTGTATAACTCTTTCATATGGTGGAGGAGAAAATGATTCCTGAGGATTCTCCTAAAAATATAAAAAAATTATCAACTTAGTAACGATGTGATGCATTTGCCAAATCTATGGTTAATCATGCTTATCTTTTGATGATCAGTAGCAAACATCGAAACGAACATACAGAAACCTTTCTTAGTTCCGAATATTTCATAGAATACTTTACCATAGAGTTTCAGATTATTTCTCTTCTACTTAGCAGACGATATTGAGATTCACTCAAAGAAACATAATTTGTGAATTCAAAGTATGTTTAGTCAACTTCTTTATACACTTTTGTCTATAACAGAGTCAAACCACTCCTAACCAAGTTGGCTACGTCAAAAGATGTCATAAACCACAACCACTAACCCTCTTTTAAACCTATCTTTGACCTCTAGATTTCTAGTTGCAAATCGGTATTTTCTAATTCACATGATGTTACTGTAGTGAACAAGAACACCAGTGGGGACAATCGAATGTATCTGACACAAAATTACAGGACTGTTAATATAATCTAACAATCATATAGTAAATTTTTAATTTGCAAAATGTCCATCAATTGTCTCAAAATGACTCATACTTCATTATTCCTGCGTTTTCATACAAATTGCATTCTGCTTTCATTCATTACTGTTCGATCCTCTTGTCTCTCTGCTGTCAGACATTCTGTTCACGACTAACATCATATGCTACTTATGTCAATATAAGTAGCACACACCACATTACTACTATAGTTATCACAATAATCCGAGATAACATAACTTCTATTTCGTGTTATATTAAAATACTTTTTACTATACAGATTATAACTCACCACCTTATAGCTTTTTTTACCACTTCTACTATGAACTGTAAGTTTTATAAATAGTATTTTGTAGGTGTTATCAACATTAAGTTGATCACTTTCAATGTTAAACACTGACTGATTTACCTAAAACTGGTATATCTATGCCTTGTACCGTATTTTGTAATGCAGCCTATATATTTATAACTGTATAGCTTGAAGGTGGAGATAGTGGAAACGTCTCTCTCTTCAGACTGTTTTTCAGTTCTAAAAGAGTGATGATTCTGAATCAAATTGAGTGACTTCAACAAATTGACTTGTTAAATGAACATGGTTCATATAATCGTTCAATAAATTATCCTAAATATTACGTAAACAACTAACTTTAAAAAGCTAACTTATTGTTAAAAACACACATCGGTGGTTGAGGACATTGGATGACATAGCTCGGATTTATTCAGTGACCCAAATTCATACACTATATCTTACGCTAAATATTGAGCTCTAGTTTTCCCCTATACAAACATTTTTGCTGAACGTTTTTGGACCATATTCCTAACATTTAGTCATTTTCATTTTTCCTATGCCTTTAGATCTCCTTCACTATTCATCTTATTATTTCCATTTGATTTAGTTAATGTGGCATGACAACTTGGGTCAAACCATATATGTGTCATGATCTAAGCTGATTATGATTGGCTGACCTGTTTTATGACCCTTTTTACACCGGAATGAGTTTGTAGTGCAGAGGAACCTTTAGTGGAGACACTCAAATAAAATCATACTTCGTTTATTACAGCTGTTTATATTTTCCCCGAAGATTTGTAGACAAATTATCCTTAATTAAACTCGAAACATTGAACTTGCAAATCTCAGTGACTAACAGCAAAAATGGATTATAGTGAAATGGTCTAATATTTCATGATTTGTCGAAGTAATTAAAATAACAATATTTAATGGTAAAAATATTCCACATATTAATCGAGTCCATGAAACTATTTATGTGAGTTGATTTGTCTAGATTTACATTCATTTTATTTTATTGACATATTTGGGATTATATTTTTTTTAGTGGATATAATTAATAAGGGAGATTCACGTACACCAGACGGGTAGAGGAAGAAATGAAATTCATTTGTTAAAACGTATAGCAAATAGAAGTACTGCATAGTTGTTCAAATGTAATACTATCATATATTTTATTTATTTATTTATTTGAACGCATAAATATTGGTACAAGAAGGCACCAAATATATATGCTCCACCCTTTGTGTGGAGGCTGTGACATGCCCGGATGCCCAGACCGAAACAGGTGATTTTCTTAGGGGACCACACCCCAAGCCTTTGACCTAAAGGTCTAACCCACAAGGCGGTGGAGCATCGTAAGGAGATGCAGTCACATGGAAGTCGGTGACCAACAATTGGTTCATACGCCATTTGTTTCTTCAGGATACTGGAGCCCATGTGCACCATCGGTTTCGGATCCGGTTAAAGCGCCGGACGTTCGCCTTTCGTCGTCTCACTTTCGTAAACAACACCCCGGCCACGAGAAGGCAGTGAGTAGGACTTCCCTCGCAGAGGCTGTGTACGCATGGCCGTGTGAGAGCATTTCGCGAGGGAGGGAGGGCCCACCCCACTCTCAGCCATACCAGGGCATATATTAAGTATATTTATTCTAAAATGTAACTCACTTCATTATGAGGTTGTTTTACAGTAACAAGCAAATGATTATAATCGTATCCCAGTCAATTATTTTGACATTATCATTCAGTGGGTAGTCTTACGTTTTAATATAGCTTTAGTCAAAAATGAGCTTCAAATAAAATTTAATTCAAATCAATAATCATACTTGTTAACTCATTCAAGTTATTTTAATCGCAATTACCTGAAACTGATTAGTTGAAATAAAACGTTGCGCTCTTTGTTCATTTGGTATAAGACCAATACTACTGGTATTCGGATAAACTTTTGTTGCCTATAAAATTTGTTTTTAAAAATAAAATTTTAATATCTCATTAGGACAGCTCGATATTTACCTTCAAAACAACACTATAAAAGAAATAATTAGACAATATATATCATTCATACGTGATCTGTCTAATAAATAAACGAACCGAGATACTAAAGTTGTCAGCTATGAAAATTTGTTGGGCTCCTGAGTCGACGTGAACATCAAACGTGTTATGTCTTTTATGTTTTCCAGCCTCCGATATCTGGAAGATTCCTGACTTAACGGAGCAAAGATAATCGTCTACTAACAGAAGTTTTCAAGAAGAATGACACCAACAAAATCTATCCTGTTTCTCAGGTCAGCTGTGGTGACACAAGATTAAAAAAATCACTGAATGCATAACAAAATATAGAAATGTAAGATAATAAAACTTAAATTCGGTTGTATGAGTTTGAGTCTTCTCGTTTTTGGTGTCGAAGAATGCAATGAGTCAGTTTCCTTTGTATATGTGCATCTTGGCCTCACTGCTTCTATATTGCCAACAGTCACAAGCATCTATATGCACAGTTAGCAGTAGCTACCAAGACTTGGCAGCTAAGTGAATAACTCAAAAGGCACTAGGTTAGAGTCCTAGACATTAACATCAGGATATAAGGGGATTCAATTGATCAACCCCAGACATGACGAAATGCGTGTCCTAGATTCCAGTACTAGCCACTATCTATCTCTGCCTGAAGATTATATTGTTATAAAACAAGTCAATGTTCGACTTACCAGCCACGTTCCAAGTGCATTATCCAATAGGGTATCATGAACATGAAATATATCCCCTTTTACTATAAAAAGACCAGAATATTTAACAGATGACATGAGTGCAGAAGAACCAGAAATATATTGATTCATATTAAAATAAGCTCTTACATAGAAGCTCTCATGAGGAATTTCGCTTTTAAGCATCTTATGATATGAAGACGGATCATGGAGTAGTTCAAGTATCATCTTGTTCTCACTAGCCATAAGAGCAAGGAATACTTCCTCTTTAGTCCATCCTTTTAGATCTGTACCATTTAACTGAAAAAGGTGAAAATAAAATACAATAATCGAACATATAGATATTTTGTTTAGAAAAAGAGTATTTGAATTTCTTTTGTTGGTAGTAGATAATTTTACTGGCGTGTTCTCTAAGCTAGATAGTTTATCTGTGAAGCTTTCATTGTCATTCCGGACAATAGAATCAGTGTCAATGTTTAGATAAAGTAAGAGAATACATCTGTGAGGAAGACATTAAGTGAGATTTTCAGTCATTCTTGAACGTAAGGAATTTAACTTGTAAAATGCAAACGGCAAGTGCGAATTCGGCATTTTATATCACATTTAAATGGTATTTAAAAAATAAACCGAGAAATATATGTTGCAGTCAAGTTTATACATACGGGATACTATGAAGATGTATTTCTTAGGTATAATTATATTGTGAGGAATTTTGTTAACACATTAAAAATTGTTTACAATATTTGTATAAATCAGCATGAATAAAACGTTCAGTATCAGTAAATACAAACAACTTTTTTGTACATTTTACTCCTGACTTATAGACTGAATTGGAATTTAGGATGAGTATTTCGTCTAATTTAAAACCCCTTAACTGGACGTATATGACTCTCAAGGTTGAAATTTTTTACACTGTATAATTATCGTATTGAAGAATTGAGTGCTCAATAGAACAGTGAAAGAAGCTAACCTTAATCATGTGTTAGTGTGTGTATTTCTTCTTTATCAATATATCATGCTGTTGGTATACGGGTTCCTTAAGAGAGTGAACAAATCTAGTCTTGAATACCAATATCGTATAAATATAAACACATTAAACTAATAATAAATATCATACAATTTGAGCAATTCGATATTTGTCGTGACTCAAAAGTCTTTAGAATAACGCTCTAATGTTTGCAACGATGTGTACTGCTTCACTATCAAAATCAAGATTTGGGAGTATTTAAATTTAATGGATGGGTTCTAAGTCGAAAGAAGCGTGAACTCTGTACCATAGACGCTAATCGCCATCCAAAACATAATCAATGTTATTCTATTTTGTTAGAAGTATTTTGAACTAATAAGTGGTCTAATCTTTTTGATGAGACAATAATATATGGACGAATCAATGAAATTAAGGATAAAAAGCTTACGATTTTGGCGCAAGATGGATTCATCGATGTGGTGAAATAGCATTTCGGCTGAAGTCAGTTCGTGATGAAAATCCTTACTCTAATTCCTAACCTTAAATTCTTATTCTAAATCCTAATCCCAATTCTTCATATTAATTTATAACTCTTTTGAATTCAGTAAGTGAGCTGTCTCAAGATCACTTCAGCATAGCTCATAGGTCGTCCATAAATTATAGTCTTATCATATTTTTTTTACAAAACTTAGCTTACTTTTACTAGTTTGTCACCCTCACTAATTCCTGCTTGGTCAGCTATAGAATCAGGAATCACTTTGCTTACATAAACTCCTTTTGTATTACCTCCATACAGTATCAAGCCAATATCACATTTACCCTGGTTTAATTGAAGTGTTACTTTTATATTTTTAGGTGAGTTAAACACATTCAACAATTGTTCTTTGTCTTCTTTCAATAAATTTGGACAATGCTGACCATTTAATTCTCGTGAATAAATATTTGACATTTTATGTGGTTTTAGATTTCGATTTGATTCTAAACGTTCATGATTTTTTATGTTGGATACATTATGTTGTATACAGTTGTGTTGAATTGGATTGTCACAAATATTAGAAGTATTCATTTGAGATTGTATCCAATTGTTAGAATTTTTGATAAATGGATTCTCAAAGTTACTATTGTGAACTATCAATGAGTATGATGAAAATATGTACAAACAATAATGAACAGTATAAATATTTGTATAGAAAAGTATAATGAATATGCTCATATTCCATTAAAAAAATTAATAAAAATAACATTACATTAACAGATTCAACAGGTTATTTCATGAATCTAACTCATTACTTCAATTGATTGAACTTACGAAATTCAGTTCTGTAGATTAGTCTAAAAGCATTCGCTTTCACTTAGTCATCCAAAGTTGATGAAATAAATCAATATTAATAAGTTATCTTCAAAACAAATGAAGTGTTCTAGATGGAATAATATATTATTTGCATTGTAATATGCAGCCTTTCAAACTACCTAATTTACTGCACTTTTTGAGAATAATTGAATGATGTTATTAGTCTTTAGACAAACCGTACATTCCAAAGCAAAGTATATGAGTTGTATTTAACTGAGCTGTTCTAGGTTATCTGTAGATTAAACTAATCTCCATAGAATTCAATCACACTCTAATAGTCAGCTCACTAGTATCTTACTTCATAATATTCTTGAGGTTTGGATATATTAAAAGTGAAACGGTTGTCACTAATTGTGTTGAACGAACGTTGAGCTCGATGCTTATGATCTGAAAGACTTGGTCTATTCAAATCACTGTTAATTTTAACACAAACAAGAACAAGATGAAATATTTGTTTCTTATTGTTGATCTTGAGTTTGAATTAGAATTGAACAGAAATCAGACATAGAAAACCTTATTTTCCGTTGAATTATTTAGAAAGCTTTGATATTATATGAGGTAACGGAAAATAAACCGGGAATTTACTGACATTTGTCTCAGTTTAGTAGCACACTGCAGTGTTCACCATCTGGTCAAGTACTTGTTCATAAAACCCATGCATCAAATAGGATAAGCATCTTTTTAATCTCCAAAAGAACCCTTCATATCTAGTTCTTTATCAACTATGGCTTACAAACAATAAATCTATGTATAGAGCACACTTACTACTTAAAAAAACAAAATAAAACTCCAGTGTATCTTCAAAGTTAGGATTTGTGAGCTAATTGTCAATAATCTGAATGATTTTAGTATCTTAAAAATTGATAGATATATATTTTATTCAGTTGTTTAAAATATGCAAAGAAATCCAGTAAGTTACTATCATGGTACAGTTATTAAACTGTAATCACCTAATGTTTATATGTAGCAGGAAAATTTCAAAGTTTCTATTTACCTTCACACATACTTTGGCAGCCTTCACAATTTTCATAAGTGTGACATCCACTGTGATATGCTTGTTCAAAATGCATTGTCTTTATTTGTTCGTTCGAAGATTTATTAGAATGCATCCTTGGTTGTGATGCTTGATACTGTCTTTTCTCATTCCCAAGCTGGTGATTTAACAAACTAGAGAGATTGGCTGGAACACTTGATGAATTTACTAAAGGTGTCGTACCAAAATTATCATAAACATGATTTTGTTTCATTAAAGTATCCCTCGCTACCAAAAGTACGGTTTCTTGACGACGTAACATGTTCGCGGTATCAATGAGACTTAAATGAGCAGTGTTAATTCCGTTTAGTCTTATAATACGATCACCGGATTCGAGACCAGCCTGTGCCCCCAAACTATTTTCATCAACAGAAGCCACCGTCAAACGACTCAAAAGTTCTACACCCAAACCTATTATTTGAACATTAAAGGTGTATGATATGTAGTAACCATATAGAACTACAACAGGATAAGAAAACATGATACATGAACTTTTACATTAATCGGTAAAGAGCTGTCTCTAAAGTGAAGGAATTGCGATTCCAAGGTATTTTGAAAACTAGTTTGGTGGATGCAACTTATAATAACAATGTTAAATAGTTAGACCAATAGATAAAATCCTTAGTACCGTGATCTTATTCACCATTGAATATTAAAAACTTTGTTTTTCTCAGCTTGACAATATAGTTAGTTCACTAAACCATTTAAGTGATGTTAAACTAAATGGCTTCCTATACCTATCATTAGATATAAGGTGGGATCAAAAATCCAGAGTTAATTTTCAGCACCAAATGAAATAGAATAGGGTCGCTGTGCTCCTGATTTTCAGGCTAAATTTATTCTTGATTTAAATAATCTTCAAAGTATACATGACTTCATAACCACTTGAGTACATCATGTGATTAAGTATTAAAATGTAATGTTATATGGTTCTGATAACACTTTCATCAATGTGTTTCCTGTCTGAATCGCCGAATATTACCTTAATTAATTCTGATGATGAGTTACTACAATTCTAAATGTTCAGAAGAAGTTCGCACAACAGTAAACAGGTGGTACATGTTTTAGAACACTGGTTAGTTTAAAAGGATAAGTGAAGGCGAATCTGTCAACTCAGTTTGACAGGGCGTGACTCAATATTTATAGCAAGACAAAAATAAGTTAAAGACATGCGATGAATTGGGTAGGCGATGGACATATACACTCATATAAAGGCAGTCAAGGTTAACAAGCGAATAATTGGCAAGATCAAAATGCGAATTAAGAATAATAAATAGTACTGACCATTGAAGGTTCTTTAGTTAAATGTTGATGGGTGACAAAATTAAGCTTTGTCCCAACTATTGCACAAACACAGAAGTTAATATTCTAAACAATTTCCCAGTTACGGTATTCACAAGTCCTCCTTAGTAATATTATTTATATATAAGCATTAAATTTAAGTTACATATAACCACAAGTTTAGGTTAACATTACTATGTTATTCTACTATAAAAATGGGGACTTAATCGTTTAAACTAGGTGAGTACACATTGTAAATATGAGAGAATAATCTCCTCATTAATTTTAAGATTGATAATTTAAACACTATTTCATTTCAGTATTTCATTAAATTTTGAAGGGGATTTTACGTACTTATCAGGAACTTATAGCCAATTTAGAGATAATCTTCGACATGAAAACTCACCTATAATACTATTTAAAGCCTGGCTTGTGGCTTAGATTTATGATGTGTAGTGAAAAACTTGAAGATCCTGCTCTAAGTCTCATTAGAGACGATGGCTGGTTACAAATCATGATACAAAAAGACAATATTTCTTAATTTTCAAGCTGATGTCAAGTTGCAGGAACAATCCTTTTTCAAGTTACAAAATTCTATGTGGAGAATCCAGGCAAATTATGATTGTTATGGGATTAAACAAGTGCAGTCCATTTTTCATTGAATCCGACTATAAGTAACAAGTTTGAACTTATTATTTATCATCGGTTTTAGTCCCTAATTTTATGCTAACCGTTCTTTGGATATTAAAAATAACATTTGTCAGGTTCTCAGAGTTCTTTGAAGATTTTCAACTCACTGAAATCTAGTTTATGAACGGTCAAATATTTGAACTATGAAAAGGTCTTACAACATTAAAATTAAAAATAAACAATATACTTTCAGCTGCGTTCCTTCTTTTGAGATGTATTTCTATCAGTCTTGGACAGTTTTCGTCGGACATAGAATTGGGATTCCATAAAGCGGTATCGCTGCAATATTTCATCGGATGCATACAGTGAGTTTGATAGTTTTGCAAACATTCACAATTATTTTGTGGTTCTCCCAACGATGGAAATTTTCTAACAAAAATAAAAATAAAATTTATTCTTAAAATTAACACGCATGAGATATGGGGACGTACAGTTTAATGCGATTGTTTTGAAATAAGTTACCTGAGAGCTGTAATTTCCAGCCACTTATTTTCGCCGTTTTATACTGCCTTTTAATAGCATATTTATATCTTATATCTGAATAGCAAACGGTGTTATCATGTCAAGAATAACATTTTTCGAAATGTACCAAGCTATTTTGAGATTACTGCCGAATAAGAATTTTTTAATGTAACCTTCTTTTTACATAACCATCTTAAAAAATCTAACCTGTCATTTCTGAAGAAACTGTTTACATTCAAAAATAAGCTGTTGAGTGTATGAATACTTTAAGCATCTTGGAATGATCATTCAGCCTGCTAACTTAGTGATAAGTTTGTCTTGTTTATTCTTATAATTTGGGTCTGATAAAAAGTTTAGTTTCTCAAAAATAAAAGCAGCTATACTGATTGGATGATAAATTATTTTTCATGATGCTCAGCAGCACAGAAACATATCAAGAGAATAGAACTTCCGGTCATGAAAATGCGATTTTTTAGACAATTTTCATCAGCAACCAGGAAAGAGATGAGTGCTAGTTTTCCCACGTCTTCCAAGATACTTTGATCCTGTGTGTGAAAAATCATATTTTCATGCGTATACATTAATCAAAGAATTCTACAAGCAAAATAGCGCAGAAATTGGAAAGAAGGCAGTAAATTAAGTAGTTTATTGTCGAATCATGGTGTCTATATTCTACGTTATTATCAAGTGACATAAAATTTGATTTCGAATGTGTGGTCACTTTGGTTTAGTGTAAAATGTGATAGAAAACCGTCTTTCTAAAAGCTTTGGAAATCAGACTAAATTTATCTTTTGTCTATAAACGACAACTAAAATATCGTTGGATGTAGTTCAGCAACGGCTGTAAAAGTTAATAATATAGTTTGCTAGCAAATCAAGAATTTTAAAATTGTCTCTGATTTTTATGTTATCGGATAAATGAAGTAAAAACAAGTCAGGAATCAAAATATTTGAATTTTAAGAAACATTACAATACTGCAATTTATCTCGTCAAGTTGAATCTTCATAAAAATCAAAGGACTGTTATAAAAACATTTTTAAGAGGATTTTACCACTTGAATGAAAATGATTTCAAAATTACAGGCACCAAAAATGTTCCAGTCACGGTAGAAGCATTTGTATTTCTGTTAGGTTTTTGTACGCACGAATCAAGTAGTCAGTGAATTTAAATTAGTATTCACTATATTTTAAGTTCAAATCCTATACTAAAACTTACAGGTTAGTTAACTGGTGACACATTCATTTGTGAACCATATATCCGGATGTACTATTAAAATATGGTTTTAGTCTCTGAGTGATGGTGTCATTATCTCAAATGCTGTTCAGCTTTATACTATCGCCCAGGACTTCACCTATTTAGGATTATCTGTCTATGTAACTTTACTACAAAGATCTTTGTAAAACATGTCAATCTAAAACGAAAAGTATGTAGAATTTAGTAATTGAGTCCAATTAAGTGAGGATAAAAAACTAATTGACATTATTGCCAAATGCCAGACGAATCTACACAAAGAATACAATCGCTGGTGAATATATGGAATTTAACGATTACTAATAAAAATATCACCAAATGTCAGTGAAAGCAACACGAATTCTAAGCGTAAAATACAAAGATCCCCTACGGTATCGACGACGATTGTCTTACAAATACAGAATAAGAAAGGAATACAGCATCAGAAACCATGTAAAGATAAACTATCAAGATATTTTTAGAAGCCCTTTCATTCAGTCGAGCTACGGATCATCATCTTCAGTTTACCGCCGATCCGAAGGTATATCAAAGATAAATTTTCGTTTTTGGTTGCCTCAATATATACCTATCAAATCACTTTTTATGGTAGAATAAGCTATATTGACTAGAATTTTGTCGCAGAAATGTATCTACTCCATAGTTTTAAACGTTCCTGACTTCGCATTGATAAATCCACTGATAACTAGGACAGAATTTCTAAAAATGTTAGTTTTGGGATAAATAAAAGTTCTGCATCCAACAATTTTTACGAAAAAATGATACTCTTTGATCACTGTAAAAATTAAAAATACGCTACCTGGGCACGTTTAGAGTTGTTACTTAGTTTTAGTTTAAGCATGTTTAGCTTGACACCATTACTGAATATTATTTTCGTACTCTAATTGGGATTTTACCTATAATATTACTGCAGCTATTTTTATCCACAGGAAATAGACACAAGCTCCATTGTATCCTTATCTAAGAACAGAATCATTTGATCAAGTTGAAGATATTCTTTTACCTTAAATATCTTATTTAATAGATAATGCAATAATTCCAAACATAACTAAGTGACTAAAGTTTCGTAAGGTAGGATGGGTATTTTTTAGCAAAACGCTCTACCATTGTCATAATTAAGTAAGTGAAATGGTAAAAAGAAGTAATTTTGCCTCGAATAAATATATTCAGTTCATACCTACGATCAGAATGGATACACTGTGCCTATTAAACGTTGCTTAGACAAAGACTAATCCCTAACAGTAACATAGAGGTAGCTTGATTAAATTCAAGTTTATCACACAATTAAGATATCTTTAAGTCATAGATTTTGATCAGGTGAAGTACATATTTTGATTCAGTAAATGGTGAGTTGTGTTGATCATGTGTCATGGTTTGAATAAGAACCGAACATTAGAACGCATTGTAAAGGATATTATAGCCTCATAAAAATGAGTTTTTTGGATACGCTGCGAAAGTCGTTTAGGCTGATGACCATATTTGATCACGAAGTAATTACTGAAGCAACTATAATTTGATTATCTTACGTTTGCTGCATGATGTATTCTTTTTCTGAAGTAATTAGCGAATTGTGGGATTTGGTCTGTCTTTTGCGACTTAATAGCTTTAACTCAGCTTCATCACCGCATTCACGGAGAATCTGAATGGCTTCAGAATATCTCAGGCAATTCAAATTTATTCCATTAACACTAATCAGTTCATCGTTTTTGCTAAACGTCCATTAGAAAACCTGTTCAACAGCATACCTGACCTTTTCGTAGGCTGGACCATTTTGTATGACATCTGAAACTATGAATTTTGTCTTTGAGTTCTCAGAAGATCGTACACCAGAAATGCCTAAACCAAGACCGTGAGTAGGTGATCTCACGATCGTTACTGAATAATGTATTGGATGGAATATCATTCTGCTTTGCTGAAGACTGGTTTCCTCCCTAGGATGGGCATATAAGGCTTTTTACTTGTGATGAAACAAAGCAAAAAGTTCATATGAATTGCTAACAGCTAATAAACTTCAAAGTAGTGTCGTGCATAAATGACCTACAAAGTGAAACATTTTAACAACTGCTTGATTGGAGATAAAACAAGGCTGTAGCAATGCAAAAAAGCTTTTGAGACCTTAATCCTGCGCACAAAGGCATCAAAATACCAATAGTTACTATGAAACTATTTAACTAGTCTGAACTTTTTACTGACGACTTAGGTGAAAGCACACTAGGGGTTATTTTACCGTTTCTTGAATTAAGCTATGCACTGTCTTCAGTCTTCAGTAATAAAAATGGTAGAACGGTGAACCTGCTTTAATCCTGACAGATTGCTTTCTAGTTAAGGCACAGCTTCTCCCTAAAATATTCACTGATTGCAATGAAATCACTTTCGGTTAAGGCATTCCATTCATTGACTACTCGATGAACTAAACGGGACCCCACTTTAAGTTTATTAGGTAGTGGATTGTGGACCTCTTTGCTCTGACATCGGAGATTATTAGTGCTCGTAGGAGCAAAAAGATGAGACACATTAACACCCAAATACTAGTTAAAGATACTAAATGCCAGTGAAGATGCCACAGGTATTCGGAGTTCGACTACGCTTTAATCAGTAACAACTTCTAATATGAAGCGTACCCACCAAGTGAAAATCAAAAGACAAATGCGGGGAGGTTTGAAGATATATTTGATAGGCTATCAATATATCGTGAATCGACTGATCTAAACTGGCTAGCGATTGAAGAACAGATGTGTCCAAATATAAAGTTGTCAGCAAGACAACACGGGCTACGGTATATTCCTCCTATAGTCACTAACCTGTTTCTGGACTTAATTGTGCGACATGCTATCTCACATGTAACACTAACATGCGCCTCCGATATTATTGATTGTATACGAAAGTGGTCCCTGACGTATAATATTATGCCTACTCCCTTTCGACTTAAAACTCTATCACTTCGAGTATAGATATAACCTGTAAGGATGGAATAACAGTTTATATCTACGTAAACTTATCTAAGGGCTAATCAAAGCAGACAACCCACTTCTTAGGTTTGTAGTCAGACTTAAAAACTATATCAGAAAACTTTAAACTATGAGATATAGTCAGTTCAGTAACCAAGTTACCGTAATTCAGTTGTCCAACTTTATCAGTTAAAAAAGCGACAGACGTTTTAAGTATAACAATGCTTTGATCCGTAACACCTTTATAATTGAAAGATGTGATTTTGCTTCGGTCATGCATCCGCAGCAGATCACGTGTGGTAACGCTGTGCTCAACATCTACCGCAATCGCTAGCCAGATTAGATCAGAGAATTCCGATATATTGGTAATCGCCAAATACACTCTTCCGATCTCCTCGACTCTGTCTTTTGATTTCTCACGGTGGGAACAAATTATATTAGGTGTTACTGGTAGAAGCGTTGTCAAACATTAAATACCTGTATCATCCTCAATATCTTTAAGCCATAGATTTTGATCAGGTGAAGTACATATTTTGATTCAGTAAATGGTGAGTTGTGTTGATCATGTGTCATGGTTTGAATAAGAACCGAACATTAGAACGCATTGTAAAGGATATTATAGCCTCATAAAAATGAGTTTTTTGGATACGCTGCGAAAGTCGTTTAGGCTGATGACCATATTTGATCACGAAGTAATTACTGAAGCAACTATAATTTGATTATCTTACGTTTGCTGCATGATGTATTCTTTTTCTGAAGTAATTAGCGAATTGTGGGATTTGGTCTGTCTTTTGCGACTTAATAGCTTTAACTCAGCTTCATCACCGCATTCACGGAGAATCTGAATGGCTTCAGAATATCTCAGGCAATTCAAATTTATTCCATTAACACTAATCAGTTCATCGTTTTTGCTAAACGTCCATTAGAAAACCTGTTCAACAGCATACCTGACCTTTTCGTAGGCTGGACCATTTTGTATGACATCTGAAACTATGAATTTTGTCTTTGAGTTCTCAGAAGATCGTACACCAGAAATGCCTAAACCAAGACCGTGAGTAGGTGATCTCACGATCGTTACTGAATAATGTATTGGATGGAATATCATTCTGCTTTGCTGAAGACTGGTTTCCTCCCTAGGATGGGCATATAAGGCTTTTTACTTGTGATGAAACAAAGCAAAAAGTTCATATGAATTGCTAACAGCTAATAAACTTCAAAGTAGTGTCGTGCATAAATGACCTACAAAGTGAAACATTTTAACAACTGCTTGATTGGAGATAAAACAAGGCTGTAGCAATGCAAAAAAGCTTTTGAGACCTTAATCCTGCGCACAAAGGCATCAAAATACCAATAGTTACTATGAAACTATTTAACTAGTCTGAACTTTTTACTGACGACTTAGGTGAAAGCACACTAGGGGTTATTTTACCGTTTCTTGAATTAAGCTATGCACTGTCTTCAGTCTTCAGTAATAAAAATGGTAGAACGGTGAACCTGTAGTGGCATTGGACCATAACCACACTATCCTCAAAGCTGAATACGAGATTACTCGGAAAATAGGTATTCAATATTTAACGCGAAGAAATACCTAACGATGGAGAAGGCGCGAATAATGAATTGAATAGACTAGAGTTGATCGAACGGCATGGCTCGGCCATGCAGGCGTGGTCTCTGCTGAATGTTACCTTATATCTTCTTTTCATATCAAATATATTGTTCTTTCTCTAGCCTAACCTTGTTCTACATCATGTATTGGTAATTGATACGATACAGTGAGTTGGTGTAGTTGATGGTGTGACTTCCACGTAAGATCTTATAGATTAGGCAGTCATATCATGACAAATCCACAGATTTAGGATTAGGTTTATTATTAGAGCAGTACTAATATCATAGTAGACCATAAGTTCTACATTGGTGAGCCCAACTAAAGAAACGCAACCTTATTTCCACCTTAACCTTCTCAATCGGTTTTTATTTTTGTAAACCCAGTATTCTTATAGTCCTTTGATTAATGGTCACATATATTATCGTAATGTTATATCTATTAGTTCACATAACTTACTAGCTCAATCGATAATAAAAGTTGATCATCTATATCAACTAATTAGCTTTGATGGTTCGTTAACAAGCTTTAATAGCATATACCTGCTTCAGCGACATAAACTTGTTTAAACATCAAGCTCTAGCAAATATGACCTGTAAATAGCGTAAATATACATTAGCTAACAATGCAATCAAGGATTGAATAGTTATCTGGATCTAATTCTTGGTGTTTCTTCGCTTAACACTTCATCCTGTTTTAAACTATGCACTATCCTTTTCTTCCGACCACTGCCTGCCTAATTTCATATTCTCGAGTTCCATTGCCAAACAACAAGGATGACACTTCTCTAAAAACATACGGTGAGTTTCAGCCATAAGTTTCCTGCAATCATAAGGTCATTTTAGATGGCTCGTTCAATGGCTGACACAATTATCTGGATTCATTCGATTGTTTTGATCTGAGCGAGTGGCAACAGCATCAAGCACCCTGGAATTAATTGCCATACTGCATGTTTTATTGTGGATACTTTTGGATCATTACTCCTCACGAATGGCGTTATATATGTCGTCCACTGAATAATCTAATTTTCAAAAATAATCCAGGCGAGTTCAACTATTTCACTTAATGATTTTTTGTACTTAACATGTATGTTTCCTAGCTGCTTTTGCCATATATTTGTAAGTATCCCTAGGCTAAATGCAGTAACTTCTTATGGAATGTTTATAACGCGTCATATTCCTGCCTGAAGTTTCACAAGCAGTCTTAACTTTAAAATTGTTTTTTCATGTTCATTATTTTTAAATTTTCATATACGTCAACAACCTGCATGTTAACCTGGCCCGTATGTACGTTTTACTATATCTTCATGTCTTTTGAATTCAGAAATCATCTGAATCGCCTTTAACATTTATCAATAAACCCACCATAGTCATTGTTGCTGATCGTATTTGGGTTTATGGATTGGTTTATCATATTAGCAGCCTAAAATGCGAACATAGTTTAGATGATAAGATTAAAAAGTTAGGTACTATCAACTGCACTAGTAAAATTACTAAATCCTCAGGTAGTTGTTGGTTGAACAAACTTTTAAAATCAAAACTCCGTAGCCTACTAGAATTAACACTAAACAAATATTTCTAAATTGAAATTTATAGTTAAATTAGGCGTCTCGGATTCTTTAACGTTATAAATTTCTGATAATTTTGAATCACCTAAAGCAACAATGCCTATTTTTCCACTGGCCAATCTTCAATCAACACTATAACTCATTAAACACAATAGTTTCAGGATATCTTCATAAAGCATTGTCATGACTTGACAATCACGTAATATGATTGATAAAATTAATGAAACTATTAACAAATAGGTCAGCAAATTGACTTATGATTATAACTAGTGTTGTTTTCCTTTTATCTTCATTCACTACAGGCGATTACAGTATGTTTCTCTATCAAATGCTCACTCAGTAAATATCTCGAAACCTTGTCAGTCTAATTGGAGGTCTAGCGACACAATCATGCATGCAAATAATCAGTATAAGCAGTCGAGCAAACCTCCTGCAAAATGAAAATATCAATGTCGAATTTACCCCAACACTGACTAAGGTTCAAGCTATTATCATAGGCATGAGTTGGGAGTGCACTCCCCTTGGTTACAACTTATGTTCTCCCTGATAATCACATGAGCATCACTTACTATTAATCATCTTGTAAAAAATTATTTAGCCAAATACACCTTGCAGCACCACATCACTTAGTAATATGACACATAGGTTTAACTAATTTCAATAACGTATAACCACTATATCTCAATTAAATCGTGTTCCGCCTTATGATAAACTGCATACTTTCAACTAACTTGTATACCCAATCAGCCGGCAAGTATAGATATAAATAAATAGTCTGCCGCAGATCAGAACATTGAGTTTAGAGCATGTGGTTTACGAATACACTCATGTTTAACGATTTGTTCCTAGCTATCTGTCCAAAATTCACATAATTACCACTCACGTATTTGAATTTTGTTTTGATAACCATTCATGTGTATTAGTAGTATTAATAAATTCTATCACGGTCAAGTAAAAATGAGGTTGAGAAAATCTCCCCGTAACTAAACAAACCGTATCAAACTAACTGGAACACTAGTTGGAATTCTTCTCCACGGTAATACTTTTGTTCCTTCAGTTAGCCTACTAATACATATGCATTTGGAAATCGACTCATATGGACAACTTACCGGCATAATCGTTATTTGATTGCATAAGTTAGACTAAAAGTAGTACTAATATTAACATTTCTACAATATTCATAACTTTAATATTTCTAAACACAAAATACTTACTACCTAAGTTATTAACCAACGACTATTAACACGCATCGTTTTATTATTATTATTATTGTAATCCCATTTTTTTATAGCTCAAATAATCACTGAAATTTTCATTGTAAGCATGTTAAGCATGAAGGCAGATATTTTAAAATTATTACATGTATTTCCCGACCAGATGCTGCCGTCTTCTTTTTGATTTATCTTTCAGCTTGTCATCACCCGGAGGATTATTACTAGTCTTGGTAACCTTCGGGACACTACAGTCCCATCCAATTTGGTATCGAACCAACACCACGTTGATTCTGGTGGGAGAGTAGTGTAGTGGCATTGGACCATAACCACACTATCCTCAAAGCTGAATACGAGATTACTCGGAAAATAGGTATTCAATATTTAACGCGAAGAAATACCTAACGATGGAGAAGGCGCGAATAATGAATTGAATAGACTAGAGTTGATCGAACGGCATGGCTCGGCCATGCAGGCGTGGTCTCTGCTGAATGTTACCTTATATCTTCTTTTCATATCAAATATATTGTTCTTTCTCTAGCCTAACCTTGTTCTACATCATGTATTGGTAATTGATACGATACAGTGAGTTGGTGTAGTTGATGGTGTGACTTCCACGTAAGATCTTATAGATTAGGCAGTCATATCATGACAAATCCACAGATTTAGGATTAGGTTTATTATTAGAGCAGTACTAATATCATAGTAGACCATAAGTTCTACAAACCTGCTTTAATCCTGACAGATTGCTTTCTAGTTAAGGCACAGCTTCTCCCTAAAATATTCACTGATTGCAATGAAATCACTTTCGGTTAAGGCATTCCATTCATTGACTACTCGATGAACTAAACGGGACCCCACTTTAAGTTTATTAGGTAGTGGATTGTGGACCTCTTTGCTCTGACATCGGAGATTATTAGTGCTCGTAGGAGCAAAAAGATGAGACACATTAACACCCAAATACTAGTTAAAGATACTAAATGCCAGTGAAGATGCCACAGGTATTCGGAGTTCGACTACGCTTTAATCAGTAACAACTTCTAATATGAAGCGTACCCACCAAGTGAAAATCAAAAGACAAATGCGGGGAGGTTTGAAGATATATTTGATAGGCTATCAATATATCGTGAATCGACTGATCTAAACTGGCTAGCGATTGAAGAACAGATGTGTCCAAATATAAAGTTGTCAGCAAGACAACACGGACTACGGTATATTCCTCCTATAGTCACTAACCTGTTTCTGGACTTAATTGTGCGACATGCTATCTCACATGTAACACTAACATGCGCCTCCGATATTATTGATTGTATACGAAAGTGGTCCCTGACGTATAATATTATGCCTACTCCCTTTCGACTTAAAACTCTATCACTTCGAGTATAGATATAACCTGTAAGGATGGAATAACAGTTTATATCTACGTAAACTTATCTAAGGGCTAATCAAAGCAGACAACCCACTTCTTAGGTTTGTAGTCAGACTTAAAAACTATATCAGAAAACTTTAAACTATGAGATATAGTCAGTTCAGTAACCAAGTTACCGTAATTCAGTTGTCCAACTTTATCAGTTAAAAAAGCGACAGACGTTTTAAGTATAACAATGCTTTGATCCGTAACACCTTTATAATTGAAAGATGTGATTTTGCTTCGGTCATGCATCCGCAGCAGATCACGTGTGGTAACGCTGTGCTCAACATCTACCGCAATCGCTAGCCAGATTAGATCAGAGAATTCCGATATATTGGTAATCGCCAAATACACTCTTCCGATCTCCTCGACTCTGTCTTTTGATTTCTCACGGTGGGAACAAATTATATTAGGTGTTACTGGTAGAAGCGTTGTCAAACATTAAATACCTGTATCATCCTCAATATCTTTAAGCCATAGATTTTGATCAGGTGAAGTACATATTTTGATTCAGTAAATGGTGAGTTGTGTTGATCATGTGTCATGGTTTGAATAAGAACCGAACATTAGAACGCATTGTAAAGGATATTATAGCCTCATAAAAATGAGTTTTTTGGATACGCTGCGAAAGTCGTTTAGGCTGATGACCATATTTGATCACGAAGTAATTACTGAAGCAACTATAATTTGATTATCTTACGTTTGTTGCATAATGCACTCTTTCTCTGAAGCAAGTAGGACTCGCGTGGCTTACCAGGCTAGATCAACCTTACATCTCGTTGTTGTCTTTTCTCTTTATTCATGTCACGTGTCTCCTTTGATGACCGTTCAAGACAAACGAAGTTTTCACATGAATATATTAGTAGGGTGCGTTTAGGGAGAAAAATGTGGTCATCACAACTTGGATTAATCTATGGCGTTCAGTTTTTTACTGCGCATTGGCTATTCTTGACGTTGACAGAGATCGGTAAATTTCTCGATATTCGATTACCTGACTGACAAACGATTTTGTATGGTCCATGGCATTTCTCTGGCTCTGCAAACTGTAGCCAACAGCAGAAAAGTTCTTTTTGGCGTATTCAATAACGGTATTTCATCAAAGTCATTTATCAGAGTATCAAGCCAAAATTGTGAATTTTAGATATCATTTTCAAAGTCAGAGACCATGCTAAAGAATTAATCATTCATACAATGCAAAATTTGCACACTCTTTGAGGATTGGTTATTTCTCCATTGCTATATATTACACGTTACTTCCATCCAATATCATCTACCTAAGAAGAGATCCTCAGGAATTTCAGAAAATACTATATGCTTACACCTTAAACTTTTTTTGTCATGTCGAGTTATGTGACTTGTCTACCATCACACGTAGCACAAACATTTTCCTTTAAAATCCAAATATGAAAAAACACAGTGATTAGTAAATGTCGTATAGGCTCTCATAGTAATATTGAGTGTTGAATTGTTTGAACGTTTCAATTGATGATTGTAATTCTTGCCACTGACTTAAGAGAGGCTGGTTTGTTTCAAAAGAGGTGGGTTTGTTATTGTGTATTCTAAACTCTAGTAGTTTGTTTTAAATGGTAATTACTAGCCTGTATAATTTGCACTTACTAAAAAATGTTGTATTAAGATTGACAGGATGCTATCTTATCAACTAAACACAACTTAACTGTTTCCAAAAACTAAGAATAAATGATTATTGATTGCTAATATCTCTGCAACAAATCACATCTGAGCTTCCTCGTGTAGTTACGGTCTATCATTGTTAGCGCAAAATATTTTTAACGGGAATTTAACTCGCGTACGAATACATGTTTCAAGAAAAAAAGTTTTTTGACTTGGGTACTCAAAAAATATTTGGGTATTCTTATGCCACAGGTTATGTCCTTCACTGGGATTTACAGGAATTAGACGGTTCCGCGTAAAAGTCTCATTGTGGCCATATCAATTAGTAAATTCTAGAGTCTGTGTTGGACTAACTTGTTGAACTCAATTGTTTAGTCAAATTTAATTACCTATGGTTTCACAAATTGGCAAAAGTCTTTGTTCACCTCTGTGTTTTTGTCTTTCATGAAGTCAGTTTATGCTTGCAGCTGGTTATTTTTCCTGACCTCTTTGTTTTTGAACATGTGGCAAAATGCTGAAAACGTCTGACATAATTGGAGCTAACAATACTGTAGACCGGTTTCCAAAAAACTCAGATAAGGTATGAAGGATTAGGTTATCGGGCGTCCGTATATTGTTTCGCAAGATTTTTCGTCAACTTTTATCAGCTGTTTGTATTAGGGACTAGGTAAATAAAATTATTTGGTACTCAGTGGTCATTCAGTGTTTAAAAGCTGATTTGGTACGTGTCATATACTCCAGGTTACAGCAGTTTGTTGTTTTTGAAGCCAAGATATAGTTTTGAAAAAATAATGTCCGCAGACTACTTATGATCAGTGGCAACGGTCTTTTCAGAATCATTCTTGTAATGTAATTTTAGAGAGGGTACTATTGAATATAGATGGGGTTGGTACATAGGTCAATGGATAGAGTGTGGCCACTTGCGTTTCACTTCCGAAGCCAAAAGATGAATGATTACTCACAATTTGCTACTAGCTTAAATCTTTTGTATCCTCCAAGCATTGTAGCCCTAATTTGTACACTTCATCATTGTTCATTATTTTTTATTAGTTACTGCTGTTCTATTTAATTATAAAGCGTTTCATAAGTTGACAAAAGCAATTCCCCTCGAAACGAGTTAATATTACGTTGAAGTATTATAGAAGGGAAATAATTAACAATAATGGGATGTATTCGAGATATTTAATGTTGAGACATAACTATTGTCGAATTTGTTTTGACCGGAGTGCAGGTCATACGATTTGTAACGCATGCAATATAAACCACGGCACAATCAAAACCTTTATCCCTAACCACGTCTGACATTACCTCAAGACCTTTTTACTATCCCTTGGGCACCATCTAGTAAGTCTGTGACGAATACAAGTTCCATGAGACTGCATTTCATTCCACGACTATATGTGGCAGACTAAACATTTGGCTTTTCTCCTTTTAATAGGAGGGAGAGATGCAAGATGTTTAATTCGTATGTCGCGGCTTAGGAATATCGTATATATAAGTTCATTAAACATGGACGATATTCGTTGATTTGGACCGAGATACTGATGTATCACAGCCCAAACACAAATCAAGTGATTTGTGTGGCGCATATGTATTTTGTTCCCCTTTGCACAAGTATTTATGTGTTTAAATAAATAAGCATCAGTACTTAGGCGAAGATTCGGTAATTTCGCAAGCCCCTCAATGGATTTATTTATTTATTTCAACACAGATAATGGTACAAAGGGGCACCAAATACATATGCGCCACACAAATCTCATTCGATATGTGTGAGGGCTGTGATACTGCCCGGGTGCCCAAACCGAAGCAGGTGGTTTTCTTAGGAGGCCACACCCCGAGCCTTCGACCTGAAGGTCTGATCCCCAAGGCAGTGGAGCATCGTAAGGAGATGCAGTCCCATGGAAGCCGGTGACCAACAATTGGTTCATTCGCCATTTGTTTCCGCAGGATACTGGAGCCCATGTGCACCATTGGTTTGGAATCCGGTTAAAACGCCGAACATTCTCTTTTCGTCCTCTCATTTTCGTAAACAACACCCCCGCCACGAGAAGGCAATGAGTAGGACTTCCCTGGCAGAGGCTATATACGCGCGGCCATGTGAGAGTATTTCGGGAAGGAGAGCGGACTCTCCTCACTCTCGGCCGTACCAGGGCATTTGGGGGGGGATAGATCGTTGGATTTCTTAAACATTGAGGTGGACCATTATTTTGACTGTAGATTTATCATTATGGTTTTTCTATTGACCCGTTTTTCAACATTGCTGTTCCCTGTTGATGTATCTCCATCCTGTAGTCAGTTTCTGAATATGTGAAACCATGTCATCACCTATATCATTGCTTTCCTTTTTTATATCTGTAGTTTATTTGCTTCCATGTGCTCTAATGGCGGACGACGATAAACCATTCGTGGAGTTGTTTTTAAAAGCAGCCCTATCAGATCGAAAAGAAAAAGGAGCTTGTTTAATCAGCCAACAGTGGCTCATGACTTTATGTTGTCTTGTTGAGAAAGGTTACATAAAGCTACAGGTTACTCCTATGACTATGGATTTGCAACCTGCCAGTTATGTGCGACTAAATGCTGCTCGACATCTCCCTATTTCATGGATCAAATCAGGAACAATAGATGGCGAGGATGCCAGTGGACTCGTTATCTCTTCTACGGAATCACTAGAAACACTGTTAATAAAGTTAGGTTGTCCTGATCTCAATCACAACCTAAAGGCGTCTGATGTCAGAGCAGCTGAGAAAGTTTTTGAAGATTTGTATAGTAGTTTGATGCAGTACATAATGTACGATGATAAAACGTCTCTTTATACAGTATTATCTAGCTTAAATAGTTACTTGGCATCTGCGGCAAAGCCTTATGCTATGGGTGATGAGATATCCTATGTTGATTGTCAGTTGGCACCCAAATTACAACACGTCCGTGTTGCAGGCAGAGCGTACCATAATTTTGATATTCCTCTTGATATGAATCATATATGGATTTATCTTCGCAATATTTATGACCTAAATGCGTTTAAAGATTCTTGCCCAGCAACTCGAGACATATTGATGCATTACGATTTAAAAAAGCGGCTCCCGAAAGAAATTCGTCCCAGTCTTACGGGATCAGATATTCTTTTAGATATCCCAGAGAAGTTTCGGTTACCGTCATCAAATGGAGATCACTACTAAACTTCTTTCAAGCTTCTGAGTTTCGTTTGCGATTAAGAGGACGTTTACAAAAGACATCTATTTCGTGTTTTATATTTCTCCAACATATTTTAGCCCTGTGTTCATTTTAGCGTCCTTTTTACACCATTTGCTGATCCCTAGGGTGCTCCATTTGGTTTTCCTTATTATTAATATTTCTTTATCCAATTAGTAAATGTCATACTTTTTTAAGTTTTCAAGTTATATTGTTCTTGTACATCTGGATTGGTATTCTCAGATTTATTACTTATATTTGCAAAATTCTGTTTACTAACTACTTGTATTGAATACACTTTTTTAACTACAGATACGTTTTCAGACATTTTAAAAGGGATTTAACAGCATGAGTTAAACAATACACAAAGCTATGGTTAAGCACGTTCGTTACTTTCATTGAAATAATTCACACTTTCTACTGATCTGTTTACCAGTCGATTATTTTCAGTGTTTGATACTACTATTCTATCCGGTTAATTCGTATTTAGATGGCGAATAACAGTTGTTGTCTTTCAAATATGGTAGGGGTGTAGTTTTTATGTTAAGGTTATAATAAAATAAACAATGTGTGCTTGTTGGGTTGAACGAGCTTTCCTAAAAGTGCGTCATCGTCAAATTTAGTTAGGTATATACGTCACTCTTTACTTTAGAAGGAAATACGTCGAATTCTTTGTGCTTTCAGGATCATTTAGCTGGCGGCTAGTACGTGGTTTGTTTTCTAATGTACAACTGCACGAAATTAACATGAAGCAAGCTTAATTCGTGACGGTTGATATTATTAATTAATAGAACAACAACTTAGTGGCTACGGCGTTTGACTTTCAGTCACTAAGTCCTATGTGCGAACCTGCCCAGCCTATTTTGATTTATGTAACCTGGTAATATCATGCCCTTACACTCTGCGGCTGATATTTAAGTACTTAGTGAATGAGTTCAGATTACCATAACGACCACTGGCACACCGCTACCATACTAAACTGCAGCGTTGTTCTCTCGAACCTTCAACCGATTTAAAACAATTAAGATGATATAATGGGGGAATTTAACCCAGTACCATTCGTCATATCTCCAAATACACTGTCATCGCTGACGCACAGAAACAAGCGTGTGATCTCTTTTATATGGGGGATTATTAATGTTGCATGCAGGCAATAGATGTTGGTTCCACTACGATGTGTATGTCTTCCATCTTCGTATTTATACATGGATTGCAACAGTTTTTGTTAATTAGGTGGAGTTTAGTTTTTTCTTGAACAACACCAGCCGATGACGTTTGTATTGTCCTGAACAAAATTGGAACTATACTGCTGTTAAGACTGCGATGGATGATGAGCCTGTGGTTGCTGCGATTTTTTCTCGTAGTACTCGTTATTACGTTCTCATGTGAGTAGCGTTCTTTCTTGATTTACATACGAAAAGGCTTTTCTCAGGAATTTATCTTCAGACTACAACACTTCTCAACTAAGATTTTGCTTACTGTTGAATACAAGAATCGTTGTTAGTTTAAACATCAGTAACTTACGGGTGATTAATTGGGTTCTGATTGACATTAAATTAAATAATATAACAAGCTTCCTAACTTATCGACTTATCTCTTTTTTTCACTAAGCGGATTCTGCCATGTAAATAGTTTCAGGACATTTGATACTTTTTTGTTCATGATAAAATTTCAGAACCGTGGTGTTGCATATATGAGTTGTCTGCCTACTTCAGTTTATTTTGTTGGTAACGTAAGAGTAAGTTCTAAAATCTGTGTGGTCAAATAAAACCATGACAGTAATTCTTAAAGTTACTACATATCTGACGGATAGGTAGGCCCAGATTTCATAATTAGGTGTAGCACTATAATCGTAATTGATGAATGATTCAGAATAAGTTCCAACAGCGTATAGCTGCCACTTTTTGGACGTCATTAGATTTTGAGGCATCATGATTATTCACTGCTCGATTTCTTGTATCGGTAACGGCCTATGTTGTGTGCTCAATTATTCTTATACAATTGGAATCTTATTATTTCGTTCTAACCTCAGTGAAGCTTTCGTTCATTGCGTCCAAATGGATTTATAGCATTTGGAAAGATAAGAAAAATGAATAATCCTGAGTTGAAAGATGATAAATGGTTATAGTTAATACCGTAAAGCTAAAATGTGATCGATCTGATAAAAATTTATTGGTTACTGTGGAAGTTTAAGAGTGATGCATGATTTTAATTGTTCTACGAAAAGCCATGTCCATTAAGGAAAGTGATATAACTGTTAGGATTTTTTAGTAACTTGAATAAACAAACAATCTGTTGTAATTTAAAGTAAATAACAAGTACCTTGTTTTAAATTTTTTTCCTTTTTTTATAAGCCTACTGACAGAATTGTTGAGATAAGTTTCACAAATTTTCAAACTAGAGTTTTATATTTTAAGTTCTTACTGTATTTCGATCATACTATTCTCAGCCTATTTTGTTATACAACAGTACAATATATGGTTTTATTCAAACTTGAACTGAAATGTCGTAGTTCATTTATCTTCAAACATTTATATCTAATTTGGATTAAATTAATTTTACTCCTAAATTCACAATTAAACTTAATTGACATTCATATCCATGAATGAGTATAGAGGAATCTTTATATATTTTGTGTTTTTCTTTTTGGACTTAATGTTTATTGTTCTCACTTGTATTGTATATTGCTATTTTTAAACATTGTTTCACATTTCATATATCATCTTATGTATCCATTTTTGTATACTATAAGATGGTTATAATTTATGACTTTATATGCAAACTATCATGTGATAATCTTATGTACATAGTTTATGTATGTACACTTATTTGCATATTTATTATTCTAATATATATATATATATATATATATATATATATATATATATATATATATGTAGCATAAGATTTAATTAATTAATGTTTTATTTCATTCTTATATAAATATAGTTAGCATCATTAATAAGCGCTTATCTGACATCAACATAAAATAATCACCAATCTATTCATTTCCTGATAATACACCCATACCCATATTGCCCCCAAATGCCCTGGTACGGCCGAGAGTGGGGAGAGCCCGCTCTCCCTCTCGAAATACTCTCACACAGCCACGCGTATATAGCCTCTGCCAGGGAAGTCCTACTCCCTGCTTTCTCGTGGCGGGGGTGTTGCTTACGAAAATTAGAGGACGAAAAGCGAATATCCGGCGCTTTAACCGGATTCCAAACCATTGGTGCACATGGGCTCGAGTATCCTGCGGGAACAAATGGCGAATGAATCAATTGTTGGTCACCGGCTTCCATGGGACTGCATCTCCTTACGATGCTCCACTGCCTTGTGGATCAGACCTTCAGGTCGAAGGCTCGGGGAGTGGCCCCTTAAGAAAACCACCTGTTTCGGTTTGGGCACCCGGGCAGTATCACAGCCCTCACACACATATCGAATGAGATTTGTGTGGCGCATATGTATTTGGTGCCTCTTTGTACCATTATCTATGTGTTGAAATAAATAATAAATAAATACACCCATATCAGACAAAGTATCGTATGATTAAATCTTTTATCATAATAAAATCATTTTTATAAATCCACTTACTCTTTAATTTTATTTATATATTACTACTTATTTTCGAAATATTCTTGCTTCATTATTATTATTTTTCACTTAAAAGATGTTGAATATAGTGAATTATTTTGAATAATTCAAATCTTAAGTTAACTGATTAATTACTTGTTTATTGATGGTTTTCTTCAAATATGAAAGGAAATGTATTTCAGTTTATGTTAAAGTCATCTTAAAAAATTAAAAGAGATTGTTTTTATTTTGTGTCATATGAATATGAAGTTCATGTTATTATGACAAAGATTACGTCGGTGTTCAATTCACCATGTGATACATTTTAAAATGAGTGATTTCTAAACTTTGTATTACATAATGATCATGAATACAAATACTAAACTAGACTAGAATTAAAATTGGCAGTCATTACTGATAAAAAATGTAACTTTCAATCAGACTAAAGTTGAAAATGCACAATTTTTTTCATTAGTTCTTTGTTATTGATAGTTGTAATGTATAATACCAATGTTACATCGATTAGTTGAAATCTGAATTGCTCTTTAATGAAATGTATTAGAACACTGGTGTATAAATGTAAATTCATAGAAAGAAGGGATATCCTACATTTTCTGACTCTGAAACTTATCCAATGTCGATTATAAATAAGATTACGTCATTGCTTACTGTATAAAATGTCGAGTTAGTAAGTCAGTTTGCAGATCCATTATTTCTATCGGAAGATCATAAATAGTTCCCTCAACATCAAAGCAAAAAGCATTAAAATACTACCAGTTCTCTGGAGGAATCTCAAAAGATAAATTCATCTATTCACTGTATGGTCTAGTATTCAAGTCAGTCAAGATTAATATAAAGTTTGATGTGTGAATACACACTGAAGATAAACCCATTTAATTGGATGAATATTCTAACTGGAAAGACCCGGTTAGAATTCTCTCCAACGTCCAAAATTACTTATCAAATGAATTATGAATGCATTAAATAATCAGTAGATTATATAAAAATACATCTATTTTAAATTAACTTTTTATCGAGAAATCCTCGATTTTAAAAGCCTATTTACTTAGTAGGCAATAAGGAACATAGTCTTCAGTTAATTCACTTGACAGATACTTCAGTACAGTCTAAATATGAGTGGTAATGTTACTATCCGATTGTCTCAAACGAAATGGGTGGTGCAAGGTTCGAACCTAGGGCTTAGTGGCTGAAAGTCAGACTCCATGGGCACGAAGACAATTTTATACCCGTTACATCAAGTTTTCCCTCTGGATTTGCTTAACATACTAGGGAGGCTTTATGATGATCTATGGGTCCACGTAAAATTTTTCTTGAAGTATAACTTCTTTTCAAAGTCCTTGGTTTTCCTCTTTAAGCTATACCTTTCAAGTTAGGGCTTGCCTCGTAGTAAAGTTTTGCGATTTCCTCAATGTGTTTCCTATCCACTTCCAACATCTCTCCCTAATTTACTCTTCAGCTGGCAATTGATCTTTCGTAGAAAATTGTTTATAAATACTTGTGCTTTTTCGATGACGGTTGTAGTAGTTCTCGACGTTTCAGCTCCGAACGGTAGGACTATTTTGACATCCGTATTGAATATTCTGACGTTGATGTTGGTTGGCAGTTGTTTTGAGTTCAATATGTTCTTCAATTGTAGGGTTGTTGTTGTTGCTTTGCCAGTACTTGCCTTTAAGTCCGCATCAGATCCTCCACGTTCATCGATGATGCTATCCAGATGAGTACGTGAAGACTCCACATCTCCCAGAGTTTCTCCATCAAGTGTGATTGGGTTGATGTTCTCAGTGTTGTACTTGAAGATCTTGATTTACCCGTTGTGTATGTTGAGGCCTACTGATGCAGAGGCAGCTGCTACACTAGATTCCTTTATCTGCATTTTTTGATGTGTATGGGATAAAAGGGCCTGGTCATCTGCGAAGTCCGAATCGTGTAGTTGATTCCGAGCTGTCCATTGTATTATGTGTTTTCCCTCAGATGTCGAGGTCTTCGTAATCCAGTCAACCACCAGAATAAAGAGAAAGAGCAACAGTAAGCAGCCTTGTCTGTCTCCAGTTCTCGCTTGGAGTGCATCTGTCAGCTGTGCTCCATGCACCAATTTGCAGTGTGGTCCCTCGTATGAATTCTGTATGATATCGACGATCTCAAACACTCCAAGTTGTTGAAGAAAATCCCAAAAAGTTTTTTTTATCCATGCTGTTGAAGTATAGTGACGAACACTATTCAATTGATTGCTCAACAATGATCCTTAGTGTCGCGATTTGATCTATGCACGATCGATCATTACGGAATCCAGCCTGTCGATCTCGAAGCTTGGCGTCTACTGCGTCTTTCATTCCTTCCAGCCACACTTGAAAATTTTTTTGTACTGACAATAGTGTGATGCCTATGTAGTTCTCACATTTTCTCAGTTCTATTTTCCTTGGTATCTTGGTGAGGTGTCCTTCATTCCAGTCCGTCGGCACTTGTTCTTCCTCCCAAATCTTCCTGAATAGAACGTGAAGCATAATTGCAGTTACTTGTATGTCTGACTTTAATGCTTTATTATCAGAATGGGTTTTGTGGAGATTTTTTTAGAAATTTCACAAGTTGAAATCATGAGTCAATTGAAGATAGACCACCATGGAAAACCTGGAAGCACTGGACGGCTGCTTCGTCCTGGTACGGGACTCCTCAGAAGTGCGCATCCACGATCCTGCCTCCCGCAACACTCGAACCCAGGACCTATCAGTCTCGCGCCATTCGCTTAACCAACTAGACCACTGAGCTGTCATCCAGCAGTGTTAATGTTTAACTTCAACCAATCAGCTTTACCTTGTCCGTTATCCGGTTCTACTGCTTTCCAACTCTTGATTTGCTTGATGGATACGCTGACATCTTTGGTCGTCGTTGGACTAGCTGCTTTAGGAAGGTCTTTAGGTGCTGCTTCGATGTCCAGTGAGTTCAGTGTGCCTCATCTATTCAAACGTTCTTCAAAATGCTTCACCCAACTGTTCCTCTGTTCTCGAATCTGTAATTGGCTTTCTTTCTTTGTTTTTGACTGTTCTCTCTGGCTTACTATATTTTCCTTCTCTTACAACTTTTTCTACTGTCATTACTAGATCTTCCACGTATTTCTACTTGTCAGTTCTAATGCTCCTTTTCACACACTTGTTTGCTTCTGGGCATTCGCCTGTGCCTTGGCTTCCGCTGCTCTTGTTCAACTGTTGTTAATTTCTGCCTACTTGTTCTTCATTTCTCGAATCCTGTCCAGGTTTTTGATAGAGATCCGTTCCTTATGATGATTCTTCTTGTGGTACTTGAAGTTGGTGCTGCTTTTATCTCTTTCCAGGATGATCAGGTCCTTTGCTAGGCACTTTACGTTCGACTGCAGCCTCTAATAAAACTGGTCTTTATCATCATCTTCGCTATCATAGGTGGGTGCATAGCACTGGATAATATTCATTATGGTCCCCTCCTTTTTTGTTCTAAAAGATGCTTTCATGATTCAGGAACGATTAGATATCCATCCATTTTTAAAGCGCACCTTGTGTTTCTTTGAATATTATCGGTGCAACTCGTGAGTGCGAAGCATTTTATACCTAATGAATAGAGTGCAACAGCGTCTTTTCTACCCACTTTAGGTCCAATTTACTTCACTTATTCAGAGAACCGTCAAATTGTATCTCCTAATTCTCGCAACTATTCGACTGATCCTCCCTTCCACTTTGTGCGGACGTTCTATATTAGCTGTTGCTTTGGTTGTCTGAAGAGTCATTGGCCTCGTGATTTCCGAAAAATCTCGGCTTTCACTATGAGTAGTTGTAATTCTTCTAAATGAAAATCTCTGAGGGCGGAGTTTAAATGGTTTGAATTTTTTTCTGGTAAGCGTTTCTTAGAAATATTGTGCTCTACGAGATTGGATTGCTGACCCCATGCCTAACCCTCTCTCTTTATTTGGGCTTAGCATGGACAGTAACCCTAGGAGGGCAACAGGTGGAGAAAAGTTGTCAGCCACTAATCTAAAAATTTATTAAGGCATGTAATTGCTATTAATGAAAGTTAAATCAAGTGAAATTCAGAAAACATGTTTGATCACTTAATGACCTCATTTTTTGATGAAACTAAATAACAATAGTACCTAGTGTTAAAGTATCATCTTACAATGTCCAGGTAAAAGAAACACAATTCAGGTGAAATTCGAGAAATATCCTATTGATACTTAATATGTTTTCCAGTGTTAGCAATTAATTCAACAAAAATATTTACAAAAACAGAATACTCATGATTTCCTTGGACAATCATAGTGTATTTTTATTTGTTATAAATGAGTATAAATCATCATTTTATAAAGGAAATAGGTAAGACGTAAATAGGATCTTTTTTAGCAAAATATAAATCAAATATGGTTGGGCCACGTGTTGTGTATGCCTGAACACCGATTACCATGACGCGCAATGCTGACTAGTATAGGGGATGGTTGGAAGAAAGTTAGGGGCGGCCAAACCAAAACGGCATCAGTCCACAAAGTCACTAACTTCTGGCAGATGCAGATTACTCGGTTGAGGTCCGCGTAACTAACCACTAGTCGAAGACTGGGTGACATGGCTCAGAATCGATCACAATGGCGTCGGTGTATACACTCTTCGCCTGGTCCTACTTTGACTGACTGCGATATTATTTTAAACTCAATACAGTAAATAGATGTACAAATATAGCGATTCAAATTGAAACAGAGCATAGTTTTGAATTATGTAGTTAAATAAAATTCATTTTAATACGAATAAACTTCCTAAAGTGTTAGAATTAAGCCTTATAACGACTAATTTACATCCTTAAATAATTTAAATAAAGATATTTCTTATTAAAATTTCTAGTAGTTTTATCCTGTATGTTATCCTTTAATTATGAAAAATACTACTTGAAATGAAATAGCAAATGAATACTATGTACTAAGGTAATATCGAGGCATACGCACAGTATGCACATATGTCAATAACAGACTGATCAATTGCAGTCTTAAACCTCAATGGGAAGATACAAGCCAAACAATACCAAGTGAATACTATGTACGATGAGATCACACTAATATGACTTCAAAATGGCATACATAGTTTACACAACTTTGGAGATAATTTTAGGAATGAATAAAACTATTTATAATAAAATGTATAGTTATTTTATGATAGTTGTTGAATTTAGTCAAATAATTGACAACAGCTTCCGTATTTTTTCTTTACCTATGATAGAAACTAGATCATTCTTGGGTTTATTACGATGCAAGCAAATTTCTATGGCTTCTTTTGATTAGTTTTAAAATAGCTTATTTATAAGTCGATACCGACTGAAATTACAGCCTAATCGCTCTCATTTGACGTTAAACTTATTATCAGTGATTGCCTTGAATTAAAAATGGATTGGAACTTTTCCAGATTGTTGAGTTAAGGCCCCACTGAATGATCATATATTTGCTTTTCAAAATATCTAAGATTATTTGGCATTATATATATATATATATATATATATATATATATATATATATAATTAATAATCTGAAACCTACTCTCCATCATATATGGGCAGACGTGATTGAAAAGAAAGGATTTACGGTAAAGATGGTCGTGACCAGTTCAAGCGTATATAATCACGAATTATAACATAAAGTAGGCATTAACTAATGAGATAAAAATGAGGTTTTTAAAAAATGTCGATAAAATGTATTTTTAAATTAATATAATCAAGTAGTTTTCTGTATATGTACATATACGACATACTGATTGAAATAGTTATTCATTTGAGTATCTCCCCATTGAGGTTAGTTTGAGAACATTCTTGAATATAACTTCTACATGGCGTAGGCGCTTAAGATCTCCAAAATGATAATAAAAATTCTACAAATCAATGAATTAGCTCTGAGAACACAACACTATTGAAATAACTTACCATTTTAAGAAAACGTTGCCTCAGAAATGCTCACGAATTATATTACTAACCTGTTGGGTTTGAAATATATTAATGATATTCTAAACTGATCAAAACGACTCATATAATACGTGTGGATAACACTGGAATAGCCTCTTAATAAAGCGATGAGAAAGTAATATGTATATTATCGTCGATAAATTATAAACAGATATGATGTTACCAGTCATGGGGATTTGTGGAAATTGTAGTATCTTAAAAATTGAATTCATGAGTCAATCTGAGTTAGATCACTATTTGTGTAGGATGTGAGACACTTATCCACCTCAGACAATGAACGAAGGGTTGTGGAAGAACATGGATTAGTTGAAGTTATATATTAACATCGTTCGGTGCCGGACAGTGGAATAAAGGTTCAGCGTTCGTGCGCGAGATAGAAGGTCCTGGGTTCGAATCCTCCACGCGGGACTGTAAATGAGAACTGATGAGGAGTTCCATAATGGAACGAAACGGCTGCGCAGCGCTTCTAGGTTTTCACTGATGATCTAGCTTAGATCGACTCGCCAATTCAACTGTTAAGCTATGTTAATTTGAGTTGGCAACTTGGACAAGTGAATACAGTTGATTGCAAACAGTAAAGTGATATAAAGTATTTGAAATGTTTTTGAGTTAAACGAAGCTCGGTACAAGTTGCAACATTGTAAACGGTAAGATAGAAACAAATTTATATTTGATTGGTTCAACGGTTGATGCTAGTTTGACATTCATGAAGCAGAAAAGCCATTCTTCTCTCGTTGAGGGGCTTCCTGCAACAGCAATCACAGTCATCTAATCGAGTTGCACGATACAGATTTCCTTACTATTCTAATTTCTGGAATCCAAAATATACCATAATAATGAAATATAAGTCAAAACGAATAGGTCCAAGTTTAATTCTTATATGAGAAATAGAATTTAATGCTTTCCCATTTAAATGATCAAGTTGCGATATGACTGTCAGTTTACGTAGCCCAGATAGCTCAGTTGCAATGCTTTTTGGTATGACACCAAGTTATACGAAAACGAAAATATCAGGTTCTTAATAATTTAAGATATGTTATGCTGTGAAGTGGCAACTAATATGAAAGCGAATTTCAAAGCTTTCTTTAAATTACCTACAACTATCTTATATTGAGCATGGTTCAACTTGACATCATATTATGTAGACAGGTGAACACACTAACTATTACTAACACGAAACAATATAAAAAAAACTTATATATGAAAGGATCTTCCAATTTGAGGAAAATCTCAGTATGGATAATTGAAGAAAATAAATTAATAGTAGTCAGTCAGTCAGCTACAACGTAGGACCAGGCACATATATGCATCGGTCCAAGTTGCCATACCACATTAACATAACAAGATGAACACCGGATTCATAAAAGTAGTTAATTCAGAGGTGGTAATATATAAAAGAAAGATTGCATATAAGGATATAGTACAGGAAGAAAGAATTAGTTTGTAGAAAGAAAGATATGAAGCGATTTTAATCTCTTAGTTTAAGGTAAGACAGAAAGTGTATACACCAACGCCATCGTGATCGATTCTGATCCATGTCACCAAGAGTCTCCAACCATTGGTTACGACAGTCACGTGGACTCCAACCAAGAAGTCTGCATCTACCAACATAACTCAAACTAGAAGTTAATGACTTCAAGCACTGATGCGGCGTTTTGGTTCGGCCGCCTCTAACTTACTTCCAACTATCTCCAACACCGGTTAGCATTGCACGTCGTGGTAATCGGTGTTCAGGCATACGTAACACACTTCTAAACAATTATATCCTAACGTTAACTTTATTAATAAGATAAAATTTCACAAAAAACTAATCAATAAAATATCACATATCAATGAATCATGTTTGAAAATTGATGAAAAATATTGATTAAAAGATTTAATAATTTTGTATTTGAAACATTGTGAATATATAAACATTGTAAATGTTTAGATCGATATTTTTAAATTTGATTGAACAATTATAATTACAAAATGATTTAGAATTTCAATTAAATAGAGTTATGATTTTTTGTTAAGAATGTTATGTACCATTGAATGTTTAACTGTTTACAGGATAATTGATAAATATTAATTAATTTATTTGAACACATGAATATGTTGGTATAAAGGGGCAACGAACACATATGCGCCATACAAGTCACTTGATTTGTGTGTGAGCTGTGATATTGCCCGGATGCCCAGATTGAAGCAGGTGGTTTTCTTATGAGGCCAGACTAAGAGCATTTGATGTAAAGGTCTGGTCCACAATGCAGTGGAGTAACATCAGGAGATGCAGTCCCATGATAGCCAGTGACCAACAATGGGTTCACACGCCATTTGTTCCCTCAGGATACTGGAGTCCATATGTACTATCGGTTTGGAATCAGGGTTTTCCAACTCTCCTAGGTGAACTTTTGGCGTGCACTAACCCGGTTAAAGCGTCGGAGTTTCTCTTTTCGTCCTCTCAATTTTGTAAACAACAGTAACGCCGCGAGAAGGCAGTGAGTAGGACTTCCCTGGCAGAGGCCATATACGCGTGGCCATGTGAGAGCATTTTGAGAGAGAGAGAGAGCAAACTCTCCCTCCTCGGTCGTTATAGGGCATTTGGGGGCAATAAGTATACTTTAATGTTCATTGAAGTAAACGTTCACTAATGTGAACTGAGATTATTTTTGATGGAGCTGAAATGTACCAAATATCATTACATTCATTATATACTGAAATAGGATACAAAACCAATTTTTCAATATAGAAAAATTCGGTTTTGAATCTTAACCATGACTAGCTGATAAGGTACAGGAAAATTGTAAAAATTTTTAATTATAACGTTCGGTTATCAGATTCTTGTTGCATAGAAGAACTGATTATCAAAAGTTTTACCTAAGGGAGAATAAAAAAAGATTTGCAGAATAAACAGTGGATATTATTAACATCTCAGACTATTCAGTATATAGAGTACCCAGGAGTAAACCTGACTTAGATTTCATCCTCCATCGATTCTGTTGCAGAATAATAAAATAAAAGATGTACATTCAAGAGATACGTAATACTTCAACTAAAATCGGCCGTACTCAATCAAACAGAAAACCATTTTTACCACAACACTGGGAAACTAACTGCCTTCACCACAATATCTCACAGAATTTGATTTGTTCAAAATGAAAAGCGAAAAGGTATATCAGGCCTGTATATTTGCTTTAAACACATGCAGCTACCACGAAGTACTTTAGTCTGCACAGTGTCTTCTTGTCAGCTGAGAAAATTCAGTAAGTTGCGAAAGGGATAGGTAAAGGCTTCAGAAATACTTAAGGTTGATCATATTACGCATTGGTATCACCGTATTGTGTTACATCCGTGATATACCAGGTAGTAATTAGAGTTGTTCATCCATCATATTTTATGCAGTAGATGAATTATGGCTAACAAAGGGATGCGGTACGCTTGTTTAACCTTATTATGTACTAGTCAACCGTACATCTTCATCCATGTGTTGGTGTTTAGGAGTTCTAAACCAATACCTTTTATCTCAAGTGTTACCCGACCAATCAGAACTCATATTCTGGACTCTATTGTTAGTCACAATCCATCTCTTCTAAATAGCTTTCGACAAAATATCTTTATCGAGACAACCCACAAAAGATGTATATATGCTGAAAAAGACTAATTGAAAGATATGTAAAAATATCAACAATGGGACAATTCAAACCTTTACTAGTAAAGATGATATCATGTTTTAATTTTATTAGCTGATGAAAGACCTACAAATGTATTGGTGTATTAAGGATGTTGTACAAAAGTGTTGTTTATCTAAAATGGATTAGGTTTCTTGATACTCAATAATTTAAAGATTTTGTAATATCAGTTCACATGAATTTTCACATGAATTCTAACAGTCACGATCATAATCTTATTATCAGAATGGGTTTTGTGGAGAGTTTAAGAAGTTTCACACGTTGAAATCATGAGTCAGTTGAAGCTAGACCACCATTGAAAATCTAGAAGCATTGGACGGCCGTTCCGTGCTGGTATGGGACTCCTCAGCAGTGCGCATCCACGATCCCGCACCACGCGGGGCTCGAACCCAGGACCTACCGGCTTCGCGCGCGAGCACTTAACCACTAGACCAATGAGTCCAGTGCTTCCAGGTTTTCAATGGTGGTCTAGCTTCAACTGACTCATAATCTTATTATTGATATGTCTGATTTAGAGCTTGAAACACAACTTATTATTTTTCAGAATTTTCTGGTGTCGATAAAACAAATGTGTGATAAACTGTATATCGATTGTTCTGTTGTTAATAACAACTTAATTTAAAGTAATAGAAAAGTGTCTCCCAGTATTGATTGCATGAAAATTCGTAAAACAAACACATATAGAGCTCATAGTTGTAATCTTTTATTGGTTCCTCAGTTAACTGGCAATTTTCAGTGAACACAAGGTTTACAACTGTAATGCTTCACAAAGTTTCAATCAAAATTGCATTACTCTAATTATTATGATGATCTCACTACACTCAAATTTCAGCTCAGTCTAATTTATTCAAAAAGTATGCTAGAACTTTTAAATGAAAACCCAATATCAAGAGCTCTTGGGAAATGCTCTGTGCAATGATCCCAAAGAGTTCGTTGCTTATTGTAAAAGAAGGGAAATTAAAAGGTCCATTTCAATGTAAAATATTTGATTTAGAGTACTTTGAATTGGTTCAGTAAAGAATTGGTTCAGTATTGTTAGTTAGTTCTATTAAATCGGTTGATGTTTTAAACTGTATGTACGAGTTCAATTGTTAACTAATTTATATCAATAAATGTCTAGTTCAATATATTTAAAATCAATTATTGATCAGATATGTGATGTTCAGTTGGGGATTTGTAGTTGGTGCATCATATAAATCTTCATCTATAGTCTTTCTTTCCTGCATCGAGTAATATCAGTCTTTGTTTCGTTATCAACATCTTAAAATTAAGGATGTATATGAAAATATATAACGATGACGTCAAATGGGTTCTGTGATATAACTGTAAGGCCAATAATTCGAACTAAGAGAATACCGTAATAGAGTACTCTTAGCATTTTAGGTATATACAGTATTTTACCATTTTGTTAGACAATCTAAATTTTGAATAACAGTGATTCACCTGAGTAAACTCAACATTTGCATCCGGAAAACAGTTTCATTACTCATCTCCCCTTCCTACTCATCTAACTGTTTCCGAGCTTACTATTTTAATTTTTCTCGCAAACGGCATGTAACTATTTGTAACGAATAAAAGTTTATTATTTGAATACTAAATATAGTTGCTTTTTTCTCGCTTAATGCTTGTTCTTATGCAAACCATCATTTCGGTTAACAAACCGATCCTTAAAACCTAAACTTCAATCTTTATTCTTATATGATTATTGGAAATAATTAAATAATTTTCAAACCCAAGGTTACACTTATTGAAACTTCAGTCTTATGTAGTAAACAGTTTTGTATTCCGTTTTTCATTCTTACAATTATGTAAAATTAATAGTTGCTAGATACAGATTTCTATATTTATTGACTGCTCATGTATCTCCTCTGTTTTCAATTAGTTTCGTGTCGTGTTTTGGATTCAGAATGCATTGAAACTCCGGCTTCATATCATGGAGATTCATAGGTCATCATCGTTCATGTGTGCTAAAAATTGCGAAAACGGATTTCAGAATCAGATGATGACTGTAATCGTCAGGAAAAAATTAAACATTTGATTTGGTCTTCGTCTAGTGAACGCCGGTGAAAACGTTCGCCTGCCCGATTCAACTTACTAACTTAAGTGAGAAAACGATCATTAAGTTCTTCGGATACTCTGAACAGCTGTAACAGATGTTCGATAGAGATGATTGTTCATCAAAAATCTTTCAAAGGATACTATCTAAGTCGTTAAAATAAATATCTCTAGACAATTTTGGCATAATAAAATTGTATATTTGACGTGTTTATTTGTTCTTTATTCCCTGAGGAGAGCACGAACTCTTGTACCATTGTCTAGATCAGCCAATCGATTTTGTATGAATCTTCATATTTGTTGTACCAGGCGTTGAATATGATTCCATTTTCTAGATCATAGTTAAAATCAGTAACTGGTTCCAATAACATATCCACTTTATTTAACAAATCATACATAGAAGACTGAGATAATTTGGAATTTTATATTTCAGTTAGCTGTAAATATGTTTTCTCAAATAACTTATGTTGATGTGCTGATATTTTTCCAGTTACTTTCCGTCACCAATTGTTGTATCCGTATCACTGTTTATTATACTTGAAAAAAACAACAACGAGAAAACACTGCAACCTCCATGACTTGAAATAAGAACACCAAGACTGGTACAAATGAAGATTTATGAACTCCAAAAACACTACGGCAATCCTATTCAAAAATACACACAATATATATTGATTGCACACCCAACCTGATTATTAGTTAGGATAAAATCACATATATGAAAAATATCCAGAGTGACAATTAAATTACATGTTGCATGTCATGCTAAGCATAGTTCATGTTATTGTAATACAAGAATGTTATATCTTGAATAAACACATCATACTCAAATTAATTATTGTTATATACAATAAAATATTACATTGGGCAACAAAAACAAATACAACACTGAATTGAAAAAAGATAGAAGTAATATTGAACAAAATCCGAATGAGTTAAAATTCGATTTCGCCTTTATATCTTGTTATATCAAAATCAATTTCCATTGAAATGAAATGAAACTTCAGAAGGAACTTGTTCAAATGGAAATAACGTTTTATGAAATATGTGAGAAAGAGGTAACTATCCAACTCAGCAAATTGTATTGTTAGTTAGTTCTATTAAATCGGTTGATGTTTTAAACTGTATGTACGAGTTCAATTGTTAACTAATTTATATCAATAAATGCCTAGTTCAATATATTTAAAATCAATTATTGATCAGATATGTGATGTTCAGTTGGGGATTTGTAGTTGGTGCATCATATAAATCTTCATCTATAGTCTTTCTTTCCTGCATCGAGTAATATCAGTCTTTGTTCCGTTATCAATTTGTAACTGGCTCTGTCCATAATTATAGAAAGTAGTAATTTTCCCACAGTTATAATGAAGTCATAGCAGTAAACCAGTATTTTACGGAGCTGCAATAAAGCATAATTATATTTTACGCACTAATTTGAATATATATCTTGGTTATCATTACTAAGTGATTTCCATCGATCTTTTTGTCAACTGTTGTTTGGTTCTTTGTTACACGTTTTGTAATCGTCTGCGTGTATTTGAAATTGTTAACGTGATTAAACTAATTGATTTGGACGATTTCAACTTTCCAATAAACTTACTCATTCCTACTAAACTTAATTTCATAATATATGTCATCATTTTATGCACAAGATGAATACCATAGGAAGCGATAAGCCCATTTTATAGCAAACTACATTGTACAAAATGCGTCATACTCACACTCTATTCATAGTTGACCCATTTGGTTTATTGTCATAGTCATTTCTGTTCAGCATAATTATCAGCTTAAACGAAAACATTTCATGTTGTTGTTTAGAAGTCTGCGAATGGCATTATACTTTTGCCACCAAATAATTAGTCATACATTTCGTTTCTTCATTAAGAACCGTTATTATGTCCAGTTTTCATTTTTGCAACGAGTTTTGTTTTCATATGTCTTGGTTACAATTGTTTAATAAACCAAGACAAAATTTTAAGTAAACAGAGTAATGTGAATTAAATGACTTTCGATTATGAATTTTTGCTATTTTTTTTACACAGAGACAGTTTACAAAATAATATATATCCATTTCATAACAGTTGTAGCAGCTGCCTCTGCATCAGTAGGCCTCAACGTACACAAGGGGAAAATCAAGACCTTCAAGTACAACACTGAGAACATCAATCCAGTCACACTTGAGAAACTCTGGAATATGTGGAGTCTTTCACGTACTCATCTGGATAGCATCATCGATGAACGTGGAGGATCTGATGCGGACTTAAAGGCAAGTACTGGCAAAGCAAGAACAGCACCCCTACAATTGAAGAACATATTAAACTCAAAAGAACTGCCAACCAACATCAAAGTTAGAATATTCAATACGGATGTCAAGACAGTCCTACTGTACGGAGCTGAAACGTGGAGAATTACTACAACCTTCATCGAAAAAGCACGAGTATTTATAAACAATTTTTCTACTGAACATGCTCACTGTCTGTTGTCAGGACACCACCAGAAGCATCCTACTGTGAAAGAGAGCAAATCAACTGCCAGCTGAAGAGTAAATTAGGAAGAGACGTTGGAAGTGGATTACTTACTTACTTACTCCTAATGGAGCATAGGCCGCCAACCAGCATTCTCCAACCCACTCTGTCCTGGGCCTTCTTTTCTAATTCCATTTAATTCCTGTTCATTCTTCTCATGTTTATCTCCATTTCCCTGCGTAATATGTTCTTTGGTCTTCCTCTTTTCCTTTGGCCTCGAGGATTCCATGTGAGGGCTTGTCTTGTGACACAGTTGTGTGCTTTCCTCAGTGTGTGGCCTATCCACGTCCAGCGCTTCTTCCTGATTTCTTCCTACGCTGGTTTGTTCTGGTTTGTTCTCTCTCACAGTACGTTGTTGCTAATAGTGTCCGGCCAACGGATCCGAAGTATTTTGCGTAGACAACTGTTAATAAACACCTGTATCTTCTGGATGATGGCTTTCGTAGTTCTCCAGGTTTCTGCCCCATACAATAGAACTGTCTTGACATTTGTATTAAAAATCCTGACCTTGGTGTTGGTTGACAGTTACTTTGAGTTCCAGATGTTCCTCAGTTGTAAATATGCTGCTCTTGCTTTGCCGATCCGCGCCTTCACATGTGCATCAGATCCACCATGTTCATCAATGATACTGCCTAGATATCTAAAAGTTTTTACGTCTTCCACATTGTGATTGGATTAGTGCATGCTGTGTTGCATCGGAGAACCTTGCTCTTCCCTTTGTGTATATTGAGACCTATTGCTGCTGAGGCTGCTGCTACACTAGTAGTCTTCTCCTGCATTTGTTGTTGCGTTTGAGATAGAAGGGTCAGATCATCTGCGAAGTCTAGATTGTCCAACTGCATCCTAGATGTCCATTGTATCCCGTGCTTTCATTCAGATTTTGACGTCTTCATGATCCAGTCGATCACCAGGAGAAAGAAAAAGGGTGAGAGTAAGCAACCTTGCCTAACACCGGTCTTCACTTCGAACGACTTTGTCAACTGTCCTCCATGCACGATTTTGCAGTTTAATCCATCATATGAATTCTGTATGATATTGACTATCTTCTGAGGCACGCCGTAGTGTCGAAGAAGTTTCCATAGTGTTGTTCTGTCCACGCTATCAAATGCCTTTTCGTAGTCAATGAAGTTGATGTAGAGTGATGAATTCCATTCAATTGATTGTTCCACAATGATCCGTACAGTTGCGATTTGGTCTGTACACGATCTATCCTTACGGAATCCTGCCTGTTGGTCACGAAGTTGGGCGTCTACGCAGTCCTTCATCCTGTTTAACAATACTCTGTTGAAGACTTTTCCCGGTATTGAGAGAAGAGTGATACCTCTGTAGTTATCACACTTGCTGAGATCGCCTTTCTTCGGTATTTTGATCAGGAGTCCTTCTTTCCAGTCTTTTGGTACTTGTTCCTCATCCCAAATCTTATTGAAGAGACGTTAGAAGTGGATGAGAAACACATTAAGCCCCAACTTGAAATCCTGAAGGGAAACGGAAAAGTGCAAGGCTAAAAAAACACATGATGTTGGAAAATAGAAGAAGATAAGAAAACGATTGCCCAGGATAATGTTAAATAAAGAGTGCTGTTAGGCAGCCTATGTTCCTCCACAAGGAATAACAAGTGTAAGTAAGTATTTCATAACAATCAATTAAATCTTAAGAATTTTTTAATGAATACAATACAAAATTGAATATACTTTTGTGATATTTTATTAAAAAAGAACAACTAATAAAGTTGGCTTAAAAGCATAATCGTATTGAACTTTTGAATAAGCTAATACAAAATATAAATAAGGAATGTGAATAATAATAATAATAATAATAATAATAATAATAATAATAATAATAATAATAATATTTTATTGTTTCTTTTTACCTTTCGACAAACATCAGAGATATTTATTTTATTATTTAACTTTTCTCATAATAGTTAATTATTTAACCTCGAAGATTCAATTATATACCTTTTATGGTTATCGTCTAAGAAATCTGTCTGGTATATTATTATTATTATTATTATTATTATTATTATTATTATTATTACTATTTTGTGGTTTATATTATAAGGTGATCACTTTGAGAAGAAAGACTTTTTTTCTCAATCATGGTATAATATGTAATGGTTTTTTTAAGATTATACCGTTGTTGATATTTTAACTGAAATTTAATCATTCTTAATTGATATAAACTATGTGGATTGTACTGTAAGCCATATTTCATTTATTCTATATTAATGTGAATAACAATTATATAATATACCTTTGTGGGCCAGGGTAATTTTGTATTGGTTTTCAGGGGAGCCAGACATCATCTGGACTTTCATGTGACAACCTAAACAGTACAGCTCAACCCCGTTTAACAGAAGAATCAGACACCGTATAGGCTTTAACGCTACAATCTGAATAATAGAGCTCAATCCTGTGGCGCAACCATACAGGTACCAAGCACCCTAGTGGAATGTGAAGCTGGGTGACAAGAGATCGGATCTGCCAGGGAGCACCAGTTCCCTCAAGATTACAGGTAATCCTTGCTGACGAGTGCCAAGTAGCGCGAAACCCGGGTACAGGGTTTCCTGTTGATTACCTCCAACCACCATCTAATGTGAATAAAAGCCTGTTAAATTATATTAAAAGATGTATTTATTTCAAAATAAATTAAAGCGGTTAAATCTCCTACTTGTTAGGTTCATTCACATCTTCTGAATATCAGATAAATGAAATGTGTCTGTTAGCAAAATCCAGGACGCATGTTTTCTCCTATTTGGGACTCTTCAACTTGATTTACCTACATCCCATAGTTGATATTCACTCCGGGACTCGAGATGAAATAGCCATTTACTTGTGCAACGGGTATGAGATTTAATTTAGAGATGGTGTCTAAGACAAACGGTACTGAGTTGGAGTAAAGGAATGAACGTCAACTCGGGGATGCAGGTAAATCTCTCTGATAAGTAAATGGATATGTAAGTCGGTATTATAACTAGAGGATTGCTAGATTTAGGAGCGTATCTCACAGAAATAATCGAAGTAGTATAAAAAGTTATTTAGATGAAACTTAGCCATATATTCATCTGCAAATGTTACTTATACGCATTCTGAGAACACTACGGAGAAAAATTAATTTGGTAAGTCTTGTCGGATGTTAGCTGACCTAAAAGATTTAGGAATGTTTTTATAAAGCGATCTCTCTTGGCATTACTCTTTCTAGTCTTCAGTTATATTGTATATTATATGCATAAAAAACACGTCAACGTTTTTGTCCTGTCAGTTATACGGAACAGGATGAACACATACAACACCATACTAAAAACTACAATATGAACCAGATATGTTGTGTTTTAAATACCATCCCTTAGGTGATTACTATCAAGCTTGAGCATAGTAACATCGTAAATTGCAAGAAAAGTATTATCACAGAGGAGTAAGAGATTGAATATTAAATCTTTGGTATAAATCCAGATGACCACTATGATGTATGAGTGGCCATATTTTAAGGTTTAAGCTATTTTCTATCGTGTTTTTAACCATATATATTCACTTTGATGATAGGAGTTCGGTAAATGGATCATATAAATTTAAATAAAAAGTAACCCTTAATAATGGCATTATATCAGTACGAATAATTTTGTTAATGTTATTTAATTTAGTTTAGTAGTAGGTTATTTTACCTTTAAGAAAGGAAATTAGTTAGTAACGTAATAGACAAGCTTAAAATGGTTTAAAATACATTTTTTCCCTTAACTTATGTGATTGAATAAATCAAACGTATATCAGTTCAGAATATCTTATCAAAGCAAATGAAATATGATCTGTGAGCAATGATGGATAGTGGATAGCAGTGGAATCCAGGACGCGGGTTCAAGTCCCAGGAAGAACATCAACTCTGAGAAGCAGGTACATTCAGCTGAAGAGCCTCAAATAGAACGAAACGCGCGTCCTGGATTCCACTGCTAGCCACTATCCATCATTGTTTACAAAAAGTTTGTGAATTAAGACAATATCGATGCATACGCACAGTATGCACATATGCGAATAACAGACTGATCAATTACAGTCTTAAACCTCAATGGGAAGATACAAGCCAAACAATACCAAATGAAATATGATCTGATTCGTTAAATACTATTGATGTAATTATATGATAATTGTAGTATTCTGTTTTATCCAGTTTATTAGGAATTTCAAAAATTTCATGAGTTAATAAAGTAACAACTGTTACAATTTGAATGAAGTCAGTGATATAATGATGCCCAAATTTTGGATGAATGAATTAACCTTATCTGAATGTCATTAATAATGTAATGTAATAGTATAATGTGTTAAATTATTCTCATAGAAGACACACTATACACTCGATTAAAATGTAAAATTCAGGTAGAAAATGTTATAGAACTATAGGTATATACTTCAGTTTCAATTATCATGATAAATTTACATTTAGTTGTTTGTTTTTTATACTACAATTGTTTTTAAAAAAAAAGAAGATTAAACGTGATACATGAAAGCTTTTTCAGCTACGATATTGTACACAAAGGATCTCTATGAGTCAAACAGTGAGAACTATCAGAAAGAAATTATACAACTAACGACTACTGACCCTTGATTCATAATTGAATTTCTTTTAACAAAGTGAAAAAAAAGTAGAAAATCGACTAAATAATTCATCACCGATAATAATGACCAATAACTACTAAATTGATTAATCAACTAATCATTTCTTTTATAGTTCACATCATGAATCGATTTTAATTAGATAACCATTCAAAACTAAGAGTAACTAGATAGCTATTTCACCCTGATATGGAATTCTTTAGTTATGTCCATCTAATATTCTTCAGAGGACCAGATCGAGAAGATCTCAGTTCTTTCGATGAAATCCTAAAGTTACTATCACTTAACCAACAGTTAATGATTTACCTATTTGACTGTAATCAAAATATTGTTTTCAAATTTATTGAATAATTATTAATTAAATAAGTGAATATTTTCATTAGTACAATTGATTAATAGATATAATTGAGAATCTTTATGTTATGTCCCGATAAGCATAATGAATGGTAACTTTTGGGATTCATTTATGGATCAATACTATAAGTATATTTTTATCGTATAACTGTTATGTAATTGAACTGTTCATATTCATGTCCCTCTTATTATGAGTTTCATTTTGACCTATGAACTATTATTATACGATTTACCATTCTTGAGTTATGACCTGTCTATTAATTATTATCTCTCTCATTCACAATTACATTTGGCTAATTCTTGTACAAATGTTTTTTTATATTTTATGGTACGATGTGGTCTATCTGGTTGATATATAGGCCCAATATGCTTGAAATAAATGTATCATATTATAGAGACTGAGATTGGTGTTCTGAACTTAACTGGTTGTGCTAGCAGGAATCAGGATCGATAAGTACTCTAAACTGCTCGTACGGGTTTTATACGTCATTGATCCGATCGATAATTCACTACTTCCTAATTAGCGGTATCATTACGTTATACATTAACAAGGGACATAAGTCACAAGTTATGACATTTTAAAATAATTCACTGTAAGTATGTTCTTTTTAGATTGTTTCTTAATTCTAAGGAAATACATAGTTTTATAAAATTGAAAAGTGTATTGTTTATTGACCATAATTATTTGATCTAATAAAAATTTATTTATTTATTAGAATTAAGCCAAATACCAGAGTATAGTCTTTTGAGTCTTGTTACTCATCCATTATAAAGAGTAGAATAGTTGAAAATCAATAATATGACTAAATTATATATTATCAGAATGTGTTTTGTGGAGATTTTTTTAGAAATTTTCACAGATTGAAATCATGAGTCAGTTGAAGCTAGACCACCATTGAAAACCTGGAAGAACTGAACGGCCGTTTCGTCCTAGTATGGGACTCCTCAGCAGTGCGCATCCACGACCCCGCACCAATCGGGGATCGAACCCAGGACCTACTGGCTTCGCGCGCGAGCACTTAACCATTAGACTATTGAGCCGGCACCCAACACTGTTAATGTCTGACTTCAACCAATCCACGAAGTTGCGCTAGCGTACACCATTGTCTTCAGTGAGTTGTTATCTCACAACATATCTGGTTGAACTCCACTGGTAACGACTTCTCACTAGAACTCCAGAAGTGTCTCCTGAAGTCAGTCACTAGTGAGCAGGTGATTCTTATTATCAGAATGTGTTTTGTGGAGATTTTTAGAAATTTTCACAGATTGAAATCATGAGTCATTTGAAGCTAGACCACAGAAGACATATTATACACTAATATATATATATATATATATATATATATATATATATATATATATATATATATATATATATATATATATATTAGTGTATAATATGTCTTCTGTTAGGATAATTAAACACATTATACAAATGATATTCAAATCAAGTTACTTCATTCATCCAAAATTTGGGTATTATTATATCACTAAGATTATTTCAAATATAATTTTCACATAGAATAACTTCTCTTTAAATTGGGTGAACAATTATTGTCAAATTATTCATTCTCATCTTGACAACTATTCGTATAATTAATGTACTGTTATGTCTTATTATTATCTTTTCATAAAGTTAGAATAAGTTTGTTTACTTTATACATTTTCATTTAATAATAATAATAATAATAATAATAATAATAATAATAATAATAATAATAATCGTATTATATGTAATTCTAGTTAAAAGAAGTAGTTAAGTATAGAATTTCACATCGATCAATATGATCTTTATTATATTAATATTCATTAGATCACTGTGTAGTGACCAATGTCATGTGTGTCAAGTCCTTCTTAGCATAGATCGAATGCTGTCGATCAAGTTTCAATGTGACCATCAGTCTAGGTAGCACCAGTTCCTTCAAGATTACAGGTACACCTTGCTGATAAGTGACACGTAACACGAAACTCGGATCCAGGGTTTCTTGTTGACTACCTCCAACTACCATCTTATTTAAAGATATGATTTCTTTTGATCTTTTATTTTCTTAAGCTTATTAAGACTACAAGTTAATGTAAAACATCAAAAAAGTTCTTTCTGTAATTAATGAGTAAGTCATTCAACTGATGGCTTTGTTAATGATAGTCTAAAATTAATACCAATATTGAAAATATTGTTTTAAGTCAGTTCTTTTGATTCTTTTGAGGAAATTTTCAATGAATGAATCTGAAGATATTTAGATAACATCAAAACTACCAATGAATTATCAAGAACATGGGGATCAGTAACAGTGAATTCTTTAAATCTTCATTTTAGGCGATTATGATGCAAAGGTATTCCATCAGATGAAGTTAATTCATAGCATTATTATTCATTAATTACATTTTACATCAAAGATTGACTATAGCTATACAACAGTTGACAATCTTAAAGAATTGAATAGCTGTCTTCTTCTGTTTTTTGGGGGGGATTATTCAGGAGTGCACAAAAATATCCTTGTCAGGACCAGAGTCCAGAATCATCAGGCTTTGTGTAAAGTGAATTTCTTTAAACTATTATATTGTAGTCCAGTAGTTTATATTTGAATATATAATCAATATTTTGTGTGTTTTATCATTTCTGTTGATAAAACGTATCTCAGGCCAAACGAAGCAACTCTCCAGTAATCTATTAGTTTCCATTGGTTGATTAGCTGAATTCGGCTCTTGATGTAAACCATTTTGAAAATAGTAGGACCAAAGAAATCAGGCGAATCATAATGTAGGATATCGATAGTCGTTGTAACCTGAGTAGTATTAATAGTAATGTGATTAGTAGTATTAGCAAGAGAATCTTTTGTATTGTCAAGTAACTATATAGTGATTTGTTTTAACCATTAAAATATTTCTACACATACATGTTTTTATTGATTTTTCAACGTAAAGTTCACACATTTATGTTTCAATAAGTTAGACTAAGTTCAAGACAACAAATTGAGCTCCAAACTCTTATTAAATGCCAGGCATTTGGAAATAATATAAATAATAATGCCATCTTTAAAATAAATGACTTTTAGAAATGTTTTTAAATGACCTAATTATGTAAGATGATTAGATTGAACACGTAATGTGTGACAGATGAAGTTATTTTGCCAAATGTTAAGTGAATGATATTATTAGTTTTTCATTTAAAGCTATCAAACGTTTTTAAAAAATTTAATGATGAGCAAGAAAAACGATATAAAAGTAGAGATCCTAACGAAAATGTTTTTCAATAGTTGAAATCATGAGTCAATTGAAGATAGACCACCATAAAAAACCTGGAAGCACTGGACGGCCGTTTCGTCTTAGTATGAGACCCCTCAGCAGTGCGCATCCACAATCCTGCCCTCTGTGATATTCAAACCCACGATCTATCAGTCTCGCGCGCGAGCACTTAATCCCTAGATCACTGAGCCGTCATTCAACGGTGTTATTGTCTAACTTCAACTAGTCCACGAAATCGCTCCACTGTATGCCATTGTCCTCTGTGAGCTGATATTTCACAACAGATCTGGTTGAACTCCGCTGGTCACGGCTTCTCGCTATAACTGCGGGAAATGCCTCTTGAAGTCAGTTAATAGTGAGCAGATGATTATTACCAGAATGAGTTTTGTGGAGATTTTAGTAATTTCAATTGACTCATGATTTCATCTATTGAAATAACTAAAATCTCCACAAAACGCCTGATAAAACGTTTTTGTCCATATAGTGTTAAAATTATTATTACTATAGAATATACATGTACATTTACTAGGTAGATACTGAGTAATAACGGCTTTTTAAACCTAGTTAAACACCGTTTTAATACTTGTTATTTTAGTCTACACAAATGACTATGTAGGTTTAATATGGATTAAATTGTGTACTGTTTTATTGTGGTCCACAAATTCTGTATTGGCTTCCATGTTCAATAAAATATATATACGCACTTATCCAGTTCGATTTTTATCAAACCCAAATAACTGAATATCATAATATACGTATGATAATAGGACTTTGAGAACGGAATAACTGTTCAAAAGAATGAATACATGCAAGAATATAGATGCCTTCTGAAGTTTTGAAATTTTGACTAAGGTTGTGGGTATATCATATCAAATATTTCAGAAACTATAAAAAAAATGAAACGTAAGTAATGAAATTATATATCTACTAAATGTATTCTTTTTCAATTGAAATAATGAACCGATGAATGTGAGACCTCCATTAGAAACCTCGAAGCATTGGATGGCCGTTTCGTTTTTAGCGTTGGATTTCTCAGAAGTGAGCATCCACGATTCCATACTCGAGAATTGAACCCAGGACTTTTAGTTTCATATGAACACTTAACCTCTAAACCACTGAACCGGTATCTAATAATGTTAATGTCTAACTTCACCCAATCCACGATATTGCGCGATCATCTTCCGTTGTCATTGATGGGTAACTACCTCACAACTGACAAGCTTAAACTTCACTGATCACGGCTTCTCACTAGACTCCAAGAATTACCTCCCAAAGCCAGTCAATAGTGAGTACATGATAATATCAGTAAAGGTTGTGGAGATTGTCAGGCTTATTTTTCTCTGTGGTGTAATGAAAGATTATTTCAATGAAATAATAATCTTATTTCTCATATGATGGAAAGGAAAATCCATTTTCGATTGATTTACTCATTATGAGTTTTGTTCAACATTACTTCCATTCTGATTCAATGCAATGATTACTCAATGTAGTATTTGTTTTCTTTTCTCGTATGATATTTTATTCTGTATAATATGCGATATTCTTGTATTCGATTGACATGAATTATGCTCAGTCTGTGATTTGTAAGTATTTTTCATATATGTGCTTACATTCTAATTATTAATCGAAATGGGTGTACAATCAATATATAAATGAGTGTATTTTCTACTAGAGTTGTCGTCGTCGTGTTTTGAGGTTAATAAATCATCACTAGTCTTGTGTTCTTACTTTTGCGTCGTGGGAACTGCAGAGGTCCTTCGTTCCGAGTTTAAGAGATAAGCGTTTCTGACATAACAATCAGCGACGACCAGATACAAAATTTAGCATTAAAAGAGCCAAGACAATAAGCATTCAAACGACAAATTATAAAAATTTCTTTGCATGTTACTGTAATAAATCCACCCATATTATAATAAATAGCATAAACACAACCGTGATTCGTTAAAATAATAACAGCATACTTTAGTTACTTGATTAACTAAAAAGAAACCAATTATATTTCAGTTATATATCTTTACACTTGAGTTCCTGAGAAGATTGTCAATATTATCCGGAACTCATACGACGAACTACAGTGCAAAGTCGTGCATGGAGGACAGCTGACAGATGCATTCCAATTAAGGAACGGAGTCAGACAAGGCTGTTTACTCTCTCCCTTCCTCTTTCTTCTGGTGGTCGACTGGATTATGAAGACCTCGACATCTGAGGGAAAACACGGAATACAATGGACAGCTCAAAATCAATTAGACGATTTGGACTTCTCAGATGACCAAGCCCCCTTATCGCATACACACGAACATATGCAGACAAAGACAGCCAGCGTAGAAGCAGTCTCTACATCAGTAGGCCTCAGCATACACAAAGGGAAAACCAAGGTCCTGAAATTCAAAGCGGAGAACAGCAATCTAATCACTCTTGATGGCAAAACTCTGGAAGATGTAGAATCCTTCACATAACTAGGAAGCATAATCGATGAACAAGGAGGCTCAGATGCAGACGTAAAGGCAAGGATTGGCAAAGAAAGGACAGCATTCCTACAGTTAAAGAACATATGGAACTCAAAACAACTTTCAACCAATATCAAAGTGAGAATCTTCAATGCCAACGTCAAGGCAGTTCTACTGTATGGAGCTGAAACTTGGAGAACTACAACAACCATCATCAAGAAGGTACAAGTATTTATAAATAGCTGTCTACGCAAGATACTCAACATCCATTGGCCGATAACCATCAGCAACAGCCTTCTGTGGGAGAGAACAAACCAACTTCTAGCTGAAGAAGAAATTAGGAAAAGAGGATGGAAATGGATAGGACATACATTACGCAAATCATCAAACTGCATCACAAGACAAGCTCTAACTTGGAATCCTGAAGAGAAACGGAAAAGAGGAAGGCCAAAGAACACATTACGTCGGAAAATCGAAGCAGATATGAAAAGGATGAATAACAACTGAAAGGAGCTGGAAAGAATTGCCCAGGACAGGGTCGGATGAAGAATGATGGTGAGAGGCCTATGCTCCTTCACGAGGAGTAACAGGCGTATGTAAGTAAGTAAGTATCTTTACACTTACTGTGCGGATATATTATTAAATAAAATCTGAATACAATGTATCATTAAAATGAATGAAATTAGGCAGCTGTTACTAGATTAATGATTGACTGCAAATGAAAATATTTACTGAAATAACACTATCCATTTAATTACATGACCACAACTTGCACTACTATAATGTTTCGAAATGTTTGAATTATAGTAAGAACTAAGTGTCCCAGAAATAACGCGATTGAATCAAGAAGTATTAGACAAGCACGAACCAATTTATTGTATTTCGAATTCAAAAATCAAGCATTTAACAAGTACAAAAGAATCATTAGTTAATTCAAACACCACAATTACTCCTTGTTTTCTTGATATTAAAGTATTCACTACTTTACATTTATTTCGTTAATCTTTATTCAATCTATTGAAGATAGCAAGTTTATCTTTTATAATCAGCAAGTATTAAAAAAAAATGAATGATTTTAAGAATTATTTAACCTTCTTTTAACTGACTAAATTTTTATATATAAATCAAAACCAAAATATCATAAGTTTGTTCAATTTTCTAGTTTCATAATCTAACAAAATACAAATAAACAGAGGCTTGAATCTCATTGAAATATTTACATAAATCATATAGTTATTACATAATCAGTGGTTGTAAGTTGTAAAAATACCTTGTTTATTTACTATTGTAACTATTTCATTCAATCATTTATAATAATAATGATAAATAATATAAATTCATTTAATCCATCGGTTGGTATAGTGAGTTTTTTTCGATCGAAAACAATTGTATCAATTATCAGAAGGGGTTTTGTGGAGATTTAAGTGATTTCAATAGATGAAATCATGAGTCAGTCGAAGCTAGCACGCGAGAGACTGATAGGTCCGGTGTTTGAATGTCGCAGAAGGTGAGATCATGGGTGCGCACCGCTGAGGAGTCCCATACTACGACGAAACAGCCGTCCAGTGCTTCCAGGTTTTTTATGTTGATCTATTTTCAATTGACTTATGATTTCATCCATTGAAATTACTTAAATCTCCAAAAAACCCATTCTGATAATAATCATCTGCTCACTATTAACTGACTTCAAGAGGCATTTCCTGGAGTTCTAATGAGAAGCCGTGACCAGTGGAGTTCAACCAGGTCTGTTGTGAAATATCAGCTCACAGAAGACAATGGCATACAGTGGAGCGATTTCGTGGACTAGTTGATGTTAGACATTAACACCGTTGGATGCCCGCTCAATTGTAACAATTGTCTGAAAAAAATCATACGGGTCACATTTTGAAAGAAAGAACAACAAGAGGCTTTAAAGAATTTATACAAAACTTTTATAAACATAATGATTTAAATGAAACTCATTAACGATTCCTACAAATTCATCCATTGTTCCTTTTTTCTTCTCTAAATTTCTATGAAATAATTAAATTCATTTTTATCTCATTACTGAAATGATCAGAAACAAATATCTTAAGTAATTTGTAATTGAATGGTTAAGATCATAATTTATTTGAAACTAGACCACCATGGAATACTTGGAAGCACTGTATGGCCGTTTCGTCTTATTGTGGAGCTCCTCAGCAGTGCGCGTCTACGATATTGCTCCAGGGATTCGAACCCAGGGCCTTCAATCTCTCGCGCGAACGTTTAACCTCAAACCACTGAACCGACATCCAACAGTGTTAATATCTAACTTCAACTAATCCACGAAATTGAGCAACACATGCACCATTATCTTCAGTGAGTTACTATCTCACAACAGACTCGGTTTATCTCCACTGATCACTGAGGAGCAGGATCGTGGATACGCATTGCTGAGGAGTCCCATACTAGGACGAAACTACCATCCAGCACTTCCATGTTTTCCATGATTGTCTATCTTCAATTAACTCATGATTTCATCTATTGAAATTACTTAAATCTCCACAAAACTCCTCTCTGATATTAATTTGTAATGGACTTAATTAAATTAAATGCTCATTAAAATCTGCTAAAATATTTTAGGCGGTAATTATCTAAGTTATTTTCCTTTCAAATAAAAGAAACTACAAAATCAAGAATTAATTAAACTTTATTTATTGACTTATTCAGCTATAATAATCAGATTAATTATATAAATGAAGTTCATTAATGTGTATTTAGTTATTTTGTTAAAGAAGAATTCTATCATAAAATTGATAATATATTAGATGATTGTTTTCATTAATTGGGTTATTACTGAATTTATTGATCAACTATTCAATTATAATTTCAATAGTTGAAATCATGAGTCAATTAAAAAAAGACGACGATGGAAAATCTGGAAGCACTGGACAGCCGTTTCATCCTCTTCAGCAGTGCGCATCCACGATTCCGCCTCGCGGGGCTCGAACCCAGGACCTATTGGTCTCGAGAGCGTAATGTAATCATTATTTATTATTTGTTATTCAATATTTAATTTAATTGTAATAATTTGATTAAAGATTTTGTACATAAAAATGATTTCATTCATTGGATTAATTGTATGTATTCGTATAGAAATAGCCTCCATTCAAATTAGTAGCAACAACAATAAATGAATTAATACTGTTGTTGAATGAAACCATTATAGTCAACAGACTCATTATTACATTTCACATTGAAACTTATACTTGGACAATGAAGTTTTGATTGTTTCACAATCTGTATGATTAGTCTTTTGACCGATATTCTCATAATTTACTTCATTGGTTTTATTGTGTTAAATAAATACCTTAAGTTCATGGTTGTTGATGTGAAATGTTTTGTTTTATTGTTTCTTTTCGTACATTGATCATATTATATGACTTATTGAAGCCTTCAACTTTAATTTAAATCAATAATCTTATATGTTGATAATTGAAATCAGTGATCATTCGAGTAAATCTGTTTTGCTTAACATGATAGTTGTCATAAAATAAATGATTTATCAGATATTAAATGGGTATTATTTTAGCATATAATCTACTATGTAACTCATATACTTCTTTTTAAAATGTTTCTTGAATTCATTATGAAGCTTACAAGTAGGATTTGTTTACATTTTGATGATTAACGGTTCAACCCTTTGTTAAACTTCGTGCTTTTATGTTATTTGAGAACAACAACAACAACAACAATTTAAACTCAATTACATCACAATGGATACTTTATCAACAATTACCTCACTAGTTTTACAAGTGTTTAGTTGTTCTACAACTACAAATCTTTAATTTTTCAGCAATATTAGTAATATTTAATCAAATCTTAATTAAAAATAATCACAATCGTTTTGATTGCATAAATTGATTAGTTTTAAATCATGAGAAATTCTACTGAAAGCCGTCTTACAGATTTTTTTTAATCAATATATTCGTTAAGATCTAGGTTTTGATTCAGGTTACTTGTGGCGAACAAGACAGTATCACTAAATGATATTGGTTTAAATCTCTTAGGAGATATCGGTTCAATGAAGATAGGAGAGAACCATTGTTGAAAAATTTCAAACAGTATAGAATATGGATCCGAAAATCTTCATAGACTGGTTGTAAACATCTACCATCAAAAAAATACACTAATGAGTAAAATTGTTTATTTCTGTGTTGATTCATACGATCGAACCTGATTAATGTTAAGGACTAGACAGAGTTTAGTTACCACATATGTAATAATGTAGTTTATTATCTGGTTTACAGACAATGTTATAGAGAGTTAAACTATTCTAAGCACTCATTACGAAACTAAGATATTCAATTTATAGTCGACTTCGACGTTCATCATAATGATTATAATGAAACTTACAATATTTGGCAAGCTTATGCTGAGAAAAAGATACTTTTTGTGCATCATCTAATTAATATGCATCTTTGATATTGATTATTTCTCTGAAAATATTACTCATTATCATTTTCTTTGTGATTTTTTGAATAATTTCCTAATTAACATAGTTATCTAATGATATATATACAAGGTTTCGTTGTTCTGATAATGTTTTTGTCAACTTAATTTTATGCTTTACCTGATGTGCTGTGCAAACCTGTTCATTAATTAGTTAGGCCATGGTGGCCTTCTTGAATATCCGGGCTACCTGTTCCCTCCATCTGGATGTTTTAATATGTTATCTGTTTTCTTGTTTGTTTTAACAAATCATTTAGCCTATTAGTCGCGTAATCTATTCAGGTGCGTTTGTGAAAAGTTTACGACATTTCGCTGTACAAGTTACAAAAGATCCCAATCAGAAACATCGTGGTTTCTGACAATATGCATCGAAAAGAATATACATTAATCAGATGTCGATTCCTGAACTCCTAACATCCAGCTGGCAACCACTCAATCAAGAAATAAGAAACTTGTTAAAGTACTTCGTGTTGAGAATTCTATATTGTACTAAAAATACAATATTCAATAAAGCCACTAACACTAATAATTTAGTCGACAGGAGAAAAATCCACCAAGTAACAGATAAAATTAGTTAAGAAGCTTTTGTGATTATTCTCATTGCGTAGAGCATTATTGATCGACATAGATGCCTATGTAAACACTGAATTCCATAGTTATGATTAATTTTAAAGTATACAGTCGAAATTGATTTATGTTTGAACAAAGATATCTAAATAAACTTGCATCATAGCCCGTAGTTGTCTCTTACGTGCTCAATTCCGCTTCAGACATCAGTATTTATATCATGAAATAGCTATCGAGTTATTACTAGAATGTAGTTTGATATAGTTAACTTACTGCAATCATCTAATATACTTAATTCATCACAAAGTAAACATGTGTGAAAAGCATTTTATGGACACAGGGATTGACAAATGCATTTGCCATGGCCGATATATTTTTTAAAGTAATTAACTTATGTCATATTTAGATGTTCTAAATCACCGGTTTCTGTCAATTACGAATGTTATAATGTTCAGATAAGTAGTTTATCACTCAGACAGCCTAGATTTTACATACTTTAAAAACAAGACGGAAAGTCTCACTATTGTTTCGGTTGTCCAACAGCATATATGTGAATCAGTTAAATAAAAAAAGTCATTTACTCAGTATGAAATTTGTAATTTCACTGACTGGTAAAACTGTTCAATAAAAACATCAGTTCCCTTTAGTTTTTTTACAAATCTAAATGCTCACGACCTTTTCATTCTCTGTTTATGACTTATTTTACTCCCCAGTGTATTAATGGTCAATAGTGTCATGTTTCCTTGTTCCTGTTTTTGTCAAAATCTGCAACAGACCCTACGCTATTCTAAAATATTTTCAGAAATTGTCATAATAATGATAAAGATTGTTTGTACTACATTTAGTCAGTTTACCGTTTTCTCACTAGAAAATTACACTGATATGTATTCACCCTAAAAATATGTATGATGACTTTGTGATTTCTGTTGAAATATAATAATCACAATATATTTTAGGTACAATTATTAAGTCTATATTTATGCGTTTCAGTTGGAAAAATTACATCAGTGTCATAGTTCTCATGTGTCAGTAGGTTACTAAGATGACGTTTAATCAACAAGCTCACTCAGATTCATAGATGAATTATGGGATTCAAGATGATCACATATTCCTTTTGTTTTTGATATGGTTTAGGCTACTTAAATTTTGCTAGTAGTACGATTATTTCCTCAACATTATTTAATTTCTAAAACTACACGAAATTTAATTTAGTCCTATGCTGTGAAAAAGCACGACAAATTATATAGAGAACTCTTGGTAGTTCAGTTTGAATATAATTTATTTGCTACGCAATTTAAGTCCACCTACAGTTACTTAGTTTTCACACATGCTTCATATCATGCATCGTGATTTAAGTCATAAAATCAGTCAGACAACAATCGAAAACGAGGAAGGTGTGGACACCTGTTTCGTTTTTCTATGGAGCTCCTTATTATCGTGCATCCACAACCTCACTAAGAAAGAAACATAAAATCTCTTTGCTCTCGTAGACAGAGATTAACCTTTGGATCACTGAACCAAGTGGTGTTCTTGTTACATATAATGTATAGGAAATATTTGTGGAAATAAATATGCTAGGTGAAACGATCATGAGTTAAAAGATCCTACAAAATATTTCACCTAAAATCTCATCGAACATACCGGTAGGTGTAAAGATCTGTTTCATGTTTGTAATTATTATGTTTAAAGTTCACTATTCTAAATATGATGACTGTTATCGTTAGTTAGTTAAAATTGGTTTTAATCAGCATTTGTTTTGTCTCAAAGCTTTTCCAGAATCTTTGAACGTTATGCTAAAAATTGATGATTTTCTTTTGAAGAGGTATTGAAGTGTTTGAGCTATTTAGTATATATTCATAAACAAAGTAAATTATGGCTTAAATATCGACTTATTTAGGTTAGAATATATTTTTATAATGTTTTCTATTTCATTTGTAATATTTTGATTGAGATAAGTAAATCAGGAAAACAATAGACGACGAGATTTGAGAGTAATCAAATTCATATTTTGAATTATTCACAGATAATTACCTAGAATCTTTTGTGATAATACACAATCTCATTAATTTTCTACTACTCAATATCTTTCTGTTTTAAAGCCAATTATCTTCTTAAGTGAACTCTATTATAATGTTCAGTTGAATTTACGTTTGTTGTCCGAATTGAGTCTACATTTTAGAAAAAGACTATAATCAAGGTGGATTTATGATATTGTAGTTCATCATCTTTTAATATAATGTTAAACTACATTCAAACCTTTATGAAATTTATTATGTAATACGTTTTAAGTTAGCATTTATTAATAGTTTCATATCCTTCTTCAGTTATAACCTTCTATAGTAAACTGGGTTCATATTTTAAACAATAAAGTGTTTGGAAATAGAAATCTGTTATAACTTGTGACCGCCGATTAAAGAGCAGTGACTTATCGATCGGATCACAGACGCGTAAACCCGTTTAAGCAGCCTAGAGTTCTGATTAGCCTTGCTTCCCGCCTAGCCTAGCCAGTTAAGTGCAGAACACCAGTCTCAGCCTCTGCAATATGAATCATTATATTTCAAACATACTGAGTTTATATACCAATCAAACAGACGACAACGTATCAACAAAATATGAAACAACATTTGTACAAGAATCAGCCAGATGTGGTTGTGAATGAGGGAGGTAGTAATTAATATCCTAGGTATAAGTGAAGAATGGAAAAACGTATAACAATAGTTTATGTGTCAAAATAAAGCTTATAATAAGAGAGACATGAATATGAACAGCTTAGTTACATAACAATTATACGATAAAAATATACTCATAGTATTGGTTCATAAATGGATCCTAAAAGTTACCATTCATTATTCTTGCGGGGACATAACAAAATCTAATTTAGCAATTGACAAGTACATCAATAAATAATAAGCAATTCATTAGACAACTATGATTTTGACATATTATGCAAATTTGATTTTTCTATCGACTTTTTAAAAGTAAATGGAGTTTTATGCAACCGAATCTATTGATAACTTAGAACAGAGCAAGTATAAAGTGATTTATTGAATAAAAATACAGATGCTCATCAGTGGGACATAACCTAAAATCACAATTATTAATATAATTAATAACAAATGTCCTAACATATTTCGATTTCTGAAGTTTGGATACGTATCTTAAAGCATGGATTGGCAAAGGTTGGGCATTATTCTTACAATAGAAGAACATACAGAACTCAAAACAATTACCAACCAATATTAAACTCAGAATCTTCAATACGAACGTCAAGACAGTGAGTTATATCGTACGGAGGTAAAACGTAGAGAACTACTACAACTGTCATTGAAATAGTACAAATATTTATAAACAATTGTTTATGAGAGGTACCTAATGTTTGTTGACTGGATACCATCAGCATCATCCTGCTGTAGAAGAGAACAAATCAACTCCCAGCTGAAGAGGGAATTTGGAAAGGGATTTCGAGAAAGATAAGATGCATTATGCGGAAATTATCAAACTGCGTTGCGAGGCAAGCCCTAAATTGAAAGAGAAAACTTAAAGAGGAAAATCAAGAAACACATTGTATTTGCTTTTGGAGGCTGAGATCAAAGGAATGAATAGCATTTGGAAGCAACTGAGAAATATTGCCCAAAAAGAGTTAAATGAAGGATCCTGATAGTCCGTCTATTATCCAAGAGGAGTAGCAGTCGTAAGTAACTTGAACCATAATCAAAATCACAATAATAAGAATAGGATACAAATTGTATGAGTAAACATAGTGAATCTGCAATGTTTGTATCAAGTGATAAACATGTTGTACATAATTACACGTTTTATCTGTATATATTTCAAGGAAATACATTTGCACGAGTTCACGGATTTTTTGCTAGCCATTACAACCTACGTCACTAGTAGATTAAAGATTATGATTAAACAAATATGAGATTCCTGTTTTCATTAAATCTGTACAATACTACTAATCATCCTAAAATCAGACTCATCCTTTATGTTATGAAAATGTTTCACTCATATATTAATTCTAGTAAAACATGTTATTAAAGAAATACATTTACAAAATTCTGAGGTCATAAAATGATACTTTTCACTCACTCACTCACTCACTCACTCACTCACTCACTCACTCACTCACTCACTCACTCACTCACTCACTCACTCACTCACTCACTCACTCACTCACTCACTCACTCACTCACTCACTCACTCCCTCTCTCTCTCTCCCTCTCTCTCGACAACTCAAAGCTATAAACCATGGCAGAATAGATATAAAAACACACTTCTTCAACTATGAATCAAATCTAATTTATCTTAAGGTGTAAAATACCATAAACATTTAATGTTTTATTGATAAAAAACACAATTTGTTTTTCTATATATATTGGTATCATGACAACAGTTTTATCCATTTCAATGACTGGTTGAATAATCTAAAGATAATATTGATCAAAATTATGTTTTTGTTATCTGTTAAATAAATCAAAATAAAAAGAAATAATGATCATCATAATAATATTGTTTAAATGAATTTCAATCAAATGCCTTGTATTGAATTGAAATTTTGTAAATAGAATAAATTCATATCTGCATTAATGAATATATTTCATGTTTTCATTATTACCATTAGAAAGAACAATAAAGATAGTGTGGTGTGTGCTACTTAAGTCGACATAAGTAGTATATGATGTTTATTCGTGAACAGAATGTCTGACAGCAGAGAGACAAGAGGATCGAATAGTAAAGAATGAAAACAGAATGCAATTTGTATGAAAATGCAAGAACAATGATGTCTGATTCATTTTGAGACAATTGGTGGACATTTTCGCAAATTAAGCATTTACTTTATGATTGTTAGATTTTATTAAAAAGTCCTATAATTTTGTGCACAAATACAATGGCTTATCTCCACCCGTGTACTGTTCACTACAATACCATGTAAAATCTGATTGAAGACTTACATATATCAAGAAACAGCAATCACTGATTATTTCATACAATTACTTCCCTTTATAAATTTAAATAAATCTAGAACAAACATTGATGCATACACCACCAATCTTTAATGTTTCCTTCATTCCAACACCAAAATAACATCTGACCTGTTCTTGCATATATATATAGTTATCATTGATAACTTTTGTCATTCCAATTCTTTACATTCACTTATGTTAATTGTTCCATATAATTTCTTACCTGAATGTAAAATTCTAATACAGATTTGGTTGTAAGCGGCTGATGAATTCATACTATTCTGCATTATTATTTGCTCTTGCTTTATTTAACTAACTATACACCATGTATAACTAATAAAAAGGAATTAGTACATTATACTGTTTGTAATAATGAGTGCATATTATTCATCGATAATTACAGTGTTTTTGATCGAGATCATGAACCAATTAATGTTAGACCATCACAATTGAAAACCTGGAAGCACTGGACGGCCGTTTCGTCCTATTGTGGGACTCCTCAGCAGTGCGCATCCACGATCCCGCGAGCGAGATTCGAACCCAGGGCCTTAGGTCTCGCGCGCGAACGCTTAACCAACTGGACCACTGAGCCGGCATCCAATGGTGATAGTTTCTAACACTGTTGAGGAGTCCCACAATGGAACGAAACGGCCGTCCAGTGCTTCCAGGTTTTCAATTGTGATGGTCTAACATCAATTGGTTCATGATCCCGATCAAAAACTTAATAATCTCCACAACTTCTGTACTAGTAATTACAGTGTTATCAAAGATTGATTTATTATGAAAAATTACCTGTAATTCATCATGAATTTTATATTATAAGATATATTTCATTAAAAAGAATATTTAGAAATAATAGTTAGGATAGTACATTTTTCAACCTCAAACAATTCGAATAACTATTTAATTTGAATTCATTTGATATTGTTTAATTGAATCTTTTCATTGATGTTTTAGCACTACAATTGATCAGTATCTTAGTTTAATTTTAACTTTAAACAACAAATATTATTCATGTTCTGTGACAAATGTACACGTATCATTTTTTGTAGAAATGTTGTAACGGGTGTGACTGCAGGTTTTGATAAGCACCGTTTATATCGATCGCCTCTGTGACACGTAAACACGTACGAATGACCTAGTGTCCTGATTGGCCCTGCTTCGCTGTCTAACCCAGCGAGTTGAGTCGAGAATGCAAGTCACAGCCTCTGAGATATGAATCATTGTATTTCAGACATACTCTATTTATATACTAACCAAACATACCACATCGTACCATAAAAATAGAAAACAACATTTACACAATATTAAACAAGTGAAGTAAATATCGACCAATAGGGAATGTACATTTAACGTCCAAGGACAACATTAGACTTAACATGATAACTATTGGTATATTTTTCTGCACATCCTAACAAGAAATATTCCGTATAAGCTGAAATCTATTTTTTTAAAAAACGGTGGTATGGTGAGATCATAGTTTCGTAGTTTGGCTAATATTATGTGTATGTATAGATTTAACTATTTATTTACAACTCTATAGCAAACGATATAAGTTGATTGGGAAGAAAAACTTTGATTATTTAACTGTTAAACCTACTTTTTGAGAGTTTAATAAATTTGCTAATTTTATCGCTTCTGGACGTGGTGGAACAGACATCACAAAAGGTATTACATTATCGAACGATCCAAAAGTAAGCGTTTTATCAATTTCAGATGCCTGTAGCAAATCTATAAAGGGAAATAGTAGCTAATTTTAATATATGAATGTAAAAATGACCATAAAGAAAAAAGAAAATTAGATGTGCTATTTTAAAATTAAAGAAAAACTATGCTAAACATCTTAACGAGATATAATTATGAAAGCAATTCTCTTTATGGACTAACATTGACTGAGGAACCAACAGTTTCCACCAACGTTTGGGTAAATGAGGCTATTTTCAGATAAGTTCAACACTATAGAAAGTTACGTGCATTAAGGTTCTCTTTTAAGGATTCTTCGATGTACAATAATGTTTTCTATACAATTACATTTTGAAATATTTCAATTTAATATCGCATAATAAAGAATGAAAAAATCGAACAAAATATTGAAGTCAATGGATATCAGATAGATCTTTCTTAAATTTCAACTCTTAGGCATAGTTTTCATATAGTTATGATAGTTCCGAATATATTCAAGATTACTAACCTATTTGCATGACAATTTGTTTATAATATTACTTACCACCTTCATTTTCTTCAATCACTTCATTCTTTAAATTCCTAGTTCAATAAAGATATATATTTTGAATGAATTTATAACATACTTTGTATTAACTTTGATTTCATTCAACTTTTGATTTATAATACCATCTGTTTGTAAATTGATAAGACAAATATTCATAACAGTATATTTACCTTCTTCATCTGATAAGAGAACTTGTGTTTCAGACAAGGGTAAAACAGATTCATTTAATTCACTTATAGTAGGGTTAACTGATTCTTCTAAACTTATTTCTGAAACAGTTGAAAGTTGAGCTTCTTTGAAGAAAAAAAGATAATTGGAATAAAAATTTGTTTACCCGAGAAATTGGAATCTCTTACTGTTCTATCACTTGAAAATAAAGATAGAGAGTATAACAAAATAAAATAAATTAACAGCAATCATTAAAACTAAGATAAATGTTGAGAAGTATTACATAACACATGAGAAATGTATCAGTATTTATGTTTCATCAACTATGAATGCATTCATGATTCAACTGAAGCTAGACCACCATGGAAAACCTAGAAGCACTGAACGACCGTTTCGTCTCGGTATGGGACTCCTCAGCAGTGCTCACCCACGATCCCTCACCCCGCGGGATTCGAACCGGGGACAGGTTTAGCTTCAATTGACTCATGATTTCAACCAGTGAAATTTCTAAAAATCTCCACAAAACCCATTCTGATAGTTTTTGAACTTCTTAATAGTTAAAAGGAGGATATATAATTTCAATGAGTATACAATATAAATTATAAATAAAGAATAAACTTCATTTAGAATGAAAAATCTGTATTTAGCTAAACATAAATGGATAAAAATATTCTATTAAACAGTGTTATTTTATTCCATTTCATCATAAGTATCTATGGGTACATTAAATGAAACTAACAAACATTTGAAATGGATCTATACAAATTTTAGAGGAATAAAAGGTTGAATTACCATATTGATTTATTTTGATTTGATTCTTGAGTTTTGCTTATTTTTGATTGTGAAAATTCTAAATCATCGGTTTGTATTTGTGAATCTTTCTTTTCTTCAAATTCTCTCTATAAATGATCAGCATCAAATATGAAACTCACTAAAATGTTTACATTTATTATCAAGTATATTGACGTTAACAAATATTGCTTATTAATATAACAACTAAATCGCTGAGTAAAATTTAAAGAAAAAAGAGACTTTTACTGATATTTGTTGAGGAGATCCAGAAAACTCCTCGAAAAAAAAAGCCAAGAAAGGCTCTGAAAACACTGAAAAGCATCTTATCCAATCAGCGTTCATTAGAAGTTTTGCCAGAAACATCTAGAAGTTGGAAAGTAATATTTCGAGTTTCTGATTGGATGATTACTACATTGCTACTATGTTTAGTAGCATTCTAGAATTTTCGGAAAAACCCAAAAACATCTTAAATACTATAAAAACCCAATATTTTCTGTACATAAATGAACCTTTGGAGTAAAGTGTTTCTTACGTACTTTGAGCCTTTTCTCTCGTGTTCAAGTCGCTATGTAGTTCTAGCTTGGGGGTTACAAGAAGAACTTAGGAACTGAATATAGCGTTCAATTAGCAAAACTTATCAATATTTTTAAAGAGCTGATATCTATTTGAATAAAACAGTAAACAATTAAACTGTTGATAAAAATCAAATCAAAATCTTAGGATTTAATGCTTATTTATCATCAATAGTGAAATATAAAGGTCGTGTAAAGAAAATCACTAAAGCATCTAATATATTACCCTTTCAAATTAATTTTTACACCGTTATAATAGAATACTTATCTTCCGTCACCCTATGAAGAAGGATTTAAGGATGAATAAAACTGCATATTCAGTAAAACGATAATTAAGAATGTTTATTAGCTAACACCATTTGAATGAACATGAAAATGAAATTCCTTTTCTACCATGTATAGGGTATATATATATATATATATATATATATATATATATATATATATATATATATATATATATATATATATATATATATATATATATATATATATATGTTTGGTTTCGTTGATTATTTTAAAGAAGGTAAGAAATTAGCAAAAGGAGCGGAAAAATCCATTTAAATTCAAGACATCTTATGAACTGCAATAAGCTTGGGTTGGAAAACAAATAGTTGAATACAATAGAAAAGATTAGTGTAATTAAGTTAATACAGCTGAGATACGGAAATTGTCATTTTACACTGTAGTTAATAATAATAGAAAAGTATATGGAAAATATTTATTGAAAAATCGTTTTACTTGATCTTTTAAAAAAATGGGAGATCACAGACAAGGCGCAACTGTTTTTTGGAACCTCAATGAAGAGAATATTAAACAACATAAGCAAGAAGCAGAAATGAGGAGATGATAAATACTGATTACTTCCTAACATCATAAGATGAGGTATGGCAACTTGGACCGATGCATAAATGTGCCAGGTCCTACGTTGTAGCTGACTGACTGACTGACTGACTGAACATCATAAGATGGCTTAAGAACACGTAATCGAACACAATCAGTTCATTTTACCACCACAGTACTAAGCAAAATTGAGAATTTTCCAAAACGTTCACTAAGAACATTCAATGAATATATGAACTACATTTGTACAAGGTACTTCTAATACTTGCATAAGTTGTAAATCAAACGTATTAGTAATATTTACATTGAAAGTAATGGTGCTTATTCAAAGAGATACGTTGGTTACAATGACGAATCCTCAGAATAAATTATCTGCAACACTTGTGTAACTTGAAATTTAAAATATTTTCCATTCGCCACTGGGGCCAAAAGTCTTGAATTGAGCTCTTCGTGTAACTATAGATGCGGAATGTTGAAGACTCCCATGGTGGGATAAAAAAGACTGTACAATGCTATTTCATTTTTTGTATTCCTTTAACTAAAGTCAATCGGTGATACAAAACTACAAAACATCCGATAAAATGTATTAAAACAACTTTCGCCTGACGTTCGCTTTCAGTCATAAGGGTTTTTGTTAGTTACCGCTACGTGCAACACATTCAATTAATGAATTCCAGTGTATTCTTCATTTTTTCTCAAAAGATAAACATAAACTATTATGTTTCAAAAATTGTAGGTTTTCCGACTATATCATCCAATATTTAGCATCACAAAAGCTTTCTAACGTTTTTAAAAGTGTCGATACATAGAATTATTTAAATCAACCATTAATATGTTAAAATATGAATAATATAAGAAAATATACTGTAATGGTAGCACAATTGTAAAATAGGTTGTCTAAAGTGCTTAGCAGGTCGCCGTCACTATACAAAGTTAGCCCTACTTTTTTCCACTGACAGATCTTTTTGCAGTTGCACAAAAGCAGTGCATTTAGGGTAAAACAATTTTTTCAATTCTATGTAGCCTAGAATAATAAAGCTGACGAGTAAAATTAGAGATCTGAAATATCAAGAAAGCTCGATTAAGATTAACTTACAACAAACGCATTACTTAAATGTATTGAAGTCTAGTGGTTTTGGTACGATCTACTGGAATATTATGTTGAATACTTGAAGGTGGTTAGCATAAATTATGTGGGAATAAACACCATACTCGGTAGGATTTTGCAATATGACATATCTGAAATCTTTAGAAAGTTGATGGATCGCAAATCTAACTGACAAAATTTGTTGAAGAAGAAAGTATGACAGAGTTTAAGTTGTATGACCCAACTGGGAAGTACCAAAGGAGAGATACAAGCTTAAAAATATAAGTAGTATGAGATTGGGTTAATCAAAATAAATTCTAATGTAAGGAATAAACCAAATTCGTGAAGTCTGACTTAATGAAAACTTACCTGTGATTTCTCTGTTTTGTAAAATATTTGTTTAGAATTGCTAATCATTGGTCTCGGTAACCATTTAACCATAGCAGTGGCTTGTAGAACAAATGTGTATAGAAATATAAAGCACCAACAAATCAGCAATATTCCAAGAAAACAAATAGCAATTATTCCAATGATCCATATAAAATCATCTTCCTTTTCATAAGCGCCTATATCGTAAACTGGCGAAATAATGAATTTCGAGAAGGGAAGTTTATGTAGTGTTTTTATTATGGCAAAACATTTTTGACAAATTACTTAATCGATTAACTGATCGTACACAAAAATAACGTCACTTATTTTAGCAAATGTTTAGTTCCACTATAGCAGATAATTGGTTTGAACACTATTTGTGTTACAACGTCTCATCTACTTAAGTATTAAGAATTACTAAACGCATTTTGTATTCTGTTTGGATACGAATCTTCATTAGTCCATCGTTTTCATTAGTTTTGCCAAAGATCTTAATTTTTTTAGCTAAGTCACCATCTTAATTATGCAATCTAGTCAACTTATGTGTTTTGTAGATGCTCTTACGAGATAAGATTTTTACTGTTGCTATTCTGTCGTCCTGTTAGCAACCATTGCTTTATTGTCTGCATTTTTCCGTACTACTTCTTTACCTTGTTGCTCATATATATCTATATCTATATACATCACATAAACTTTCATAAACCAACTGTGTTTGGTGAAAAAAGGTGTTTCTATAAATTTATGTTTCTTATTTGAAAAAAAGTCACTAATTTCGCGATCACTTTTCGTTTGTCAGTCAAATGTAAGTTGATTAAAGCAGTGTGATTACGCATGATCATTTTCAAGAGTTATTATCAAAGACAGTAGAAGTTACATTGGCGAAATGTTTACAGACAAATTACTGGTTAAGAAAACGTAATTCTCCGGCTTTTCTTTACAAAATAGTATTTAATTTGATACCGACGGTAGTCAAAGTCGTAGATGAGCAAATATTGCCGTTGATAATGATTCTGCGTACTAATACAAATAAATATGAAACGTATGTACTCAAGTCATTATTAACATACTCTAAGATAACCATCAAGTACTTGAAATCAACTACTTGATGATATTTTACCATTTCGCTGATACAGAGATTACCATAGTTCTATTTATAATGAATGTCAAAATTTAATTCTTTTTGAATATATTTGCATCACAGAGAACAAATATAGCTAATTAGTTTCTGTTAACTTTATTTCAAAAAACACCTACTTATCTTCGAAATGTTGCTTACTATAACCGTTGAGTTGTATGATAAGAACAGGATGGTCACATAAAAACTTCGTGGTTAGTACAGCAGGCGTTAATGATCCGAAAGCCTGTGAAGTCTTTGACCAAACATGTAGCAGTTAGGGGTATTAAAATATGTAGCTAGTATATGTCGATGAAAGTAAAAGCCTTGAAAGTTGAGGATTATGTGCTAAATGACTTGATTTACGAAATCAAATGTACCCACAACTCCTAGACTGACTAAACCTAGGGGAACAAGTAAGTAATTCAAAAGCTGTTGTGACTTGTCGAAGACATGTATTTATAAAAAGTGATTGCGTACTCTCTGGAGAACCGTAATAAATGTTTGTTAGATCACACTGTATATTGTAAGAAACCAAATAAATAAAAGGCACCTTTAGGTCTTTCTATGACTGGCATTCCCAAGTAAACTGCTAACCAGTCCACCGGCATTTGATTGAGCTGATAAACAATAGAAGGAGAAGGTTGGAAGAGATTATTCTGCTGTACGTAGAAAAATATCTTCAAATATGATCGAGATTCGTCTCTCTCTAAGTAATCAACCTTTGAAAATTCAGAAAGATAAGCACAGAAATAAAAAAATAAGAATTAAGTCTGTGTAGTTGATATATCCTATTCATTCATTGCCAGTTACTTACAAGTACATCGTGCTCATATTAAAAATGTAAATTATTATGTAACTCACTAGTAAACCTAGCAGTCAGTTTTTAAAACATTGATATCAACATGCACTCATTAGTAAGTTCAAATTACTTTGCAATAAATATGATACATCTGCTGAAAAAGTGGTCGTAGTGGGATGGAGATATTCTGATTAACTTTTTCATTATAACAAAGCCTATGGAATCTTATATATATTTGAGAACTTAGTATAGTTGTTGGTCAATGGATAGCAAATTTTATTCCTCTTTTCGTTTATTTACTTGGTTATTTTTCTGCCTAACCCCTACTATTTTGTCTTGATAAGCAAAGAAATACTCATCTGGTATTAGTTTACTAAAGACGACCTATTCATATTTGCATATGAGGAATTTACACCCACTAAAATTTATAACTCTAACCAATACACAAATACCGCCGAAAATACATGTTCTAAGTCTTAAAGTAGCAGTCGTCGTTTGGCGACAAATTTCAATTTGTAGAGATTGATGTAGTACTTGGGAGATTAGAGAGCCTTATGAAACGTGTAAGACTATGTCAGTTCCAAGACACACTCCAGTCATTTCAAAATGCATTGTTGTTAGTATATTATTGGGAGAAATATTTTATCTATAAAATCTAAAACACCAAAGGATTTATATTTAGAAGACTACTTACTAGAACTTCGAAGTGTTAGTAACTAGTTGATCGGCCATACTACCGCTTAACCGCTCTATCAATCAATTGAAAGTGAGCAGTTATAAATGAAAAGTCTTTACTGAATAATATTTTTTGCATGACAAATCAATGATCATAAAATCACCCTCAATTGCTTCCAGTTCATTATTAAAGTTTTATGAAAATAACCCTGACCAACTTTAAACAGTCCTAATTTCACACAACAGACAACCATTTCAACGGCCTGCTGATTTACTGATGAAAACCATTTGAAGTCCAATGTTGAAAAGCAAAGCTGTACACAGAAATTATATTATCTATGAATGCAAGTATGTAATTCTTTAAAAAATCCGGATGATCTATCAGTTAACTTACCACCACAGACCTGGTTTCAGCCTCAACTAGATTGAAGTATTCCGAATACGATATTTTGGTACTTTTAAGTGCTTCAGAAATCTTAGACTCCCATACTGTTTTGTTCATTAAAGATTCATTTTTGTGAGGAGGCTTAGTGGACAAAACTACAAGCATTTTTGACTAAAGTATCAAGTACCTAAAACAATCCAGAAGACAGACAGACGAGAAGGCTCGGCCGAATAATTCATTAATGGCCCGAACGATAGTAAACATAAAAGTACTAACTTATTCATATTCCCTCTTACTCTATGCGGACTGATTGTAAGTTAAACATACAATGTAAACAAAACATCTACTTACATAAATTAATGGGAAAGACGGAAAACAAAGAATCATCAACTGAAATTTTTATGATTCTTTATCTGGAAAACTTTGTTTACAGTAAGCTGAAAATTTATAGAGGACAGTCTATCGGGTTATAATTATTCATATTATGGGTATATTGAGCTAATGTAAAGCATCTGACCACTTCTCTACATTGTCTGTGTGGTAAGAAACAGTTTCAGATCTTTAATAGTCATCCGGTACTTTCTTTTTAGGAAATAAAGTTTAACATTTGGCTTGTGCTGTGTATCATACTTAATACAATATTCAATGTCTTTGTGACAAGCTTGTGTAAACGGATTGATTTACATGCACTTACTTCTCATTATTTCAGTACGATTCCATATCTTCGCCAGCGCTCAACTATAGGTAGTCTAGACACTCGACTACACTGATTCTTGTCATTTTGGTTGCAAATCGCGGGTTTGTATACCTTGTATCGAATAATAAATCCCCGAAATAAATAATTCTGTAAGCCTTCAATATTGATAACGACCTCATTCAAGTGAATAATTTTGACTTGGTGCTCGAGTGTTTATGAATTCCATCAGCTATCATATTAGCAAGCTGTAAGTCAGTTGATTGCAAAGTGAATGGTTTTAAAGAGAAAAGTGGAATACTAAGAAAAGGCGGATGTTTCTAATAATGAATAGATAGTTTAAAAAGCGTGAGAAGACAAAACTGTAGGACTCAGTGATGAGATAAAGATAATATTAATCGAGATCCGAAGTGGTTGCTGATTTACGGAAATAATAACTGTGGTTATTTGTTAGACATGCATCAAACGCAGCTAGTCTAAGGGGAAATGGTGATCCATGGGTGAATATGTGTTTGTCAAATAGTTTATTGAAGCCGTCTACTGTGAAGGCTGTTATAGCTTGGGCCGCGAGATTATGACATGTTAAGGCATCTCTTATAGATAAAAATTGAGAGCGTACCCAGGTTTTTGTTATTTGACGTGTCATTTTCGGGAGGTTGCTTCAACGAGCGTGGTGATGACATCTTGATTCAATACTCGTGTTTATGTAGCCATGTGTAACTTTTATGTTTAATGTGATTATCAAATCACCTCTTATTTACGCTAAGAATAATTCGGAGCATTTGATTCTATCTTCGTATGACTTCTCTAGCACCATCACCTATTTATATGTCTGCCTCTGTACTTTGTCGAGTAGATTTACGTCTGTTCTGGAGAAAGAGAGAGTGGTTGTGGACTTCAAGGTGAATGTGAATATTCGATTTAACAAATATGATATAAAATGTGAGTGATTGCTCCAAGTTGTCTTCGCATGAAGTGAACAGTTGTATTAGCCTTTACTGTATCTCCGGGGTGGTTTAATTTGTTATCCAAGCTCTATGTGGTTACAAATACGAGATGGAGCTCTGAGGAGACTATAGGAAACAAATTTCTGTCATAATTCTCTCTCTCCCGGCTATTCCTATTGCTTAGTAATCTTGGACACCAATTCACTTGACAGGTTCCAAAATCATAACACGGTTGAACAGGGAAGAGATTATATTCCAAGTAGCAAGGTTAGATGGAAGTAAGAAGCACAGTAGGAAAACGTTAGTATATTTATAGTTTTTACTTGAGGAGATTGAATAAGAAATAACCATTCAGCGTGCACCAAAGCAGTCGTGTATTGAGCATGCTTTAATCCAATCTATGACCTGCTAACATCTTCCGCGGAGGATTTTTGTCCCATGACAGAGAATGCTCTTGACATGACATTTCGCCTGATTAAGTCTCGACCAATCACCTGCTTTCCATTCTTCTATTGTTGTAAGATCCTTTAGAATCACAATGGAATTCTTTTCCGACTTTATAAACCTCTAGTTCTTTTCACCGTATGATCATATCAGCACTGCCGTGCTTAATGTAACTAAACGGCAGTTAATAAGCATTAGACAGCGTTGACCTACTCTTATTATTTTTGAAACTACTGATTCTGTGATATTCCAACTCGAGTGCGTTTGATTCTTAGAATTATTTAAACTATTATACGAACTGGTAATTCTTGAAATAATTCAATATAAGTCATATAGATGTAGGTGGGCAGCAACGGACGTAGTTCAAAGTCAGGCATGCGTGGAGTACAAAAGAATCATTATTTTATACAAGCACCACAGTGCACTCTATTTGCCTTGTAGCGAAACAACTTATATTTGAGGTAGTTATGGTTCGAACAGTGAAGTCGGTTTGTGATATTTAACTTCGTGAGGAACTGTATCGAAGGCTTTTTAAACCATGGAATATTGCATAGATTGGTATCTTTAAGTACAACCGTTCACTGGGCTGTTCCATGCCTTGAGAAGATTAGACCCTCAGGAAATTCTTTTTTTAGACAGATATAAGGCATCATGTTGCTCTAATCTGTGCATTACTCCATCTATTTACTGACCAGTTCTCCTATTATCTTCATTGTTAGTTGGAGTATTGCAAATAATCTGTGGTAGGCTGTAACGTTTCTATCTCCTCCTTTGAACATCCGAGAAAGAGTAGTATATTTCTATTCTCTTGCAAGTTTACTTGACTCTATTAAATGCCTGAGATGTTTCCATACTGGTGAACTAATTACATCCGCGCAATGTACCAAGATTTTAGGGCGTATGTTTTGACCTTCTTGTAGCTTTCCTTAATGTAAAGATTTTCGATTTCTTGGTGCCAACCCGAAAGTTGGTTAAATATTCTTAGGGGTCTCAGCTAGTGCTGAAGCTGAGGGGTGGTACGTGTTTTTAGGTTTTTGGTTTAAGATATTTGTGAAGTTGACATTAAAGATTTCTGCTATCTTTAGGTTGGCAAGATTTCCATTATCTAATGCAGATTTCCTGATTTGTAAGATTTTTAGATCATGAATCTGTAGAAACATTTAGAGTTTACTTGCATTTTGGTTGCTTGTTTGACTTAAATTATCTCGTGTTTCTCCGAACATTGGCGTTGCATTTGCTTATCAATATCTAGTAAAAACCACAGTTTACATCATAAGAGGAGGCCTTCCATCTGTGCCGGACTATAGTTTTGCTCTGTAGCAGACGTTCTATGTCTCGCCTAACCAAGGGTCTTTTCTTTCCAGCTGTGTGCCTTGCCTGTAGTACATTGCGTTAGATAGCATTCTGAAAGATATACCTTACCACCTTTCAGTATTCGCTAAATGATAGCCTCTTCCACTCACGTGACCACTGGTCTCTTGAAGATGCTGCCTCATGATTGTGCGGTCTTTCTTAGTATATCCACGGTAGAGCTCGTCCCTGTTCCTCTCTAGATAGCTCATTCATAATCACGTTAAGCATGATGATAACATGGTCACTACTTTCCACTGACGAGTGTACGTTGATATCTTAAACTGGAAGCTGATCCATAAAAAGACCACGTTTAAGGGTTTTTTGACTGCATGCCATCTCATGGCACCACCAACTTCTCATAGCTGTGGCAAGTCGCCTATGGGAATACTCTATAGGGGTTGTACCACGTTCACTGTGTTTTGAGGATAGAGTTCTGAAGCCTTTATCCAGAAATGTCTGGTCAAGAGTCAGATGTCGTAGCTTTAGTATCACCTAGATTATTTTATCTTCCTGAGTGTTATCACCTGTGAGGCCAGTTTATTCCCTCAATCAAGTACTTTGTGATGTTCACGTCAAAGCACAACAAGGACTGTTCTGTCAACTCGGTTAACTTAGTAATGTGTGTTTTTACAGCGTTGATGTGACTATTAAAGTTTATACATGTAGGTTATTATTTTAGCTTGGAGACGAAAAACCACTATAATTCTCACGACACGAAGTAAGAACATGAAAGATTGATGCAAGAGAAGATTTACTTACTCTCAAACGCGAGGAATCCAGTAGAAAATATATTCATTATATATTGATTGTTTACCCATTTTGACTACTATTTGGAAAATCACATATGTAAAAAACAAATGCTCGGAACTACAACAAATCATATGTTGCATGTCATGCTGAACTACAATTCACGTTAATTTAATACAAAAATAACGTGTTTCAAATAAACTCCATTGTAAAATAAGTCAGTATAATATTGCGTAAAATGTCACACCAAAAATAAAACAAGCTTTACACTGAGTAATCCTAATACTCAATTATAACTAGAAGTAATGTTGGCCAAAAATCACAATGAATGAAAATATGATTTTGCCTATTTATTTCGTCATATCATTATTATATATTCCATGATAGTTAGCTAGTGAAAAATGTTTAACTTAAATTACATATGCAAGGAATTAAAATTAGAATTTGTTTCAAACTATGTTAACATCTTTTTTCCTACTCTAGTTTGCATAAATTAAAATTATCTTAACTATCCTTTCTACACTGTGAAACGATGTTATTCTGTAGAGCTGTTTTTACTCCGAAGTCATAATAACATCCCATGAATAAGCAAACTTTTAAGTGTATATTTTTTCTAGGTGATTAGTTAAATCAGATTTAATTTTATTACCAGCTTTAGTTTGTATATATTTATCTAACTAACAGCATAATGAGCTGAAGTATCATTTACATAAGATTTTTTTTAAAATAGTGCTTACAAGAAAATGTTATACATATAAAACTATCTTAGAAACTGCTTAGAATAATCAACTGAGAAGTTTATGGATGTTAGTTTCTATGTTGAACTAGTTACTAGAACTGTTATTCACCACTAGTACACCAGTTTTCTTACTATCGATTTTTTTTACTTTTTGCTTATTATGCGCAGTTATATAATCTATTTCATTGTAATCATAAACTCATTAGGAATTCTATTGATTCGTTTAATATTTTCCTACAAATAATCATATACATCAGAGTAAAGCTTGGTGGTTATTCAATTGAAGATAATATTTCACAGATTGAAATCATAAGTCAGATGAAGCTAGACATTAACACCGTTGGATGCCGGCTCAGTGGTCTAATGGTTAAGTGCTCGCGCGCGAAGCCAGTAGGTCCTGGGTTCGAGCCCCGGGTGGTGCGGGGTCGTGGATGCGCGCTGCTGGGGAGTCCCATACTAGGACGAAACGACCGTCCAGTGCTTCCAGGTCTTCAATGGTGGTCTAGCTTCAACTGACTCATGATTTCTATCTGTGAATCAAATAATACTGTTTGATTATATATGTTATTCTAGAACGAATCTGTCAAGTTTAATAAAATGCGTAGTTTAATTTTGTAAAATTATTATATAAATCATCAAATATATTGTTGAGTTATTAGTTACGAACGGTGATTTGTTTATTTTCCATTTTATGGTTTCATTTTGTTTTTCGCAAACTTTTAATGGTATGACAATTGGGTCAATTGATTAAAGTGAGATTTGTATGTAATTTGATGCTGACTCAGTGGTTTAGGGATTAAGTTCTTGTGTGAGAGACCCGAATGTCTAGTTTTGATCGCCTATGTTGAAGTTTTGGATACTCACTGCTGAAAAGTTCTACACCAAGACGAAACAAATGACTTATACATCCTTCTTGGTTTACGATGGCTGCTTAACTAAGATCAATCAAGGATGTAATCTATGAAAATCTAGCTATCTCCACAAACATTATATACTAGTGTTCTTAGTTGTTCATTTGTGTATGTTTGACAGTTGAGTATAAATAAAATTATTCGCATTATTTTTACATAACTTTCTCACCACCTTTTTGCTACAGAATGAATGTGATATACAAAATAGGGGAACTCACGTGTACACTGAAACGTTTATTAATTATCATTGGTACTGGGACGTAGGCAATGTTTACCTGTGAAATCTCAAATAAAATGAAGATCGCATTTAAGATTGCACTGCTAGTCACAACGTAAATTTACTTAAATATATGACTGAATAACAATACTGAGAGCACTGTAGCAGTAAATAAATCCCCAACATAAATAGCTCTGTAAGTTTTCGACATTGGATGCTGACCACATTAGTTTTAGTGGACTCACCTAGCTGAAGGCGCTCGGTCATGCATCCGCACCAGATCACGAGTGGTAACGCCGTGCTCAACATCCTCTACAATCGCTAGCCAGATTAGATCAGACGATCCTCGATATGTATTGATAGCCTATCAAATATATCTTCGAACCTTGTTGCTTCTGTCTTTTGATTTCACTTAATGGATACGATTCATATTAGAAGATGTTACTGGTTAAAGCGTTGTCAAACTCCGAGTACATGTAACATCTTCAGCATATTTTCAGGATGCATAACAGTTAACTGTGATAACAGAAAAGTCAAAAAATAAATTAAATGTACTACTTTTTTATTGTTTAACACAACTAGTAAAACAAATCCATTAAAATGAGTGCATACTATTTTCTCTCTGAATATATATAAGTTAGCAGTTTCTATTTCACTGCAAAAGTTTAGTATTGGGACGAACCTAAAAAAAACCCAGAGAAATGTCCAGCCAGATATTAGCCAATCAGAAAATATTCATTGTAAATATATAGTTCATAGAAAAGAATACAATAATATTACAAAGAGTAGACTGATTTTACATAATTAACTAATCTATTTAATACTCTACATGTTACTTTACCTGTAGTTTAATATCTATGCATTCGAACTGGTGTCAGATATAGTGCAGAAATGATCTATAATTATGTGGATGAACGGATTTCGTTCAAAAGTTGAAAAATGTCATCCCTATACTTTTACAGATATTTCTAAAATTCATGATACATTAAATTTGAATTTTTTTTTCAAGAACTCAAATGTTACGTTCTAGATTCTGACTATTTAATGAAGGTGTATAAAAAGTTTACGAATAGCATTTAGGTCTGAACTTGTACGTTTTATTAATGAACTTCAGCTTTCAGGTATATGCTTAAAAATGGTGCTGATTCTCTTATAAGTGGTGATAAACGTTCATGTTCAATCGATTTGTCTGATTTTTTTAAACTTCAGTTAACTTAGAATAAAGTCGAGTTTGTGAACGTTAACTAACTCTATACGCTTCACTTTAAAATCGATCAGACTTTTGGTTCTCATTTAGACAGATTTATGAAACTTGTGTGACTTTTTCGTTAATTGATAAAATCTCTACAAGCACTAGAAACTGAGAGGATTTGAACAGTTGTTTATTGGTAATCATCAGCAATACACACTCACAAAGTTTCATTGGATCAAGCTAAACATATTTGAGCTCCATGGAATGCACACAATGTTTAGACCACTAGGTTGAAATCAGATAGTTCACATTTGTAACTTTATTGAATTCAGGTTGCCTGTGGATTGTGTGTACTGCTAAAACTCTCTAAATTACGAAAAAACAGATATTCACGTCTAATTTAATTTGTAATGGTTCGATTATCCAACTGTTGATATTTTTGCCAGATTATGCTCAGTCTTAGTTGATGTATGTACATTCTCTATGAATTACCATTATGGCGCATACTTATATGGTACAGACGGAATGTGACTAGTAGTGGAATCCATGACGAGGTTCGTTATATTTGGGGCAGCTGGTCAGCTGGAAATGCTTAAATCCCAGGATTTATTATAGATGTTCAGGGCTTTTGGTTTTCTATGGAATCCATGTTTGCTTTTAATGAAAAAATACCATGGAATTTTCATACTTTCATTCTGTTTTCAATAATTTTAGACGATGTGTCAATAATTTAGAACTTAGTTTTCATAAATTCTACCAACAATCGTTTAATTATGAATATTACTTATTGTAATTATCATGAAAATACGTTTGTTTTTTTCTAGAGTAAGGGTTCGTGGAGATTGTAATAATTTTTAATAGTTGAATTCATTAGTTTATTTGTGTTAAACCACCATTGAAAAGCTGGAAGCACCGCTAAGCCGTTTCGTCCCAGTATGGAAATCATCGGCAGTGAGCATCCGCGATGCCTCACGCTGAACTCGAAACCCAAACCTGTAGGCCATCGAGGCGGCATCCAACAGTGTTGATGTTCAACTTCAATCGATCCATAATCTTGCGCAGCCATCCATCCATTGTCTGGGGTAGATATTTGTTTTTGTCTTATTCTCATACTGCTTCATTAATGCAATTATTGCTTCTATTAAAATGTAACCAAAGAACACATTACGCCGAGAAATGGAAATAGACATGAGAATGATGAACAAGAATTGTATGGAATTAGAAAAGGAGTCCCAGGACAGAGTGGGTTGGAGAATGCTGGCCGGCGGCATATGCTCCATTGGGAGTAACAGGCGTAAGTAAGTAATGTTTACTTATGTTTAATTTTTACATAGTAATTAATCAATATTTATTTAATATGAATTTTCCTAAAAAATTAGTAAATTAAATTACTTAGATTTCAATCGAAAGTATTTAACAAGGAAAAAAGTATATAGTTGAAGTAGGTGGAGAAAGTCATTGGGAAATTTTAGTCTAGATTATCTTGTAGCGTGGCGTCGAGTGGAGATTGACTATGAATACCGCTACCAAGAAGCTCGTGCCAAATGACTCCATAAAATCCCTGAGAAGCCAAATATCAGAAGGCAATTAATGAACCAAATCGAGATGTATTCGCTGGCGATCTCGTGGCATCGAAAGGATACCGAGATCCTGCCAGGATAGAAGCTTGGTTACAGAACGTAACCGAATTCGCACGAAGTTACAATCAAAGTGTAAGAATAAGAATGAAAGCACAATATAGCTGTCATTAGCACAGTCAAACAAAAGCACATTAAAACAAACACTGGTACAATTGGTTATACTAATAATTGTTTTTATTAAACCAGTCGTGTTTTTGTGATAAATGTGAGTCACTACAATCTGCTTTTAATTGGGAAATGACTTAACTTGAAGTAGATTAAATGGTGTTAAATAGAGACTCCCTGCCAATGAAATACTACACTTTAAAGTAAACAAACTGATATGATTCTAATAACCACAAGCAAAATATAAATACATATTTAATAAGAACAAACCAAGTACTATAATATTGAAGGATGCAAAGTCAGCATTACAGTTATATCTTTGTTGAAAGGATGTATCAACAGAATAAATACTTTACCAACTGAAATAAAATGCGGTTTGTACTGCTATAAATCACTAATACATAGTGTTATATTATTTATTGCTGTCTTGCCTGAATACTCAGTAACAATGAGAAAGAGAATATAAGCTTTTAGTAATTTACTTTTAAATCCTTATCATCACTCAAAAAAACATCTTCCTGAAAAGAATAATTAAAGTTTAAATAGTAGACTGAAATTAATGCACAGCATTGTTAGAATGAAGTCTATCTCTATATCATATATCTTTCCTTGCAATCAACTCACTGGAAAATAGTAACTAAGCTCTAAACATCATGATAATATAGAATCAAACGGTTCTAAATCTGTCATTATTCTGTTATTTGTTAAAACAATTAGAATTAGTGAAGTTTGAATTTAGAATCCTCAAAAAATTACATTTAAATATAAATTTTATACTTAGATACTAGATTCTGTTCTTCAATACATAAAAGTAATCAGTTAATCAAAAGTCATGATATATTATCTATTGCTTAATGTATTTTCCTTTTTGACAGAACACAGTTGACATTCAGAAGTGGTTTTATTTATTTTACATGCAAATTAATACAAAATTTCTGTTGTTTGTTTAAATTTTGTCACCTAGGAAGCTCATTTTATTGTATTTAGAATTCTTTAGTTCACTGTATCTACATTTCTGTTGATGTTCATACTGAACCTTTATCTCAGTAATAGAAGTTGATTTTAGTCAAGAATGGAGTTAAGTTTTATTATCTGTGCATATATTTTCAATTTTTGTAACTTTGTGATGATCATCATATTCCATTAGTGATGACTTTCACATTGTATGTCTTTGAACTCCAAGCAATCACTAGAGTTTTAGGAACTCATCTCACAGTGGGCACAAAACTATAGGACCACCAAGACGGTTTGGTGAACTCTGATTTGATTATTAGGTGGTATTTGTAAAAAACAGATCTCAACTAAGACCTAGGAGCTATGGATTGGTTGACATTAAAATTATGAACCACCGAGTTTCATCTCATTGGTTAGACATTTAGGTGATCTTATGATCTCAAGGTTCTAGATGCAATTGTTGAATGAGTCATTGCTGTTTATGGTTGATGAGCCCTTTGCAAAGACAAAACATGTTTCTAAAGCCCATCGGTTTTTAGTAGTACCGAATAAAAACTACAAATCATTACATAACTGTAGTACTGTACACTATTAAATACTGATTAGTCAAAAAAGATTCGTTTTGTAAATTAACTGTTTTATTATTCGAAGAAAATATTTTTGTTAAATAAATAAATAAGTTCTAATGTCAGTCTTTATTTTTATTTTCTCTTGTGTTTTTTAGGTTAAAACTTGCCTTGGGACTCAGTTTAATGATCCCCGTAAAATTTATACTAAACAAAGCCAATATCTTTTTTTAATCTTCTCCTCAACTGGCAACAGGTTTGTTCTCTCTCATAGTTGATTGTTCCTGAAGATCTCCGGCTAATGAATCTAGAGTATTTTACGTAGATGATTATGAGTAAATACCTGTAGATTGCTGTAGTTCTCAACGTTTCAGCGGCATACAATAGGCCTGTTTTAACTTTGGTGTTTGAAATGTTGGCTTTGGTGTTGTTTGAAATTTCCTTTGAATTCTACATATTCTCCAGCTACAGTATTATTGTTCTTGTTTTTCCAATTCGTGCTAAGACATCTGCATCAGATTTGGCTTATTCATCAATAGTACTGCCCAAGCGTGTAATGGCTTTCACCCCTTGTAGGACTTTAACATCATAAACTGGCTGATTATTGCTCGCTGTGTTGTACTACAGTTTTTCTGTAGATCGCTATATATTTTAATTTATTTCAGTGAATCAAAATGTATCACGTACATCTGACGGTTGGTCCGTATTACTACTAACTTAGTACGATTTAATATTCAGAATTTTTAGTCCGTACTCTCTGTATAAAAAACTATTTAACATCAAATAACCTATAAACGTGTCTTCAGCAAACTTGTACACTTGAAGTCAATTTTATACACCATCCACTGAACATCTTAAAATGAAAAAAAAAGACATTCAGTACCTGTTTGCTTCCAAATTTCTTCTTCTAAACACTGAACATTTACCGAACATTTGATGCATCTATCTCGAAAAAATCTTTATTTCAACGTAACAGTTATTCTTTTAATGTTTGGATTTATATTCTTCATCTTCAATTTTGAGAATAATAAAGCTATTGTTTAGTTTCACCGTTAAACCATTATTGACCTCCATATGTAATCAGATTTAGTTTTAATTCTTTCCCGAATTGTTTTTTTTCTTCATAAATTAACATCAGTAAATAAGAAAGTTGAATAATAGTTTTACTCTTCATACCATAATTGAAAATAGTTGTATTAAAGTTTGAATGCAAATCTATGATCTATGAAATCAAAATAAGTTCAGTGTATTATTGAATCATTATTGTAGACAAAAACAAATGGCTATTCTATATTTAAAGAATGTTAGAAATTTCAATATACTATTTACCTTTTAAATATGTAACTCCTCCTGGAGCCCCTCCGGGGGCCACTGCCGGTTCCAAGCCCGGATAAAGGAGGAGGGTTTGTTATGGGGTTAGCGTCCCCATCCCGTAGAAAACTAACTCGCTAAAAAAAACGCTAACCAGAAAGAATTATTCAAAAAACGCTTCTAAATATGTAATGTGATATTTTCTTGAATAAGGAATTATTATAACAATCTCATAAATTAGATAAAATTAATTTATGTTCCCATATTAAATGGAATGTTGGCTAATGTAAATTCATGAAGAAAAAGTACTTTAACGTAATCAATAAAATGGAATAAAGGAAGTAACTAATTAGAACGTTTTAGATCATTAAATATATTTTATTTTATGATAGAATAATATCTGGTTAACTGTTGAGGACGCTAGATCCCTAGAAATCACTTGGAAAAAATCCTAATTTTGTAATTTTAGTCTGAACATTTGAATTTCTTCAGTTTCTCGCCATAAGCGCTCTTTTCACCCTCATGTCATATTTCCCACTTGGGAGGATCTTAAATTCTATTGGTTCGTTGTGCGTTTTAGCATGCTATTTCGTAATCCTTCCCAAGAACGGTTTTGTGCTGTATATATATGTTTTGATTTGTGTCTGTTGTTATCGCTCGTGCTTTTGACTTTTTGCGGAATATACTTCTCCATTCGGACTTCGACTTCTCTCACTAGTTAGCGGGGCTGGGACACAATAGAATAGCTAGTTATTGGTCTTTGGTCACAATTCTTTGTTTCGTTCGCAGTCTGGTGAACTCATAACTGTTTCAAGCCTAGCATTAACCCCATTTTTTAATAGTTATACAACTTATAAACTTTCTGGAATGATCTGTTTCTGTACATCCAATGTGAAAACAAATAGGAAAAAAACATTCACTTAACATTAAACAAAAATTTGTTCAACTAATATTGAGTTGTGTATACTTATTATATACATAGATATAAAAATATCAGTACCCGTTAATGTAAAGAAAAAAAAACAAACGGTTGTTTTATTGAAACGAAATATTTAATAATCTACAAATGAATATCAAGATTACTGTTAGTAAATTACATAACTACAGTTCTATATACATAAACATTAGTGTTACAGTTCACGCTTAAACTATCTATGTGCTACATAAAAAATCTCCTATAGTTATATTACTAAGATCTATATCATCTAAATAGTGTGTTACTAGGGATAAAACTATCATTTAATTATTTTTAACATGTGAAAGAAATAGGAGAAATAATTATGAAGAATTAAGTATATATTTTTATGTGTACTTGAAATGAATTACATTAATGTATTGAATTATTTCGAGGCAGTAGTAATAGATAAAACCACTTAATCCGTGTCGGTATTAACATTATAGATAATCGGGACAATAATACTGTGGTGTGGGTTACTTATATCCACATAAGTATTATATAATAGTGGTCAGGTATAAAATGTATTTCAGCAGGAGATCGATAAGGAAAGAACAGCAACGGAGCGCAATTGGCATGAAAATGCATGAACAATGAAATCTAAGACAATCGATTGATGTTTGCAAGAAGAACAGTCAAGTTTGATATGATGGATCGATATTTTGCAAATTAACTATTTACTATATGGTTCTCGGATTTTAGCGAGATGCTCCATAATTTCGTGATAAATACATTTGATTGTTCCTACTGGTGTTCTGTTCAGTAATAGTTGTTATTATATCATATTGAACATTGGGATATACAATTTTATGAAGAGTTTTCATTACAGGCTTAGGTAGCAGCTCCAAAGTTATTGATGTAAACATTTTCGAAATACTTTTTTTCTTGTAACTAATTTTGTTACAGTCAGCAATAGAACATCCGATAATGTTGTAGTTTCAGTTATTTTAGACGTTGCCAGTGTATGACCTACCTCAGAATTGATGATAAAGTTTTTTCAGTCAATTCAGCGCTGAAGGATCACTCTATGAGAAAGTGAGTATTTAGCTGGTTAGTAATTGCTTCTTAGTTTGTGAATTTATTTGAAGTGTCATTGTGTGTTCTCTGTTTTGGAATAAAAAATGAGGGCGTATCAAATACAAGTAATTATTAAGCAGTTTACTTAAGACATTTAATACTGACTATCTTATACCAGACCATTCCATTAATTTTCACATATCTTTCTAAGCTTCTATACTACTATCCTTTTCGTTTTGCATTGATCTGAATATTTTGACATTACTGGCGAAAAGTGAAATCGATAGTAACAGAAAACCTTAAAAATCATTTACATACATTGTACGCTTAAACTTTTGTACACAATTTCGAACAAACAGTTTACATTTATTGTCGACAAAATCATTTAAACATGGTTGGACAATTATTGAATACTGATCCTTGTCAGGTATGAGAGAGTTATTCACTTTATACAATGGATGAAGGGTCGTGCAATATCATAGATTTTTCTAAAGTTAAACATTAACAACATTGAATACCGGCCAGCTCAGTGGTCTGGAGGTTAGGCGTTCATGTGCGAGATCAAATATTCTAGGTTCAAGTCCTGCGTACGATATCGTGGATGCGTACTGCCGAGTTCTTACATACTAGTACGGAAACGCCATCCAATTCTTCCAGGTTTTCAGTGATAGTCTAGCTTAGATCTACTCGTGATTCCAACTATGAAAACATTACAATCTCCTCAAATCCACATAGTGATTATACACAATCATCGATAAAACCCTACGGAATTTCGACTGAATGGCTGGTATAACTTGAATACGATCACCATGGAGGAACTTTGTAATGGTTTGATTTTAATCGCTAATATCGTAAAATAATTAAAACCTATTGTTTTCTATTAATATTAGATTTAGATTTTGTGGAATGTAATATTTAGCTTATTCAAAAGCTTTAACTGTATGTCTTAGAAAATAATTTTTATGGAATACTACAATAGCATAATGCATCAAATGATATCAGGTTAATTATAAGTGTTATCACAAACGTTTGACTTGAAAACGTCTAGTAAATTGGATAAATTGTTAATAACAGAATTAATATATTTGTAATGTCCCAATGAATGGAAGTTAGGTTTATCATGCTTTATGATTTCGTGTAAGTCACTTCTTAATCAAGCTATTATCTAGCATATATATATATATATATAATTGAGCTGATCTGAAAAACATAATGGTTTCATATTAAGCACTTCAAAACTCTGGTCACGTATATCCTTGCCAAGGTCAGGTGAATACAAAGTCAATGAATATAAAATAACAATTCCAAATAAAAGAAAAGAAAAAAAATACAAAAAAAATATGAAAAGAATAAAAATGAATTAAAAACTGCCAGAATAGATTCAAGTTGAGAGTTAGTTATTTCAGTTTTATTAAGGTCAATGATTTTATCAATTTAAGAAAGCATCTTTGTTAACTGATGGATTCTTTTAAGGTCAATTCAATCACCTGTCTCAATAATATGCTTCACAATAAAAGTAGTATGTGTTTTCTACTCTTTATTAAACACTAACTGATGAGAAACTAATACTTTTCTCTATTTTATCTCGTATAATCACTCCACATTTCGTGAACTTATATTTAACCAACCCTCATTAGTTTTCTTGTAAGAAAGTTTTTGATGAGTATAAAGTGATGAGATTTTCAAAATGCTTAAGGAAATGTATATTATTTTTCAGATAGACCTAATGCTTCTTATTATGCTATCGACTTTTATGAAAGGACTTAAACACATCTGCGGACTTAAAAGTAAAGACTGGCAAAGCAAGGATAACATTTCTACAGTCAAAGAACATATGGAACTCAGAACTATATATATATATATATATATATATATATATATATATATATATATATATATATATATATATATATATATATTTACTGTGATAATAGACGAATTGCACGGCAACGTAATAGGCATCCTACTTTCCGCTTCACTATAATTTATCATGGATTACAAGTGGTTGTGTTTGAACCATCTATACAATCATTAAAAAAATTATTTCTGCAGATGTGAAATCATGGATAGATACAATAAATCTTAAATGTGGTGAATTTTAATTTACATAATGTACTTTAGAATTGTGTGGTGTAGTAGACTAAAATATCATTTGTTAATTAAAGTTATTAAAAAAAAAACATTTGGGTTTGAGTTGTGTCTACTAATGGATTTTTTGAAGCTAGTACTATCTTTTCAGGTACTTTACAGTTGTAATGCCTTATGTTTAAGTTGAGGTTAACCCACTCTAATTGAAACTTAAATAATACTGACTTTTGGTCTATTATCACTCTACAGTATAATTATTATAAACTGAAAGCGGTCAGGTTTTCCAGTTATTAGTATTGTAGACTACACTTAACAGGGTCTGTTAACATATAGATTCCAAAAAAGGACTAGTCAATATAACAGTCATTTATTTTTTAATAGGGCCTAGTATTGAAACAGGCTACCAAAGTAAAGTTAATAACTAGGATAGATTTTCATGTAGGCTTTGGATTCTATAGTTAATAGCTTCTAATAATATAAGTATAATTCACAAATATTAGTAAGCAAATATACTAGATAATGATGAAAGCAAGCCTAATGAATTCGTTCAATCTATTTATAGTGATAATAGATTAATACAGAATCATACATTTGGCTAATCAATAAAACTCGCTGGACGTACAGAAGAAAGTCAAAGCTCTTTATCGGAAATTGAATGTAAATTTTACTCTTAACTGTTCAACATTCCAGTTACTTTGTCAATGAAATTGTGTATACGTGTTGTATACAAATACGGATATTACAGTATGATCAAATTTCATTTAAGTATGGCATGATAGTCTAGTTTATACTGGTTCCCATAAATACAAGAAGCTTCTGTAACAGTAGGCCTCAGTATACACATAGGAAAAAGCAAGATCCTCAGGTACAACATAGTGAGCACCAACCCAATCACACTTGATAGAGAAGCTCTGGAAGATGTGGAGTCTTTCACGTGCTCATCTGAGCAGCATCATCGATGAACTTGGAGGATCTGACGAGGACTTAAAAGCAAAGACAGCATTCCTACAGTTGAAGAACATATGGAACTCGAAACAACTGTCAACCATCATCAAAATTAAAACCTTCAATACGAACATCAAGACAGTTCTATTGAACGGAGCTGAAACGTAGAGAAATACTACAACTGTCATCAAAAATGTACAAGTGTTTATAAACAGTTTTCTACGAAAGATACTCAATCTCCGTTGGTTGGATATCATCAGCAACATCCTACTGTGTAAGAGAACGGATAAGCTTCCAAATGAAGAGGAATTCAGGAAAAAACGTTGGAAGTTGATAGGACAAACAATGAGAAAATCAAAAAACTGCAAGACGAGGCAAGCTCTAACTTGGGGTTCTGAAGGGAAGTGGAAAAGTGCAAGGCCAAAGAATACACTGCAACGAGAATTTAAGGCAATCATTAAAAAGCTGAAAAGCAACTGGAAACGAATAGAAAATATTGCTTATGACAGAGTTCGATGGAGATTGCTGTTGGGCGGCCTATGCTCCACCATGGGGAGTAACAGGCGTAAGTAAGTACGTAAGTCATAAATACCAGTCCACAATACATTAAAATACCATCCTGCAATAAATATCCTTTGACAATCATAAAGTTCCCTTTATTTTGATGTTGTCGTATTGAATATTTCGAAAACGTCACATTAGAGGAATCGATCATGGTAACCTAATACACCATGAGATTTTTAATAAAATAGTATATCAGAATGGGTTTTGTGGAGAGTTTAAGAAATTTCACAGGTTGAAATCATGAGTCAATTGAAGCTAGACCACCATTGAAAACCTGGAAGCACTGGACGGCCGTTTCGTCCTGGTATGGGACACCTCAGCAGCGTGCATCCACGATCCCGCACCACGCGGGGCTCGAACCCAGAACCTACTGGCTTCGCGCGCGAGCACTTAACCACTAGACCATTGAGCCGGCATCCAACGGTGTTAATGTGAGAGTTCAACCAGGTCGGTTGTGAGATAACAACTCACTGAAGACAATGGTGTAAAGTGGCGCAACTTCGTGGATTGGTTGAAGTTAGACATTAACACTGCTGAATGGCGACTCAGTGGTCTAGTGATTAAGTGCTCGCGTGCGAAGACAGCAGGTCCTGGGTTCGAGCCCCGCGTGGTGCGGGATCGTGGATGCGCACTGCTGGGGAGTCCCATACTAGGACGTGTTGGCCGTCCAGTGCTTCCAGGTTTTCAATGGTGGTCTAGCTTCAATTGACTCATGATTTCAACCTGTGAAAATAGTATATATTTGTTTTTAGAACATTCAAACAAATGTTTCCTCATATTTTTATAGATTCTATTAGTTGATTTGAAATGCTGAACTACTTTTCATGGTCACGTGAATTAGCAAAGTGTATTTAGTTAATTGTTTGTCTATCGATAAAATTCAAGCTTTTAATGGATAGGTTTAATGGTAAATAGAATAAAAGTTTTAGCTTTCTCTAATGCTATAATAGTGATAATCACTTTCAGTGTAAACTGACCGAACGAAAGTGTCCTAAAGTATATAATAAACGAATCAGTTTGTATGTTTGTATAAATGTGAGCAGTTTGGTCAAGTGACAATTACTTGCAAAAATTAAATTATTGATCTAAAGCTTTCGATGAATGAATAGGACAAAGACAATCGTTTTTTTTTACGGCAAACTGATTCATTTATTTACTTGGTTTTCGTTGTTTCTCTTTTATATGCTGTTCTCATCAAAGTATCCTGATTTGTATAGTATTGTTGAATTTGCATAGGTCTATGTAGAACAGGTCTTCAGAATTCTTGAACTAAGGATCAAATATAACAAACAACAGTCAAACCCTGAAAGTGAAATTAACTAATAGAATTGATAAATGAATATGTATGTCTTCCTTTAAACTATGAGATCAAAATCGCTTCATATCTTTCTTTCTACGTACTAATTCTTTCTTCCCGTACTATGTTCTTATATGCAATCTTTTTTTTATATATTACCACCATTGACTTAACCACTTCTATGAATCCGGTGTTCATCTTGTTGTACTAATGAAGTATGGCAACTTGGACCGATGCATATATTTGCCTGTTCCTACGTTGTAGCTGACTGACTGAGTGAATAACAGCTTATTTGATGTGGAGTCTTGTTGAGGTAACTACATCTTCTGCATAAGATCTTTGGTTATTCTTCACTGCGGCTATTCAGATCATTGCTCTTGAAGCTTCAGGTAGGTTTCTAACTGTTTAAAAATTGATTATTGATTTCTCATTTGCTAAGTAATATGAATTTACTCACATTTTATTAATCCGAAATTAATGATGACAGTTTTCAATTACAAGTGGATATTCAGATTAAACGCTCTTGAGATGATGTCAATTAACAATGCTAATAAAGTAAAATTTAATAACACATTGAGTTTTAATAAAACCACTAACTAGACTTAAGAACAAAAAATTAAGGATATATATGTAATAATTTCAGTGGTTGAGATCATGGGTCAATTGCAGCTAGACCATCATGGGAAACCTAGAAGCACTAGATGACCGTTTCGTCCTATTGTGGGACTCCTCAGCTGTGCTTATCCACGATCCCACCTTGAGAGATTCGAACCCAGGACCTGTCAGTCTTGCATTCCAGCGTTTAACCACTAGACCAATGATCTGACCGGCATCCAACAGTGTAAATATCTAACTTCAACCAATCCGCGAAATTAAGTGACACATCCACCAATGTCTTCAGTGAGCTATATCTCACTGCTGAGGAGTCCCGCCACAGGACGAAACGGCCGTCCAGTGCTTATAGGTTTTCCATGGTGTTCATACTTCAATTTAATCATGATCTCAACCACTGAAGTTACTATAATATCTACAAAACCCTTTAGATATATGTAAAATACCAATGAACAGAAAATTTGATTTCAAACGTCTAATATTTTCATACAAGTTGCTTCTTCAATTATATGTATCAAACACTGTTAGTGATATTATTCAAATTCAATCTTTCAAAAGTAACACTCAAATACTGTGAAACTATTCAATCAACTTTCGACGAAATGTAATAACTATTTATCATTTTTCTGTCAAATTTTAAGTTTTTTATTATTTGACTATAGTTAATATTGAACATTGGAAATGTCATTTAAGCTTTTATTAACTTTCGTAAACTATGTGATATTTCAAATTTTTTGTTTCTAAATTGTCAAAAGTTTTTCATTCAATATTCAATATGGAAATGTTATTGACAATTAAAACATAAAAATTTAAACAGAAAAAAGTCTTCTATTCGATTTGTATTATTATGAATCAGACTATATTAAGTTATTATCAGAATGGGTTTTGTGAAGATTTTAGAGATTTTACTGGTTGAAATCATGAGTCAATTGAAGCTAGACCAACATTGAAAACGTGGAAGCACTGGACGACCGTTTCAATTTAATGTGGGACTCCTCAGCAGTGCGCATCCACGATCCCGCCCCGCAAGATCCGCACACAGGACCTATCAGTATCGCATGGGAACGCTTAACCTCTAGATCAGTGTTCTGGCCGACATCCAACGGTGTTTATGTCTAACTTCAACTAACACACGAAGTTGCGCCACCGTACACCACTGTCTTCAGTGAGTTACTATCCCACAAGTTAGTTTGATTATATAACAGTAAAACAATATACTTATTTATACGAATATTCCTCAATATTAGAACGAATAGTTTGACAGAAATTAAGCGCCGAGTATAGATAAGTTACTATATGTGGAAGTTATATTTGAATTAATTTCAGCGATGGACATTTAAATAATTCCAATGTTTCATCCAGCTAACTTGTTTGGACTTCTTCGGAATTATCACCCTGAAGAAGTTCAAACAAGTTAGCCGGACGAAACGTTGGAATTATTTAAATTTTCATCTCTGAGATTAATTCAAATATCATTTCCACATATAATATACTGATTGTTTATAAATTGAAATGTAGTCATAAGATAGGATAATCCTCTATGTCATTGATTGATTACTTGAAAATATAATCAAATAAAAAAAATTGTTTATTTTTAAGAAACACTCAAAATGATAAATAATAACGATGAAGGACTGTTTTCTTTAAAGAAAAGAAAAAAAAGAGAAAAAAAAGAGAAAAAAAAGAAAACGCAGATCTAATTTCATAAGATGAAAATAAACCAAAATAATAATAAACTAATTTAATTTTATTTTTAGAAAAACCCTTTTTTTCATTTCGAAAGAAAAGTATTAATTTACCTTTGCTCAAATAGATTGAGATCTTGAACCGATTTGTGTTAGACCACCGTCGGAAATCTGAAAGCACTGGAGGGCCATCTCGTCCTATTGTGTGATCCCGCACCCCGCGAGATTCGAACCCAGAGCCTTCAGTCTCGCACGCGGTCGCTTAATCTACTGAACCACTGGGGCGGCATCTAATGGTGTTAGTGTCTATCATCGACCAATGCACGAAGTTGCGCGACGAGGTAGATACCTGTCTCTACCCGACACGGATTAGCTCCACTGGTATTATGTAATTTATACTAAGAAGTGATTTTAATTAGGTAACTATTGAGAACTAAGAATTAAAGGAATCTGTCAGACGTAAGCATCTATTATCCTATTGGAAATCGAACACATGACCTTTAGATCTGGTAATAAGCTTCTAATCACTAACCGACAAGTTAGTATCCAAATGGCTTACATTTTTAATTCCCATTAGTTCTCAGTGATGTATAAACAAATTTATTCTTATTTTACTTATCAACCAATTATGTAGGTTTATTGATAAAAAGAGATGTCATAATTTTAATATATTTCTATACAAAATTCAACTTAAGTATTACTTTATCTTTGTTTGACATTTTTGTGATGATTTTTAAAAAAAAAACATTATGTTGATAATACTTCAACAAACTCCTCTTTTAGTGTTTTGCGAATGAGCAGTGCAAAATGTCATAGATGTGCATTATTATGGAGTTCCGCATCAGGACAAAAAACACCTCAGTGCTCCCTGATTCTAATTTGTTGTTTAACTAAAATCACTTAATGATGTAGACTATAAAAATTAATAGTCTAATTCGAAATATATCCCTAGTGATATGTAATGGATAAATTAGTGAACTAGACAATTTGTTACTTAATGACTGTTATTGAAGAGTTATAAAGAAGTTCGCTTGATATTTAAGAAAAATGGTAATTAGAACTCGTTAATATATTTGGAAAAAAAGATGAAGCTCAGTTTATTGAAAGAAATATAAACGTGATTATTGCGTGATTGATAGTTATCAAAAAGTAGTTCAGATGATACATATTACATTGTTTAAATGTACAATTCCAATAGTTATCACTTATCGGTTACCTTACTGTTTTTTTTCTAGATCACTATCGTATATCAGAAAAGTAAAACTTTGTCTGATAATCAATGATTTATGTTTTTCTCAACGTTGAACGTCATGCAAATTCAAACTTTAAATTCTTTTACGAAGTTGAGCACCTGACATTTAGTACTTTGTCTCAGAATGATAAAGATTTACCACAAACACTTTATATATATATATATATATATATATATATATATATATATATGTTGGAATATTCCACATTTACTTTATTACTAGAGTTTCATTATGTCATCCAATATATTTTGGATGTAGTTTATAAACTGAAACAATTTTGATCTGTTGAAATTATAATAGTCAACTGTAATCGTTTTCTAAGACCTACACATCGAAATGTAACTTTATTAAAGTCATAAGTATGAGGTTAGGGGAGAGGTTGTTTAGTTTTTTTTTAAAGTTCAAGTCTTAAAACCCAATTCATGTTAGAACACCTTTGAAAACTCTTGAAAACCCTTTTATCCTAATATGAAACCTCGACGTCGAGGTGCACAGAACAAGCTTTGAGACACATATGGAGAAATTCAAACACTCCACTTCTATCTGAAGTTTGTGCTGATGATGTCGTTCAGAAGAACGATGAAAGCTCCACGACCAAACCATCCAGCTCAGAGAACAAAACTCCACCAAAAAAAGTAGATTGTTATCAATAAATAAATAATATCAGAATGGGTTTTGTGGAGAGTTTAAGAAATTTCACAGGTTGTAATCATGAGTCAGTTGAAGCTAGACCACCATTGAAAGCCGGTGGTCTAGCTTCAAATAAATAATAAATTTGTAATAATCCCAATGTGAGTAAAAAAAACTGGATTTTCTGACGTTTCGTAACTTAGTGTAAGTCACTTCTTCAGAGAATAAATAACCTAATTAAATAGTACAACGGAACAATAAGAATAATATGTGGTCAATCAAAAACCAATCAAGAACAGGTCTGAACAGGTTAATGTCATGCCATTTAGGTCAAGGTGATTCATAAATGATACGTATGTAAATTAGTGTGTATTGTTTAAGGATGAAAAATTGTGTGACATTTATGGTGAGAAAGGATAGAATTTAATTTGTGATATGATATTGTGAATTGTAAATACGATCAGACTGAATGGCTAGGATAGATAGTCCACATAGGATGCATGATAAGGCCTTCTTTTCTATTGAGAGAAGTAGGATTAAGCATTATGTGGAACGTTTTAGCTACTCTCCTTTCTTTGTAATTGGAAAAGCCTTTTTGAAATATTTTGATATTTTTAAAATCAATTTGATGTTCGTTGAAAACGACATGAGCTGCTATTGCCGATTCAATTTGAAGTTTATCCAATTCTACGGGATTGTTAGGAGGTTTCTATGTGTACCTAACATGTGAAATAGTTGATCAAATACGTATAATTGTTTGAACGTAGTACATTCACATACCTGTAGACAAATATTTTATTCCAGTAAATAAGATTCATTAATCACTTGTCAATACATTTAAATATCATACTTTATTCCAAATGTTCATATTTTCGTCTTTTTCTACTCCACCTATTATCAAACTATAATTGTATCGCATATATCATGAATTATCCTAGGAACAGATTGTTTAATAAGGAAATGTATTTCATTTGATAAGTCAGTAGTTTATAGATGCTTTAGTCTCTGTAGTGAAAGAAGTAAATTGTTTTGTCAATTAATTTAAAGGCTACTGTAAAATTTAGGTTACCGGATACAAAGAGAAACAGTAAAGAAAAACTATTTAATTACTTCAAAATTCTACAGTAAATATATAAATTACAAACAAATTCAAACTGAGATGACGATAAGACTATTCATATTTCAGTGTTTAGAATCTAATATACATTTATGTCTACGTTACATATTGGATCAATTCAGCAGTAATAAGTGCTGGAAACTATGGTTACGTTCAACTTCACTCATTTTTTGAGATCTATATCGACGGATAGAAGGGATAGATTCTTCGCCCTTACTAGTACACAACCAATATTCAACCAGTAATCGGAAACAGAACTTTTAGGTCTCATAATAGACGCTTAACCTTTAAACGACTGATTTTTATTTATTACTTCATTGAATAAACATCTTATGGTAAGAATTTTCATAAAATTACAAGTAAATAACTAAGTTAGGTGATTCTCAGAGTTCTAGTTAGAATTTGTGACCATCGGGGTCTAGAGATTTCAGAAGTGAAACAAATATATCTAACAACACTAGACGATGGTCCTAAGTTCAACCCTCGGTCGAGTGGTGGATACACATTGTTAATAAATTCTATACTTCCTGGACTTTAGTGGTTGCTTATATTCAATCTGTGATATAGACTATATGATGCCTTTTAACTTTATGTAAACATAGTCACAAAAACTCTTTATAAGTATAATTGATTCAAACGTTTACGAAGTTTATCCTCATATCAGTTATATTTCAGATATTGGAAGATTTGTGAAAAATTTGTAACATTTTACTCAAAATTTCATTGTAGACGATTAATTATTCATACTACTTATTGTTTTAAATCTAGTTTCTAGTTATTTAGGAAAAATAGTTTCTATACAAATTTATCATCCCTATGCATATCTTACAAAATATGCTGAATCAAACATTTTTTTTGTTCTGAACAAACGTTTCAAATAAATAGGTACCATTTAACATGTTTGACATATATATATCTGTGTGTGTGTGTGTGTGCGTGTACGAAATGAGAAAATGTTTGTTTCATTCATGCAGATCACAAGATGGTTTTCAAAAAAAGCAAACAAAATAAGGACGAGATTCATATGAAGTTTTGTTTTGTTTTGTAATTCGATAGCCATTTTCGTTTATTTTATAAATAAAAAGGCATAATTTGTTGCCTACGGATATATTTTGAATATTTTGTTAAAAAGTAATATTCTACGCTTTATTTTCCTTTAATGAATCATTCATTCTCTATTCTCCATTTATCTATAAAAAACGATATACATATTCTTACACATTGTTATAATGTATATGAGACTACATTTAACTTTATTTGAATATTATCAGAATGGGTTTTGTGGAGAGTTTAAGAAATTTCACAGGTTAAAATCATGAGTCAGTTGAAGCTAGATCACCATTGAAAACCTGGAAGCACTGGACGGACGTTTCGTCCTGGTATGGGACTCCTCAGCAGTGCGCATCCACGATCCCGCACCACGCGAGGCTCGAACCCAGAACCTACTGGCTTCGCGCGCGAGCACTTAATCACTAGACCACTGAGACGGCATTTGATTAATTATCTTTTCTGCAAACTTAATTGCGAAATCTTCTTGTGAATATCAGTTAGAATTTAACGAGTTTCTTATAAAATATCACTATCGACTTCATATGTTGCTACAGGTACTTTTAGTTTATGAAATAAGTAACGTAGTTAATAAGCATTTCTTATCATCGAATTACAACATACATAAGCAAATAAACAAATATTCTAAACAGTCATATTTGCTTAACGAAGAATATAGGGAAATCCAAATATTATTCATTGTTTATATACAGAGAGAGATAGAGACGGAGAGAGAGAGTGAGGGAGAGAGAGACTGGGAGAGAGGGGGGACTTTTATTTACATTTAATATTTTAGATAAACATTCTTGAATTTCACGATACTTGCCCTAGATGACATTTTATAGATAAATATATTTTATTGATCATTTGTATTGATGACAGTGTGTAATTTGAACTAAACTGATATTGTTTTTAAGTAATATAAACTAATCTATTAGAAATTATCAGCTAGAGAACAAGGATTTATGAAGAAAAACAAAACAACAAAACAATGAAAGTCATATTGGTGTAATACTAAATACTATATAAGAAATAATCGAAACCATCGGTATAGTAATGCATTGTCATTGAAATGTAGTTTAAATTCATAACTAACTGTTAATACATTACTAGTGAAGATCTGATAACATGAGGTAGCTTGTAGTTTGAAACATTCGATCAGTGATATATTTACCTTAGAAAGTTATAACTAGTAGCATTTAAATACGTTGCAAAAATGGCATTTATCATTAATCTCATTGAAATATTATCTGTTTATTTTGTTATTTAACAAAATGTAAAAGTGGAGTTATTTAGCTCTGATTCACTGGATATGTACTACGAAAGAGATCTGATAAACTAAACTTTAATAATTGACAGGGTTTCTGATATTGAATAGTCAAGAGTTCGCTAGCTAAGAAAGGACAACAGCCCTACACTTCCTAGTTTTTTTGTTTATTGAACTGAAACTAGTTTGCTTGGTAAATTAACTTTCTAAACCATCCATTCAATTTCATTTGTAAGTTATTTTAACTTCCAGTTTCATGGGAGTATGACTGAAAAGTTGTAAGCTCTGTAGAATTCAACGTATTTTGCTTTGTTTTGTTAAGTAAAGATGTCAGTAGTTGAGATCATGAGTCTATTGGAGCTGGATGACCGCTTTGTCCTATTGTGGGACTCCTCAGCAGTGCACATCCACGACCCCGCCTCGCAGGATTCGAACCTAGGACCTATCAGTCTCGTACACGACCGCCTAACCACTAGACCACTGATCTGGCTGACATCCAACTATAGAAATTACTATGATATCCACAAACCCCTTCTGACACTAATCAACATATTCTCACTAGTGTCTGGCTTCATGAGGTATTTCCTGGAGTTCTAGTAAGAAGCAGTGACCAGTGCAGTTCAGTCAAGTCTGTCGTGAGATATCAGCTCACTGAAGACAATGACATATGGTGGCGCGATTTCGTGGACTACTTGAAGTTAGACATTAACACCGTTTGACGCCGGTCGGTTCAGTGGTCTAGTGGTTAAGCGCTCACGCGCGAGACTGATAGGTCCTGGGTTCGAATCCCGCGGGGTGCGGGATCGTGGATGCGCACTGCTGAGGAGTCCCGTGCTAGGACGAAATGGCTTTCCTGTGCTTCCAGGTTTTCCATTGTGGTCTAGATCCAAATGACCCTTGAGTTCAATTATTAAATTTCGTAATTTGTTAATGTTATTTCTTCAGGCTTTCATAATTTAGGAATACTAAATTGGATGAGCATTACTGACTAATTTTTAATAAAAAAACATGTACATTATTGTTAAATGGTTGGAGGTGGAAAACTCTATATAGTACGGGATTAAATCTATTAGAAGTATCAGTTCTAATAAAGTTATAAGTGCACTTCGTTGACTAGTGCTGAACAGCATAAAACGGGGTTTACATGGTTTTCTATTGATTACTTGTAACCATTTATCATTGAAACATAGTGCTCCTGATTCCGAGTCAGTAAGTTAATTGTCACACCGCTACTTGAGAGACAGACTTCAATTACCAGTAAAATACTAGACAAGTGTAATATTGACCACTACTTACATATCAATCAATATGAGATACATTTCATTATAAATCACATAATCTTCTTGATACTATAAAGAATCCTAATTGGTTGACCTAACTTTTTTTACAAAGTTTTATGCTAGAATAAAACAAAAGTTCGATGCTTCTTAATTTTAAAATAATTATTTTAAAGTAAAATAATTGAATATAAGTGAATCGAGCAATAGCTTCAAATTTCACTGACGGCATAGGTGTCTTCGAAGCATTGCTCATATATCCTGGGACCATCGAGTAAGTAACGCAGTTGTTAGGAAACATGTACTAGATAAGGATGGCAAATCAATTTATCAAGTAGTGAATCTTCATCAGTTGAGATGCCCGGGACATGTGTTTCGTATGCCCAACCATGAACTGTCCCGATGTGCGATGTTTCATGACATGGCTCAAAATCGTTTGCAATGGCTCAGGTGCATCCACTCTTTATGTTCTCCCAAATTTTAATCTTCGGAATTCTTTATGTCCCTTATTTTCTCTTTTCAAATTTATTACACTGGATTATACTCCTTGAATAACATCGTCAAACCCTAATCTTTTCGATTACTGTTTATACTCTGACTACCTCTACCACTACGAGATTTGAATGAACAACTGCATCTTTGTGCTAATGTGGTATGGCAACTTCAACTGATGTACGTATGTACGAAGTTCTACGTTGTTACTGACTGACTGATTCACTGACAACGTTTTATCATCCTTATATGAATAAAAATTTAGATGGAAACATCAAAATAATCTTATTTGTTCTTACATATCTTAAAAAAAAACATGTAAGAACGCGTATTCACAGCTGCATATTTTTGTTACAGAGATTGTTTCATGTTATTCCAAGACTTTGATTTGTCTAAATAATCTAAAATATTAATGAAATATTTCACTATTTATTCATTTACACTACTGTTATTGTGTTTACAACATTTTTTGTTTTCTTAATGATGAATATAAAATACACGTCAAGAATGTTTTTGAAAAAAATGAAACGAAATTTTTATGTCTAGTTCTGTAGTGAACAAGAACACGGGTGGGGACAATCAAATGTATTTAGAACAACAATTACAGTCTATCTCAACAAAATATGAATACCATATAGTAAATTGTCAATTTGCAAAACATTCATGCATCAAATCAAACTGGACTGTTTCTGTTGCAAACATCAATCCATTGTCTCCCATTCCATTGTTCATGCGTTTTCTAACAAATTCCATTGTGTTCTCGTTCTACCTTTCTTGATCTTGTCCATCTTCTGCTGCCAGACATTACGTTCTTTTAACGCACGTTATATACTACTTATATCAATATAAGTAGCTCACATCACAGTTCTATCGAATATGATTTAAAAGTTTTCTGGACTGAATATACATGAAAATGTTATGATCATAATTTCTCTTTGTCAATTACATTTTTAGTGAAATAAACTTGGCGTTGTTTGCTTGTATCATCCTGTTGTTGTTTAGGATTGAAATTGTTGCCAACTGTGCATTCTGTGTGTATTGGCTCGATATAGCCTTAAGTCACAAACATTATACACAAAGATGACTGATAACTAGCAATGGAATCGAGGATGTGCATTTTGTTCTATATGGGTTTCGTCATCTAAATGTACCTGTATTTAAACTTCATCCTATTGCACAAGCAGGTGGCTATCAAGACTAAGTGGATAACGCGATGGCGTTTGAAGAGAATAGAACTGGGTTCGAATTCTGGAGTGAGCATCAACTCTGGGATGCCGTTACATCCAGCTGACGAGTCCCATATAGGACGATACGCACATCCTAAATTCCATTGTTAGCCACTATCCATCGTTGCTTGAAATAGATTTTTAGTGATTTATGCAAATTACAAAAGAAAAATTACAATTGATTAAAAAATAAAATTGTACTCCATTATTTTCTTATCATGATTAAAATGATGAGGGGAAAATGTTGACATTTTTAAACATTTTTTTAATTATTACCGCCCATCGGTTCTTCATTTAAACAAAACTTGGATTATGCAGAAAAAAAGGCGAAACAATCAACTTATTTATTGTCAAGTCAAAATGTTTCCTTACTGAAGAGAAGATATTTTTTTTGTTTTTCAATTTATTATCGAGCCTTTTTAAGGTGACTCTAATGATATTCATGAAGTAAACATTGTACATATTTACATCTTTTTGTCTTCTTTACATTTGATGTTTAAAAACATTTGACTATCTTTTTATAAATTTCTTTGGTGATATAATACACTTTGTATTGTACTGTTGACTATAATTGTATAGCTGAAGTTAATGGCGTCATCAAATGTAAGATTTTACTTGTTGACACGTCATTATTCTTTTAAATATATATATATAGTTTTTCTAGCTATTCATAAAGATTTTTGTTTCACTTGTGAGAGAAGAAAAATACACAATCCAGAATAGATTAGTTAAATACTGAGACAAATTCTGTATTTAAAACAATAAAATAGGGAACAAATTATATTTGAATAACTTAGCAACTATTTAATCTAAAGTACAAATCTAAAAAAAGACATTTGTCAATTTGGTCGGAAATTTTGCCACTGTAAAGTATATATTAAATAAAACAGTATAAACTGATAACTTCTAGTGTAAAGTCGCAGTTGATTATGATCACCACGACTGGATGACTACGTGCCAATTACCAGATTAGATCCATCTGTAGACCAAGTATCAGAAGACAATTGAAGATTGTACTAAGATGTATTTGCTGGCGATCTCGTGGTATCGAAATAATACCGAGATCGCGCCAAAGTTTACAAGCAGGACTACTGAGCATACACGAGTTCGTGTAAGGTAACAGACAATGGAAGAATGTGTTTTTAGTACACTTAAACAAACAGGTACAGTAAAACAATCACTGATACAATTGGTTATAATAATAATTGTTTGGATTATATCAATCGCGTTCTTTTCATAAAAGTAGGTTACTACAAACCTTATTACAACAACTAAACTCTACTATCGATTACATAACTTTACGTCGTCTGTTCAGGACTGTAAGTAGCAGAAAAGCGAATTTGTAGATTATAAAGAACAAATATTATTGTGCTTCAGTTTTTATGGTATTTTTATGCAAACAATAATTGTACATTATAATGAATTAGATAATCTTGATATTTGATCATATTGAATGTAAACGTACTAAATTGTATTTCTTCTCGTTGAAAATCTCATATTTAGTAATTCATACATACAACAACAGTAAGTCTGTACACCAGTACAATGTGAATAAATTAACTTTGAATAAAGGAGATATGTCAAATGTAGTTATTTCTTCATTTAAAATAACTGATAAAAACTGTCGTATTACATGTATGTTGGTTATGACTAGACAAATTTATGAGAGAACAGAAGATTGCGTGAACTCAACGTTTACTGAACATGTTCAAAAAATATCAAATGTGCTTGTAACAATTTCATTGTCATGTCATCGAATATGAGGTGACATAAAAACACAATGGTTAAGACATAAAAAATATATAAGTGATACCAGAATAAGCGATTACAAAGTTTGAAGTTATAAACTGATAAAAAACAATCACAGCATTTCCATTTGTGCTATTCCAAACTTCGATCACAGCACATCATCCAACTGAATTTGATTCGACCAACAAACAAGGCTTCAATAATGTCAAAATACCAACTAACGTTGCTACACTTTGATAAAATTAGGGTTTGAGTCTACCTTCTTTTTCTGGATATTGTGGTCACAACTGAGAAATCACGACACATGTTAGCATAACACATATCTGCCGTTGACGTCCACTGAACAAATCAGCTCCGTACACTGTTCATCCACTTTAAACCATATCTTACATTGAATCAGATGATGTCACGAACAACTGGGTCGTTTTGTTGTCACGTACACCGTATCGCACAGCATAACTAGTTTGTTATTTATCTAGGCTTCACTTCAGTACAATGTCCATCTAGCTATTTATATTGTATGTCTTTTATCTGTTATATACCTAGTTGAATACTATATGATTAACAACATGTCACCTACATGGAGCTTACAGTCATTCTACTGTTCTAGAAATATAACAACCTGACTTTTAAAACCCCTTAATATACATAAATTACTGATATATATATATATATAAATATATATATATATATATATATATATATATATATATATATATATATATATATATATATATATAATGGGATAATTTCACTGATGCTGATTAGAAGGCTCCGACTTCATTGGTTGGCGGTTGAAAGCGGACACTACACACTATAGATTATAAACAATAAGTCAAATAGAACTGTACTATATTATGAATACATTGATTAACATGCAAACAAACAAAATTCGCTATCTTAAACAAATAAGTATAATTCATACATTCATTCATCATACTTCTCCGATAAACAAATGAATGAACATAACATTTCGGCCTCATTCATAAAACAATATTTGGACATTATCTTATCTTGTTAATATGATCAATACAGTTAACAATAATGTAAAAGGATATAAAATATCATCTAAAATAACCATCTATTCAATATAAATAAACAAAATATTTATAATCGACCAATGTTAACATTGTGAAAAACAATAACCCATCATGTTTATTTTCAGTTTCATTCATGAATGCTCATAGATAATCATCAACAATTCATTTGATCAAAGAAATGATTATCCCTGTATCGATGATTGGTCATTTGATTATTTTCTCAATGATAGATGCTGTGTTTTTTGATTGAGATCATGAACCGATTGATGTTAGACCACCATTGAAAACCTAGAATCACTGGATGGTCGTTTCGTCCTATTGTGGGACTCCTCAGTATATGCTTTATTCAATCAATCGTATTATTTAATCAAATTATCACTATTGAACCTTGGTAATAAGTTTTCAGAATCAAACAAAATCAATAGTCGATATAAAGAAATCTCCATAGAAATATACTTGTTCTGGATGAAACTGTAAAAATTTAGTGTATTATGTAATTAAAAATTGTAATAAACTTTAGTTAATTACCTATTGATGAAATTTATGTTAGAAATAGTTTGAATGTAAAACTTAGGTACATCCAGCTGATGAGTCCGAAGTAGGACGAAATGAGCGTCCTGGATTACACTGCTAGTCATCAATCATCTTTGCTTATGAAACTTGTGATTGAAGGCAATATCGAGGCAATTCGCATATGATGCACATATGCTAATAAGAAACTGATCAATAGCAGTCTTTAACATCAATGGAAAGGTTCAAGCAAACAATTCAAAATAAATCATATAACTATTTCTGCTAATCGCAAGATAATGATTAGTTGGCTAAAAATGATTTACAAAAAAGGAATATTCGGAGTGAGAAGTTGTTTTTAGTGATTACATCATCAAGTCCTTCAGATGCACATTCTATAATTATCGCATTAAAATGGTCAAAGTAAGGCATACTGGTGAATTAAAACAATTTTGTTTTGAAAAATGGTGAACGTTTTACGTCTTTTACCGGTATGAATACTTCGAAATATTTAGACCATATACAAGAGTATTTTTTTTATAGCAACTTATTAAAGTTCGTTTAAATTTGGGAATTTTGTTTGTTATATATACATTGTCTTAATAGTGATAAACAACCTCACAGTTAGAAATTTCAACACATTATCCATAAATGCTTTAAACAACCTGATAATCGAGCGTAAAAAGTCATAGTGATCATGACAAGTAATTACATACGCTTATATTGGATTCGTCAACTGATGTACCTAAACGTAAATGTAAACATTTTAATAAATAAGGATGAGAGATTATTCTTATGATTTCTTCCTACCATAAATCTATGAAACTGTGGAAACGATATCTTCCTTCTGATGTTAAGGAATACAGTTGATCAATCTCTTTTGAAGTACGTGGATCCTATGTGAATTGACTTTATATAGCGATTTTGTCACATGTTTTCTAGAATGAATATATTGAGGTTAGAATTGTTTTGCGTCTAACGGGAACTCATTATCTGGGATCTACCTGAACTTTTACTGATGTCTACACCGAGATTTGAACCCGTTACATTTCGATTCAGACATCAACGCTTTATTTGCTTAGCTGCTTACGCAAGGAGATGGATTTTAATTTATTTGTAATGATTATCGGTGCCTTGCCGTTAAGTAAATGCCATAAGGTATGTATTCCATCAGATGTTACACATAAACAGCATATTAAAAAAGTCAGGGTTCCAGTTAAATGAAGAAAACAGTGACAAAGCATCCGAAATCTTAAAATAGATAGTAGTCACTGATGATTAAAAACGAAAGGCATTGTGGCGATCACGAACGCGAGTGAGGACAACCGAATGTATTTGAGCACAAACTTACAAAACATCTCACCAAAGTCTGAGGACGTTATAGTAAATAGTTAGTTTGCAAAATATCAATCAATTGTTTCAAACTTGATTGTTCCTTTTGCAAATATCAGTCCATCGTCTCAGATTTCATTGTTCACGCACTTTCATACCAATTGCTTTCTGTTCATGTTCTTTCCTTTTCGATCTTCTACTGAAATACATTCCGTCCCTGACTATCGTTATATACTACTTATGTGAATATAAGTAGCTCACATAACCGTACCATAAACTATGGTCATTTTACCAAAACCACAACGTTTACGAAATATTTGAAGAGAGGAATATTTTACCTGATTTAGTTTTCTGCTATTTATGCCAGTTAGTTCATATAATAAACAATAATCACCTCTGAGATATTAAGTGGTTGGAGATAGTGAATAAGAAACTCAGGATCTCTCATCGTTCTGGTAGACACTCGTTAAAAAGGTTTACTTACACTCATGAGGGAATTGATGTTTCTTAGTGGATTCAATCTTGTATCAGTCAACTTTGCAGTCTGAGATGTTATTCATGACCCTTACGGGCCGCTTATGATCTTCTGGTTCTTTTAATGTTCAGTAAATTCTGTCCATCAAGTTCTATTATGGTCATCGGTTCACTCACGATTACAGGTACAATTTACGAACGTGTGCCAAAATAGTAACAAACCTAGATCCAGAGTTTCCTGTCGATTACCACTAACAGCCTAGCATCTTAACATAGTCTATACAATTTCGAATCACTTAGCTTAATGTCTATATCGCAACTTGACCGATTAAATTTCATTAACACTAAACAAATCAAGCAAACGTGATGTTAGTTGCTCCTCAGTGATTAATCAATTGTAAATAATTATTTATAAATAATAATAATGATATCACGACTACAAGGTGACCTGAAAAAACAATTTTTCGTTTTTATATAAATAAGAAGTCAATGATTTAATCACTTTTCAAAATTAAACATATTTATATCTCATTATAAACCCATTTATTTTATATTTAAACACGTTTTGTTGACTAGTTGCCTCATTAATCACTGGAGTGTTCAAAGAAGATAAGTATTAATAAATTATATTGAATCTTATGTGATATGATGGAAAGAAAAGTCCATTTTCGATTGATTTACTCATTATTGGCTTAGTTTAAGATTACTTCCGTTTTGATTCAATGTAATGATTATTCAATGTAGTATTTGTTTTCTTTTCTCGTTTGATATTTTCTTCTGTATAATATATTCTTGTATTCCATTGATATGAACTAGCTCAGTATGTGATTTGTTATAACTCGAAGTATTTTTCATATATGTGATTACATTCTAATTAATTATCAAAATGGGTGTACAATCAATATATAAATGAGTGTATTTTCTACTAGAGTTGTCGTTTGGGGTTAATAAATCATCACTTATAGCAGTCTTTGTGTTCTTACTTCGAGTCGTGGGAATTGCATATGTCCCTCGTTCCGCGTATAAGTGATAAGCGTTTCCGACATAACAATCAGCGATGACCAGATACAAAATGTAGCATTAAAAGAGCCAAGACAATAAGCATTCAAACGACAAATTATAACATTATGAATGGTTGATTTAAGTCGAAAACAGAGCTTTTAAACCTATCATTTCATATAAATGGTTCAATTAGTTCACTGATGATAGAAAGAGTGAAAGACTATAATGATATTCATTTATCATTAATTAATATATTTCAGTTATGTAACAGCATTCTAAATCTTAGATACTAAAAATTTAACTTGATATGAAGTTTTGTAATGGATTTTATTATTACTACGTTACCCAACAATTGATTTCTTACTGTCTGACCAAATAATCCAAACGTTTCTAATATCCAACTTACATATAAACCAAATACTGAATAATCCAACAGACGTTGCTTTTATTTATTCAAGTGATGAATATTGACGGAGTTTAGATGGTTATGTATGGGTCAGTTTTATCATTTTCCATTAGTTGATTTCCATGAACTACTGAATCAAACAAATATGAAAATAATGATAAACAAAACTAAACGGCAACTAACTACTCTAACCATTAATTAATTGCAAATTAAGCATCGTGTTTCAATGATTGTAGTACAACTGTATTATAGTTAAATGAAAACGATCAATTATTCAGCAAAACATTTAGAAGTATAATAGCTCTCTTAAAATTTTGATGCAGTGAGGAATTCAGTGAGTAATAACTAGTTAGCCAGAAACTTCCGGTTAGCTCAAAACTTTCATTTATCGATATTGCATAATACTAGTCATAATAATTTATACTTACTTACTTACTTACTTACGCCTGTTACTCCCAATGTAGCATAAGCCGCCGATCAGCATACTCCAACTCACTCTGTTCTGAGCCTTCCTTTCCAGTTGTGTCCAATTGCTGTTCAATTTCCTCATGTCTGTCTCCATTTTTCGACGTAATGTGTTCTTTGGTCTTCCACTTTTCTTTTGGGCTTGAGGATTCCATGTGAGAGCTTGCCTTGTGACGCATTTGGGTGCTGTCCCCAATGTGTGTCCTATCCACTTACGGCTCTCCTTCCTAATTTTTTCCTCCGTTGGGATCTGGTTTGTTCTCTTCCACAATAGGTTGTTGTTGTGGGTGTGACATCTATAAATAAAACTCTAACACTTATACATGACTTGAACAATTTTGTTTCAGAATAGCCCAAGAATAACTGTTATTGTTTAACTGTATTCATTCATTACATTTCCTAATTCGTAAATGAGAAAAATAATTTTCAATATGAATAGAAAATAGAACATAACTATTCATGAATATGAAATAAAAGATAGGAAATAAATATTACCGAAAGAAATTCACCAATCTAGATTATTCTTTATTACTAAAATAAAAACTGAAGTGTCTATTCAAATAGATGAAAGTATTTCCTGATTGCAGATTTACTATTATAAGCTTATTCTGACAGAATCTATGTTCAAAAAAGTGATTTAAAACAATAAGCAAGAGTAAACAACAGACTGATGATCCCTACCTGAATATATATGACATAATCTAATTTTTTAAATTCAAGTTTGAATCATTAGGTTGTTGTTTATTCTTGCTTACTATCTTAAAGCACTTTTTTAAATATACATTTTATGAAAATGGAGGGTTAAAAATGTTCTTATCGATGATACGCTTACAGAGGTTATACCATTACAGTTATATTAATTTAACAAATATAAATAGTAATTCACTTTTTTAAAACGAAGAAAGTGACTATGTGATTTCAATTATCACAAGAGAGTTGTACAATTCGGTTAAAATAACTTACGAATCACGAGTATGAAAGAAAGTTCCACTGAACTAGAAATAAAGGCTTGTAATTGGTAATAACAACAAATAGTGAGAAATCGCACGCGATATTTTTACACTCAATTTACGATCAAGTCATCAAATAGCTAAAGCCTGTCCAATGTGAATGTTTCCATTGTGAGATCCTTTCATCTCGGTAGATTATTTTAAAATATAATTCTTTAGGGGTAACCTGATAAATCAAGTGAATTATTAATAGTTTATTCTCCATAAAGTACTGGGTTTTCTGCTTTTTATATGTTATGTTATCTGTAAAAGTAAATGTAAACCATATACTTAAAAAATATTAAACATGTAGAATGTTAAAACAGAGGAAAATGATTAAGACAGATTATTTATAAACCTTACACTATAATGTGAATAATTTGCATAAATAATTCAACAATAAGACATGTAACAACAGAAATCATGTCTTATAGTTGTATTATGGGTATTGTAGTGAAAATGTTTTGAATTGTATATGAAAGGTGTTGTTCACTTTGGGACGAAGCTGAAAATTGGAGAACTACTACAACCATCATTAGAAAAGTACAAGTATTTACAAACAGTTGTCTACACAATATACTCAATGTCAATTGGTTGGATACCATCAGCAACATCCTACTGTATAAGAGAAAAAACAAGCTTCGAAATGAATAGGAAATTATTAAAAGAGGTTGGAAGTGGATAGGATACACATTGAGAAAATCACCAAACTGCATCATGAGACATGTCCTAACTTGGAATCCTGAATGGAAGTGGAAAAGTGAAAGACCAAAGAACATAGTGAATCGGGAATTGGAAGCAGACATGAAAAGGCTGAAAAGCAACTGAAAACAGCTGGGGAGGATTGCCAAGGACAGAGTTGGATGGAGAATGCCGGTGGACGGCCTATGCTCCTCCATGAGATATAAAGGGTGTAGGTAAGTAAGTAAGCAAGGACTTTCACTTCTTTTGTTACCTTTTTGTCGAAAATTCTATTGTTTCGGGAGTAAGATGGTGGTTGGAGGTAGACAACAGGAAACCCTGGATCCGGGTTTCGTGCTACTTGGCACTCGTCAGCAAGGTGTACCATCTAAATCTCAATACATAGTGCCCGCAGTGTCGAATCACCTAGACTGGTGACCACATTGCAACATGATCGATAGCATTCGATCTGCACTAATAAGGACTAGGCAAGCATGACATTGATCACCACCCAGTGATCAATCAATTGTGGTTTCCGAAGTTATTCTGAAGTATTCGATAAAAGTGATACCATTCATTTTCTTGAAAAACAAAGAAGGAATATCCAACTTAACAAATAATAGTGCTTTGAGAAAAATTGTTCACCCTTATAAATAGTAGCTGATAAGAATTATTCTCGTATATTTAACATTTTATTTCACATTGATAAGTAATCACAAGAATCGTATTGTGTAGTTTTTCTGTTTTCGAATTAGTCAATGTTGAATCAACCATCTATTCATCTTTGTTTTAGTTTGGTTAAACACACCTATAAAGTATTGTGTCATAAGTGCTGCGATTCGACAAAATTTTGATACTACTACTTCGTTATGTGTATTTGTTATGAAGGGAAAAAAAACTGACACTTTGTACTTATTGCCACACAACAAGATTGATATGGCTTGATACGACAAGGTTGTAAATGAAGATTATTGTTTTCACCAAATTCTGATTCCGTCACTAATCTACAGCTAACTACAAAGACATCGAACATTACGATGAAATATAAGTGACTTTTTGAACATCCGGTCAATAACTGAATTTATAGGCATCTAACCGGCAGAAATCGACACTAACCAGTTAACAACATTATGTATGTACTTAGTTAACAAATTTGACAAATGTTTTGCTTGAACTAATAAATATAATCAAATTACTAAGTTACTCCTTGCTTGTTCCCCCTTTTGATTTGAATGCAGTTAAATAGCATTTACTGAAAAGAAGCTAACTTGAAAATTAGTTGTATTTCCCAGTTAATTATTCAACAATTAATCAATTATTTATGGTCACATGCAAGATGTTATTTTGTAATCCTCCTTAGACTCAATAAGATACAAGGTACTGGGACAGAAAAATTACGTCTGTTGTCCATTTATATCTAGTAAAATTCATTTTCATTTATCATTCTACTTTATTGTAAAGAGACTAACATTCATAATAACAGTAATAAACTATTAACATTGTAAAATATTAACTTTTCCAAATAACTGAACAGCTCCTTTTGGTTGTTTTTATTTACATCTATTTCTTTTTTCTTTAGTCTATTGATACAAACAAATCATTGTTGGTTTGTAATCAACAAAATTTTTATTTCATTTAAACAAATTGTTCGAATATCGCGAGGTGGGATCATGGATGAGCACTGATGAGGAGTTCCACAATAGGACGAAACGGCTGTCTAGTGTTTCTAGGTTTTCTATGGTGATCTAGCTTTAATTGATTCATGATTTCAACTATTAAAGTTGTTTTTATACGTTTGTACTTGAACAAAATTTCGAAAAAAATGGAATTTAAAGCAATTAGTCCCTTTTATAAATTTCGATAAAACAATGAGAAGACGTAGTTGATCTGAAAAATGTGATGTATTTGCGCTATACATTTCGAACAATCTGATCACACATATACTTGTCAAGCCATTTTTATATGAAATTAATAAAGGTCAAACGAATAAAAGTACAATTAAAATAACTAAGGGGAGAGAAAGAATAAGAAATTGTCGTGTTATCCTAGGCCATAAAATGACTTAAGGATTACCAAGGTAAATTCAAGGTTACGACAAATTGTTTTTGTACACATAAGGGGGGTTTAAATTTACGAATAGCTAAGGCTTCAATAAACTTAAGAATTCGACCATGACAATTTCTATACAACATTCTAAATGATGTATTAATGTCAATCTTGTGCCATTGACATTAATTGACATTAATACATCATTTAGAATGTTGTATAGAAATTGTCATGGTCGAATTCTTAAGTTTATTGAAGCCTTAGCTATTCGTAAATTTAAACCCCCCTTATGTGTACAAAAACAATTTGTCGTAACCTTGAATTTACCTTGGTAATCCTTAAGTCATTTTATGGCCTAGGATAACACGACAATTTCTTATTCTTTCTCTCCCCTTAGTTATTTTAATTGTACTTTTATTCGTTTGACGTTTATTAATTTCATATAAAAATGGCTTGACAAGTATATGTGTGATCAGATTGTTCGAAATGTATAGCGCAAATACATCACATTTTTCAGATCAACTACGTCTTCTCATTGTTTTATCGAAAAAAATGGAGTCGAAAATAATAAAACCAAGAAAATTATATCAACAAGTTAGTTATATATTTGTATGTATTTAAATGTATACATGATAAATTGCTTTTATTTAAAGGATGAATACTTGAAAATTATTCATTGTAACAATTACAAGTATTTCATTTGATTATCATAAACATTGACTGACTACAGACATTTGACTAATGGAAAAATTGATTTGGTTGTATATATTGGACACATGATTAGATTGTGTAGAATGCTTATAAGTTTTTTACATAGCACATATATCAATTACTTTGTAAAACATGATAAGATAGAAAACGTTATTCATTGGACTTTATAACAAGGTGATGAAAGTCACATGAAACTGGTATAAATAAATGAACATTGTTTGAGTGGTTAATTCTTCGGTCAATATCATTTTAAGATGTAAAACGCAAACATATTTTAGAAAAATAATCAAGTATTGATTAGTAATAACTTTCTAGAAGTATTTATTGGAATGTAAGGAAAATTTGTGATGTCTGGAGTTAGCATAGTTCTAACTGGAATGTTTATAAAAGCCAAACAAAACCAAATGAAGTTAAATTCACCCCATTGCACAAGCAAGTGGCCAGCAGGACTCAGTAGCTGAGTGAATAATGCAATGGCGTTTGAAGCGAATGGTATTGGGTTCGAGTTCCAGATTGAATATCAATTCTGAGATGCAGGTACATCCAGCTGACGAGTGCTGTATAGGACGAAACATGCATCCTGGATTCCACTGCTAGCCACTATCCATCATTGCTTACGAAAAGCTTGTGAATTCAGGCAATATCGAGGCATATGCACAGTATGCACATATACCAATAACAGACTGATCAATTGCAGTCTTATACCTCAATGAGAAGATACAAGCTAAACAATACCAAATGAATTTGGAATATTTATTGTTGATGCTATTCGATAAATGTCCAGTTTATAGTAGATTGTGAAATGATATAGTGCTTAAATTGATACATGCTTACTGTTAAGGAAAATCAAATCAGTCAAAAACGGCTACATCTCCGTCTCTGACTAGAAAATTTATGCTTTTATAAAAGTGAAGTCCGTGAAATATCAGGAATGGAAACTTTATTTAGTTAGACGTGTTTGACGTTTTGTAAAATAATGAAGTGAGGTGAGAATGAGGCCTTCGGGTTGAAAATGTGTATCATCGCTTTGTTTCATCGTTCATAACTAGATTAAAGAAATTAATTCATGAATTATTAGGAGCGGTCAAAGCAATAACTATAAATGTTATAAGACGATATTGGAGGATAAGAGATTGTTTAAAAAGCGTCTAGCAAACGTTTTTATTCAGCACCTAAGGTGATGAATAGATGAACAGTAAAAGTCACTGACAGTGAGATATTAACTGTTTTCAAACAAAAATATTTCCTTATTGGATTATAATGATTTAAAACAGAATTACCTTAACATAAGAACCTATCGTTTATGCATGATATACCTTGGAGCAACAACTTTTGTTGCCATTTCGAAATCTCATATTTTACTGACTTGATACAACTGCGCTGATGACGTTTTCAAGATCGATAGTGAACATTTTGAACTCAACTACACAGATCATAAAATAGAAACAATTAAGTAGACTACAAACTTTCTTCATTATTTTATTTCGTAAACCATCTTTCTCCAATATAGCTCTTCTTTTTGCCATGCATCTTCTCTCTAATTGATGGTTGAGAGGAATACATTTCTAAGTTCGTATATAACGAAACCTCCAGTCTTTTAAAACTTTATTAGAGCATTTATTGTTGTGTTATACTAAGTGACATGTATGTATCAGTAAAACACCATAGGATTTACAACACACAGAATTCGTAGTAGTCACTACTCATATTTTCTAAAAGTAAACAATAACAGTTGGATACCATCGAATAGTTGGAGTGAATTCAAAATATATATTCATCAATTAAAACTTCCAATTCAGTTAGTAAGTCATTAGACTGCTACAAAATTTGACCTATGATTCAGTTTTATTCTTCAAAATTTTATTCTATAATAAAATGTTTATCAAAAATTCTAGGTGAAATCTTCGCTAATCAATTCAAAGGAATAAAGAAACATTTCCATTTGGAATTTATTTTGTATATTTACTGAAATGCCCAGTTTTAAAATATTATAAAGTTGTGAAATTTCAAATCATGAGTCAATTGAAGGTAGATCACCATGGAAAACCTGGAAGCACTGGACGACCGTTTCGTCCTAGTATGGGGCTCCTCAGTAGTGCGCATCCACGATCGTGCCCTCTACGAGATTCGAACACAAGACTTATCAGTTTCACGCGCGAGCGCTTAACCACTAGACCACTGAGCCGGCATCCCATTGTGTTAATGTCTAACTTCAACTAGTCCACGAAATCGCTCCACCGTACGCTATTGTCTTCAGTGAGTTGATAACTCACAACCGACCTGGTTAAACTCCACTGGTAACAGTTTCTCACTAGAACTTCAGGAGTATCTCTTGAAGTCAGTCACTAGTGAGCAGATGATTATTATCACAAGGGGTTTGTGGAGATTTTAAAGCAAACTATATTTTGCTTCCATAACATAGTATTAAACCTGTGTATTTACTGATTATAGATATTATACTATATAATAATCTTTATTTGAAAGGATAGAAATACGGTCAATGTTGTTTGTAGAGTAAATAAATGAAAATCAATATAGATTTTATCATGAATTGACATCAATTATATAGATTCATTATTCAATTATATAACAATGAATAATCATCTTTCAAGAGTTTACTAAAAGCAATTATTTCTTAGAAACAATCAATTTAAAGCTAAATTGTCCAAGACTTGCTTTAAACTTGAATTATTTTTAGCTTGACTGATAACTTCAGAATTTATTGTTATAGAACTTATAGATTTTCCAGGAGTTTTACGATTTGTGCAATAAAAATAAAATTGTATTCTAATCAAATCTTACTGCTCTACATATTTCATCTAAAAACTAACGTATATAAAACATAAACGTATTCATGCAATCCCACTTTGGCGGTATCACTCGTTTGTTAATTTACACAAACTTTCTTTAGTAGCTGACTTGCTACATGTAAAAAACCTACAACCAATTAATATCTAAGATTAGTTGTACGACATTTTTACAGTAGATCAACTTTAATTTTTATGTTTATTCTGAGGGGATATTGTGTGGGTTGCTAGATTTCATTGTTTACATTACAAACTGATCTTGGTTATACTCTTGAAAACCATAATGCACCAGACAGCTATCTTTTACTACCTTCTATAATTAGTTGTCAGAGTACTTGTGTGGATCTATGACCGATAGAGTTCAACCATATCGCGACTGAGACAAATATTACTAGTTGCAATGAATGATGGTCGAGCAATATAATGAATCAATTGAAGTTAGAAATGTAAACCAATGTATGCCTGCTAAATAGTATGAAGGTTAGGTGTCTGAAGCGAGTTCTGAGTGCTCTGTGTTCAATTATCAATCAGACCATGGATTCACACTATCGAATACTACCATGATAGAACAGCTGTCCAATCCTTCCTAGTTCTCGTCAGTTTTCAAATTAAATTAGTTCATAATGTAAATGATGAAGGTTCATAACTCACTGATGGATTTCCAACATCATTTGAATGACATATTGAATAAATTCAGTCAGTGTTATACATAGAAATCGTAAATGAAGAACTCACAGCTCACGCCTGTTGATATTTTTCGATCAAAAGTGTAAATTAGTAAACAGTATAAGTGTTTTTGGGGTTTTTGTTTGGCAAACATCAAAGCTTTTAAGTGATGATATATTTTATTAAGTGAAACTAAATATAATCAAACAAACTTAACCAACGTTAAAACAACTTGATGTCATCGAAAGTTTGACTCAGAAAATAAGAAAAATTTTCGTTCCGCTATATTTGAGTTCTTTAGGCTTAAAACTCTCGCAAGATTCCAATAAATTCGAACTAATTTTTCATTCCTGATTGATTGTATAACCTTTACGAAATGTTCGCATATGAGGTGATGGTTGGAGGTAGTTGACAGGAAACTCTGGACATAGGTTTTGTGTCATTTGGCACTCGTCAGTAAGTTGTACATAAAATCTTGAGGGAACTGATGTTACCTGGAGGATTCAATCCCGTGTCACCCAGCTTCTCAGTTAGAGACGTTACTACTGACTTATCCGACTTGCTACTAACCTCCTATAGAACTGAAATGTGTTTCCAATTGTTTGATTACTGGTTAGTGATCAATGTCATGTGTGGTAAGTCTTTCTTAGGGCAGATTGGCATTGCACGCACGTAAATCGGTGTTTTGTATTTATTGAACTCATTTACCATTGTTACTTTAATAAGCAAATGGTTTATGGATATACATTAAAGTGATAGATATTTTTTAAATGCCAAACTCCTATAAGTTAAGTGGCATCACCACCAATCTGTCTCTTAATTCAAGGCATCTGTGTAGTAGTCAACATGTAGGTACCCTCAATTATTTATTCTAAGAGCTAATACGGACAGTTAAACTGTATACTGACTATTGATTTCACAATTAACTACTTCATATAACATAATATCAGATGACAAATTCTTGTTATAGTATTTCTAGTTATTGTTTTAATAAATTATTCCCTATACCTCATTACTTTCCTAAAGTGATTGTACTTGGTTTACTTAAATATTCGTTTTTTTGAGGCAAATTCTTTGTATCATTCATCTACTGGAAACAACATACTGGGATATTATTATTTAATGTAAACAGAGGTGTATTACTTTATACTAATTGATGGACGGTTTGTTATTACTATGTTATACAAGAATCATCTATTATGTTATTCTCATTCAGTTCGATTATAATATAACAGTTTTTTTTAAATATTAACAAAAACATCACGTGATGGTATTACAATGAACTCATTTCAAACATTTCCTTAATCAAACAACAGGCACAGAGATAAGTTTATCTGCTATTGTTAAACTAATTGCCTCTTAAATAATAAGAATTGTATCAGGAATGCATTACAACTCGACAAATCTAATTTACTTTGTTTACTTGAATCTTCCCATTGATGTTTAAGACTGCAATACTCATAGTATGCACATATGTAAATAGGATACTGGGTGGATTTTTAAACTTCACCCCATTGCACAAGCAAATAACTGACAAGACTCAGTAGATGAGTGAATAACGTGATGGAGTTTGAAGCGAACGGTACCAAGTTCGAGTCTCAGAGTTAACATCTATTCTGAGATGCTGATACATCCAGCTGACGAGTGCTACATAGGACGAAATGCACGTTCTGGATTTCATCGCTAGCCATTATCCATGTTTGCTTAAACGAATCTAATGTCTGAATATCTTGTTGTCATATGCTAAGTTTAGCGCAAAATGTTGAACGCTTTGATTAGAAAAATGTTCGTTGTAAAATGCTTCATTATTATGAAATAACTACATTTTTATTCATAAAAATACATCACAGGGTAAACAGATTAAATAGTCTATTGTTTTTTAACATGATATAATTCAAACAAGATAATCAGAATAAACTCTCTTTCTGTCACTCTTCAAGACAGTTTGATAAAACATAAGATACATTGTCAATAATAATTGGTTCATTGTCAGGACTAACACAGGCCATTAAGCCTGTTATCCTTTCCAAACTGAAACTGATTAAATGCTCAATTTCTGAAATATAAATGAACGAAAGAAGTAAACGCAACGTAATTAAAACCACAAATAAAGTTCATTATTTGAAATAAATAAATAAGTAAAATTAGATCATAATTAGTAATAACAGACTAGTATAACAATTATCATTATCCTCTAGTTTTTTAGTAATAATCAAATTCTATTATTCATATTTTAATTTATCCACTAATATAAATGGGTTCATATTGAGGTGAACTATAATTGATATTTAGCTAATAATTATCATCAAGTTTCAATGCTAACTATCAATATTATGAGCTTTATGTTAAATCTATCATTATGTTTCAATGTATGGTTAATATCAATGAAATCCTAGCCATATGAATAAATGTTATAATGTTAAAATTATCTAGTAATTAAATTCACTTGGTATTGTTTAGCTTGTATCTTCCCATTGAGGGTTAAGACTGCAATTGATCAGTCTGTTATTGGTATATGTGCATACTGTGCATATGCCTCGATATTGCCTGAATTCACAAGCTTTTCATAAGCAATGATAGATAGTGGCTAGCAGTGGAATCCAGGATGCATGTTTCGTCCTATACAGCACTCGTCAGCTGGATGTACCTGAATCTCAGAATTAGTGTTCACTCTGGAACTCGAACGCAATATCATTCGCTTCAAACGCCATTGCGTTATTCACTCAACTACTGAGTCCTGATAGCCACTTGCTTGTGTAATTAGCTTAATTTAAATTCACTTGATATTGTTTTGGCTTGTACTTTCTCATTGAGGTTTAAGACTGCAATTGATCAGTCTGTTATTTGTATATATGCATACTGTGCATATGCTTCGATATTACTTTAATTATATTATTTTCTTTTATTCATTTATTAATTCTATTCTATGATATTAGTCTGGCTTAGTTATTCATATAAATATCTAAGAAACGATAATACGAAGTTAATAAATTTCTTAATTCTCTTAAGTAGATAATGATGTTGTTAACAGAAAAACTAAAAGTTTTTACTCTTTGCTTTCTTAATTCTTTTTATCATATAGTAACTCAATTAATTCTCTTCTCTATTCTACAACTATGAAGTCAATTAATAATGTAATATATTGTTTCTGATTGAGTGATAGTATTTTTGTATTCTATTTAACTACAAGATAGACATTGTATTCAATTATTCATTTTGTTTTACTGTTTTATTAAATTCCACATAAATTATGCATTAATCAGTGATAATGATAAATCTTAATTTGAAAATTACTCTATTTATGATATGAGATCATAAATATTGTCAGTAAATCAATGAAATTTTCTAGACACTAATGGTTTTTTTATATCAGAAGGGATGTATCTTTTTTTAATAAAAAAAGATAGTAAATTAAATGTAATCAATAAGAGAATATCACTGATAGTTTCTTTTTAGTTACTACCCCCACCCTTTCCATCGTTTCACAATTGTTTATCATTATACACATTGAACGATTTGTTTAAACCTTGTTGGTAATTATTTTGGTAAGTAATTCATTAAAAAGTATTTAATACTTTAATCTGATTTTAGATAGTTGCAAAACTTGAAAGTTCTACTGTATGGGGTGGAAACCTGAAGAACTACGAAAGCCATCATTCAGAAGATATAGGTGTTTATTAGCAGTTGTCTACGCAAAATACTTCAGATCCGTTGGCCGGACACTAATAGCAACAACCAACTGTGGGAAAGAACAAACCAGATCCCAACTGAGGAAGAAGTTAGGAAGAAGCGCTGGAAGTGGATAGGACAAAAATTGAGGAAAGCACCCAACTACATCACAAGGAAAGCCCTTACTTGGAATCCTCAAAACCAAAGGAGAAGAGGAAGATCAAAGAACACATTACACCAAGAAATGGAGACAGACATGAGAAAAATGAATGAGAATTGGATGGAATTAGAAAAGAAGGTCCAAGACAGAGTGGGCTGGAGAATGCTGGTTGGCAGCCTATGCTCCATTAGGAGTAACATGCGTAGGTAAGTAAGTCAGCAAAACTTGAATATTATTTAAATACCATTTACTAAGTAGCTAGTGTTTTCATTCAAATATTAAATATGATTGTATGCAATCAACGGAAAACTTGTATTGTAAGTTTTAAGCTAGTTTCTATTTGTCAGAAAGATGTATTTGTAGTTCGGATAGGGTTGATACTTCCAGTGCGATAAAAAAGCGAGTCGTTCACTTTTCATATTTGGAGATGCTACTACTAAATTATTTTGGGTTGCAACTTACATTCACATGTTCAGCAGAAACTGATAGTCAGTAGACTTACAACCTTATTTGACAAATACTCAAGTGGTAACTAAAGACTGATAAATAATTGAATTCACTGAAACAGATTTGTTAACTATACAAAATCTATGAGTATCCATTCTATGTAACACAACACTTAGTGATATTCCATGTAGTTATTTATATTATTTCGGACTTTTCACTTTAGGGATTTAAGGATCGTTCAATTTCTTTTAAGCATGTACACGCAATTGACTAATTTTGACAGGTAAGTCTCGGAGTTCTAGCGAGAAGCCGGGACCAATAAAGTTGAACCAAGTCGAGTGTGTAGCAGTTACTCACCGAAGACAATGGAAGATGATCGCGCAACGTCATGGATTATGCGAAATAAGACATTGACACTGTTAGATGCTAAGCCTGTGATCTAGAGGTCTAGCATTCGAGACCAAGGATTCTAGGCCGAAATCGTAGGTGCTCACTGCTGAATAGTTCGCTATTAGTACAAAATGTGTATCGGGTGCTTCCAGGCTCAGTTGTCTAGTTGGTTAGGCGCCTGGCGCGAGGCTGATAGGTCATAGATAATTGAAGTAACTGCAATTCAGGGATTCATTTCTGTAGTCCACAAGTAGATTTAAGCTATTCATTAGTTACTGCTTCAATGCTAACTTTTATTGTGAGATAAGAGCACGAAGTAAAATGTTATGGTGACATTATTTCTAATAATAACATTACTTTACTAACGAAATTTACAAGCGTAATCATCACGCTAAATATGAAACCCCATTTGATAATATATGTACATCTACTAAGAATATATGAATGTAATTATAATTGATTAGATTAAGAATCCAAGTCAAACTTCATTTTGATGGATAATATATTTTCAATGCACAACAATAAACAATTCTTTTGGAATTTTTTTCTGACTTGATAACTTATTTTGTTTAGGCTCACAGAATAATGAGTCTATAATACATTTTGTGAAATCACATTATGGTATGTGCTACTGATACTAACAGATATAAGTAGTATGTATCATCAATCGAAAGTGGAATACCTGATGGCAGAAGGTTGAGAAAATCAAAGCGAATAGATGGAACAACAAAGTCTGAGACAATTGATGGATATCTTGCAAATGAAGAATTTACTGTAAGATTGACAGATTTTACCAAGATATTCTGTATTACGATATTAAAATACATTTGGTTGTTCCCGCTTGTGTTCTCGTTTACTACATGGTTAATTTTAATACATTTACGTACAGGTTTTAGCACTTCATTCTATTGCAATAGTTTATTTAACTTGCTTTCTGTGTGTACATTTATTGACAATTCAGTCAACAAAGTCTAATTCAATCAGCGATTATTTGAATCATTTATTTGATAAACCAATCAATTTGTTGGGTTTCAGTAAATTAAATTGTCAGAAATATCTAACTCACTTGTCGTATCACATCAACAACCTCTTGTACCATTTTATCAGCATTATCGTTGACAATAACGGCATCGAAAGTCCCTTCGGATATTCCTACAGTAAATTCAAACAAACATTGTAATGAATGTTTTTAAATGATATCCATAGCATAACAAATCAAATACTCGAATATCAAAATATGGATTAATGCATTACTATATGAATTTCAATAGTTGGGATCATGATTCAGTTGAATCTGGACCACCATGGAAAGCCTGAAAGCACTAAACAGCTGTTTCGTCCTAGTGTGGGACTCCTCAGCAAGACGCATTCACGATCAAGCCTCGTGAGATTCGAACCAATGAACCAACGCTTAACTTTGCGCGATTTCGTGGATTGGTTGAGGTTGAGGCCGATTGAGTTGTCTAGAGATTAAGCGTTCGCGCGCGAGACCGATAGGTCCTGGGTCCGAATCTCGTGAGCGAGATCGTGGACGCGCAATGCTAAGGAGTCCCACCATAGGACGAAATGGCCGTCCAGTTCTTTAAGATCTTCAAAAGTGGTCTAATATCAATCGGTTCATGATCTCAGTAAAAAACATGGTAATCTTCACAAGCTCATACTGATAATATAAAAGTGTTGTGAAATTGTTGAGTTTGCGGTCCTACACCATGGACTGGTATTAGATAGACAACCACTAAGAATCGAAAAGAACCGGAAAGTTGCTTTATCCCTATACGGTAATTCTCAACAGTCCGCATCCAGAGGTACACTAGAAATCGAATACATGAACTTCAGTTATACTGGGGAGGTTTCAACACTCAAACCAACAAGTTGATATTCAATGTTTTACATTTTAAATTTCAATCGGTTCGTGATATTACGAAATAACCATACGCTGCCATCGATGATATCTGTCTAAGGCGCAACATGATCGAACTTCATGGTATATAGGATGGGACAACTGTTACTTTGACAAAATAAAAATACTAGAATGTTTACTATTCAATCAGCTATTTACAAGCCCTTATGTAATGTATATTTGGTTTTCTGTTTTTATTTGACGAAGTAGTGATACACATGTATCGAGTGTGCATAATAAGGTTTGATTAATATCATTTACAAGCCGATATTTATATCATTCTCTTTTTTAAAAATCAAAATGTTGGAACAGAAGTCTTTGTTCCGTGTGTTACTTCAAAATATGCATCTCATACTGTGGTGTGAGCTACTTATATTGATATAAGTAGTATATAACATGCGTTAAAAGAACGTAATGTCTGGCAGCGGAATATGGCGAAGATCAAGAAAGCTAGAGCGAGAACACAATGGAATTTGTAAGAAAACGCATGTACAATGGAATGGGAGACAATGGATTAGTGTTTGCAACGGAAACAGTCCAGTTTGATATGATGCATTGATATTTTGCAAATTGACGATTGACTTTATGGTATTCAGATTTTATTGAGATAGTCTGTAATTGTTGTTCTAAATACATCCGTTTGCCCCCAACCGTGTTCTTGTTTACTACAATACTACTATTAAACCAGTAGCCAGAAAGTTGGAAATATAAAATCCTTTAAATTTGTATATTGTCGTGAAGTTTGAAATCGAGCGTGAAACAATATTGTTGTTATAAGTGTTGGAATATTCAGGAAAATATTTCAAAAATTATCCTATTAAGTCTAAAGCTATTCTTGGACTTGGAGATGGTATTATTTACTTATTGGTCAGTACTTATTTCACGTGTCATTTTCCTACTGGTTGATATTGTACAATGTTATTTTCTATTTTATCGTACGATGTGGTCTGCTTGATTAGTATATAAACAGAGTGTGTTTGAAATATAATGATTCATATCTCAGAGGCTGTGACTTGTGTTCTGGACTCAACTGACTGGGCTAGACAGGGAAGCGGGACCAATCAGAACCCTAGGCCGTTGTACGTGTTTCCGCGTCTTTGGTCCGATCGATAATTCGCTACCCTCTGATCTGCTGCCGTCACAGTTATAGTAATAAGATTTCGTTAAATTTCAATAAATTGACACATTATGTGACATTTTCTGAATATGGATATTTTAGAAGTGGAAAATTTGCATAACTATTTTAAATACTTGAAAATGTATTTACTGATAACCTACCATACTGCATTTCTTGATGTGCAACTGCAAGACGTTGAAGAATTCTATCTTCACTTTCTGTAGAACGAGATCTTAATCGTTTCTCCTAACAAATGAAAAGATATAACAAATAAAGAGGTTAATTTCTACTGATAAGTACTCCCAAAATATAGTAATAATCAATGTCAATTATGATTAACATTATGTCAAAAATATGTATACCTCTATATTTCATGCGTCAATTAGAATTCATTTATGGGGTTCGTGTTATTTGAACTGTCAGTCTGTTTTGTTTTCAAAACCAATTCTTCATTAAGGTTTATATCACGAATTGACTTTAGCTAAATCACAATTGGAAACATTTGAAGTGGGCGTGCACGGCTCTACACTCAATAATTGGACCTAAGACATTCAATCTCTCTCACCAACGCTTAACATCTGGAACACTGAGTCGATATTTAATGTTAATATATTTTTAACCTTAAATCAATTTGCAGTGATCATCAACCTTCATCCATTGCTCGTGGTAGATAACTATCTTACACACACACAACTATAGTCCGGATAGTCTATCAGTAAGATCCCCATCTATGACACTGCATGAAGTAAATTTGATTCTCATGAAAATCATCTGCTCTTTCATGACTGCCTCTAAGCCTTGATAACAAATGTCAACCAGAGTCAACCCTTTTTCCCATGGCTTTCTATTGAATCCGTTCTACTGAATGACTGAAATACAAATCTTTAAATCATTAAATGCTTGTATATATATATATATATATATATATATATATATATATATATATATATATATATATATATATATATAGGTTAATTATTCAATAACTAATCAAATTTATAACAAAGTATTTGTCTGTGAATGGGTTATCATGGAAAGCGACGGAACACTGGACATCTGTTTCGTTCTAGTTTGGTATCCATTGGTAATATTTATTTATGATACTATGAAGAATTAAATCTAGAACCTTCATATCTCATGAGAGTATTCAACCTTCAAAGCATAGATTCGTATCCAATGATGCTCAATGATCTTCCAATTTAATTGATGATTTCTGTTACAGTCTTCACCTATTTAAAAATAAAAGACATGTGACCTTTATTTCAAATACTAAATGTTGATACTGTTAGTTCTTGTGAAAACATCTGAAGCTGTGATAAGAACATTAGTGATTAAAAAACTTGGTTTACGTTTTAAATAAGTTATATATTAGAAACTTAACATTGTAGAAAAGTATAAAATGTCATCAACAGACTGTCCCTTAATACATTTAGTATATTTAGATTTTATTCAGCTTATAACTTAATAGAATATAATAACTGTCATTTTGATATTAACATTCAACTTACAAGTATAGCAAAACTTCTAGGACGTATAAAAATACAAAGTGGATTAATATTTGTTTTCTGTAACTTTTCAACACCTTGTATATCGACATCCATTAAACAGACACGTTTCTCCAATTCAGCTTTTTTCAATTCAGCTTTACTGATTTTTAAAAAAAATATTTAATACAAACAAATAAATGATTTGCATACAAAATAGTCCTAAATATAAACATATAAACACACAAATAATTATGACAATGATGAAACTTGACTGTTTTGTTTACTTTATTAAATCATGTAGTCTTAGTTCTCATTCAACTCTACCTGAAGCATTTCTAGAGTTATTGAAGGTCTAAAACTCAGATAAAGCAGGAGAACTGAACTTAGGTTTAACGATCCAAACTTAGTGAGAAGAACAAAGCTAAAAAGAACACTAACGGAATAGTATCAATTATTCTTCATTGATCACTCTATTTGGTATGACTAACAGACAAAATATGCGGGTCCTTTTACTTACTCACTTACTTACGCCTTTTACTCCTCGTGAAAGAGCATAGGCCGCTCACCAGCATTCTCCATCCAACCCTGTCCTGGGCAATCCTTTCCAGCTCCTTCCAGTTCCTATTCATCCTTTTCATATCTGCTTCTATTATCCGACGTAATGTGTTCTTTGGACTTCCTCTTTTCCGTTTCCCTTCAGGATTCCAAGTTAGGGCTTGTCTCGTGATGGAGTTTGATGATTTGCGTAGTGTATGTCCTATCCATTTCCATCGTCTTTTCCTAATTTCTTCTTCAGCTGGAAGTTGGTTTGTTCTCTCCCACAGAAGGCTATTGCTGATGGTATCCGGCCAATGGATGTTGAGTATCTTGCGTAGACAACTATCTTTAAAATACTTAAACTTTCTTGATGATGGTTGTAGTAGTTCTCCAAGTTTCAGCTCCATACAGTAGAACTGCCTTGACGTTGGTATTGAATATTATCACTTTGATATTGGTTGAAAGTTGTTCTGAGTTCCATATGTTCTCCAATTGTAGGAATGCAACCCTTGCTTTGCCAATCCTCACCTTTACGTCTGCATCTGAGTCTCCTTGTTCATCGATGATGCTTCCCAGGTATGTGAAGGAGTTTCTACATCAAGAGTCATTGGATTGCTGTTCTCCGTGTTGTATTTGAGGACCTTGGTTTTCCCCTCGTGTATGTTGAGGCCTACTGATGTAGAGACTGCACTACACTAGCTGTCTTTGTTTGCATTTGTTCATGTGTATGCGATAGGAGAGCTAGGTCATCTATGAAGTCCAAATCGTCTAATTGATTCTGAGCTGTCCATTGTATTCCGTGTTTTCCCTTAGATGTAGAGGTTTTCATAATCCAGTCGACCACCAGAAGAAAGAGGAAGGGAGAGAGTAGACAGCCTTGTTTGACTCCGGTCCTTACTTGGAATGCGTCTGTCAGCTGTCCTCCATGCACGACTTTGCACTGTAGTCCGTCGCATGAGTTCCCGATAACGTCGGCACTCTTCTCAGGAACTCCGTAGTGTCGAGGAAGTTTCCATAACGTTCTCCTATCTACACTGTCGAATTCGTTTTCATAATCAATGAAGTTGAAGTACAGTCTTGAGTTTCATTTAAATGAGTGTTCGACGATGATCCGTAGTGTTGCAATTTGGTCTGTGCACGACCGATCCTTACGGAATCCAGCTTGTTGATCTCGAAGTTGGGCGTCTACTGCGTTTTTCATCCGGTTCAGCAACACTCTGCTAAAGACTTTCCCTGGTATTGACAGTAGTGTAATGTCTCTGTAGTTTTCACATTCACTCAGATCTCCTTTCCTTGGAATCTTGATGAGGTGCCCTTCTTTCCAGTCCATCGGCACTTGTTCCTCCTCCCAAATATTTTTGAATAGAAGGTAAAGCATGTTTGTAGTTACTCGAATGTCTGACTTCAGTGCTTCAGCTGGTATGTTGTCCGGACCCGCTGCTTTCCTGTTCTTGATTTGTCTGACGGCCATCCTGATTTCTTCCTTCGTTGGTGGGTTGACGTCTATGGGAAAATCTGTGTGTGCCGCTTCGATGTCCGGTGGATTCATTGGAGCCGGCCTGTTCAGGAGTTCCTTGATGTATTCTACCCATCTGTTCCGCTGTTGTTGAATTTCAGTGATTGGCCTGCCTTCTTTGTCTTTGACCGGTCTCTCTTGTTTACTATATTTCTCTGCTAGTTTCTTCGTTGTATCTTAAAGCTGTTTCATATTTCCTTCTCTTGCAGATTTTTCTGCCGTCGTTGCTAGTTCTCCCACGTATTTCTGCTTGTCGGCTCTAATGCTCCTCTTCACTTGCTTGTTTGCTTCTATGTATTCAGTTGTGCTTGAACTTTCTCTGCTCGTGTTCGGCTGTTGTTAATTGTTGTCTTCTTGTTCTTCCTTTCTTTTATCTTGTCCAGTGTTTCTATCGAGATCCATTCATTACGTTGGTGATTCTTGAGGCCCAGAACCTCTTGACACGTTAAAATTAATGCTTCTTTGATGCCTTTCCAGTTGTCCTCTATACTAGTTTCTTCTTCTTTCAGTAGATCTTGTAAGGCTTGGAACCTGTTGTTGAGAGCTATCTTGAATTCATTGAGTCTGTCAGTATCTCGAAGGAAGGCAGTATTAGACCTTTGTAGTGCTGTTATCTAGTTGTCCAGTTTTTCTTTAGATTCAGTTTTAAATTGGCCACAACTAGGTGGTGATCTGAAGCTATATCAGCTCCTCTCTTGGTTCTCACATCTTCCATTGTCCTTCGAAAATTTTTATTGATGCAGATATGATTTATCTGGTTCTCTGTAGTGTGGTCCGGTGAGTTCCATGTAGCTTTGTTTATACGTTTGTGTGGAAATATTGTGCTTCCTATGACCAATTTGTTGAATGCATACGGATTCGCAAATCTTTCCCCATTTTCGTTTCTCTCTCCCAGTCCATGTCGTCCCATGATATCATTATATCCGGTGTTGTCTATTCCGACTTTGGCATTTAGATCTCCCATCAGAATTGTGAGGTCCTTTGTTGGACATTTCTCAATGACTGACTGCAGCCGCTCGTAGAACTGATCTTTAATGTCGTCGTTGCTATCATTTGTGGGTGCATAACATTAGATAATATTCATTGTGATCCCCTCCTTCTTTGTTTTGAATGATGCTTTGATGATTCTGGATCCGTGAGATTCCCATTCTACAAGTGTATTTTGTGCTACTTTGGACAGCATTAGAGCAAAGATAATAATAATAATAATAATATAAATCAGAAACTTTAACATAATACGATTAGTACAAATGACATTACAAACGTATTTTTTCTAAATAAATTCCTAAAATATTTCATTAATAAGTTGCATATAAGAAATCTAGCTTACTGAAGTAACTTCCCTAACTTTTTAAATACTTGTTGAAACATAAATTTTAGGTTAAAAAATTAATAATATTTCTTGATCCCAATAGCATAACAGGTAAAAATTGCTTTTTTGACTTGACTTAATTCTTTTCCCAGTGGAAGGATCTATTCTGTGAATAAGTTGGCGTCAAGAAAATAAATGCGATACTAATCAATTTTAAACTGTATATTGTATACATTTCATATTCAGCATATGAAACCTAAGCAGGTAGCATTTTTTGTTTCAAGACTTTTGTTATATCATCTATAGTGTTGTTAGTTAAAATGTAATTGAATATTTCACTGTGAATAATTGAAATCCCATAAGTCACACAAACAAATCTACGTTCCGATGGAAAAGTTGATGATGTATATAGTAAGCGTTTTATAAATCACTTTATTCCTCTTTATAAGGGAAGATAATTTACTTGTCATACTAAGCTACAAATCACACTATCTCATTGATTTATTTCATCACATTCAACATTTGTTATGATCTAATTAATAAATTGTAAATGTAAAGAGGACTTTCAGTGACAATAATCTTAAGGTTTGGAAGGTTTGAGAAATCATTAAATACAAAGGCTGACTGAAAATGACGAAATGGTACAACTGGTTTCGGGTAATAATATCTAGATATCTAAAGCACAAGATATGACTAGGATTGGCAATAAAACATATTAAAATTGTTTCGAAACTTTTATGTTCCTCCACGATTGTTAAACTAAAGAGCGATTTTGCTTTCTTATAATCCATAATCACCTCTAATTGATACTCAGTTTTTTATGAAGAATGAATTCATCAATGGTACATCAATGACCAGACTCAACGTTTTGAAAGAATGGTCCTCACAAGTTGGTTTTTCATCCAGTAAATTAAGTTGCTTGCAGTGTGAAATCATCAGACAATGCCGCTTTCTCCCCCCTTTCTCTTCCTTCTGGTGGTTGACTGGATTATGAAGACCGCCGCATCTGACGGGAAGCACGGAAGACAATAGACAGCTCGGAATCAACTAGACAATCTGGACTTCACAGATGACTTAGCTCTTCTATCCCATACACACCAACAAATGCGGGACAAGACAACTAGTGTAGCAGCAGTCTCTACATCAGTAGACCTCAACACGTATCTGTAATATTTACAGTAAGCTTTAATAAAATGCTAGTTGGAAGGGTTTGTTTTTTTTTATGTTAATTGATGTTATTGACTGCAACTGTTCAGTGTCTGTTGACATACGTATATTATAAAAGGATTCACAAAAGGTACATATAATTATCCCATCACATTAAACTTTGTTATCCACATAAACTTTTCAGATTAGTTATCAGCTACTAGCTAACGATATAACATTTCGATTTGGAATATTCAAATTACCCATACACATAAATTCAATTACTATTACTAAGTTTATTAAGAAAGGCAGTATTCGTACATTGTTGTCACCATTTTTAAAAACAATCTAGAGCATCCATTTATATGTGGGATGAATAAATACATAAGCAACAAGTTTTTAATGATCTGCATGACTAAGTTTTGTAAATTCTTACCTTGTTCCATAATAATGTCCAGAAAACATTACGTATTCAATAAATTCGTCTTTGTTTATTGCTTCGTCAAATTCTTCTTTTGACACAAAGTTATAATCTGCAAGAAAAATTTAATATACTACTTTATTTTATATATTTTCACTCAAAACGCTTGTCAGTGGACGTCGACGTTTGAACAATATTTTCTCTACTTATTATATAGTAGTACACTATTTTCACAGCTCAAATCATGAAATGACCTTAGCTCAACTACCATTAAAAACGTCGGATCACTGGACCACCATTTCGCCTTAATATGAGACTCCTTCCTAATGCTCATCCATGACCCCGTACCTGAGAATCGGACTCAAGACCATGGGTTTTACACTTAAACTCTTAATCTCTGAACCATTGAGCCGCACAATGCTTCTACGTTTTCACTGGGGGTCTAGCTAAAATCAGTTGACGATTAAAACTGTTAAAATTCTACAACCTCCAAAACTCCCCTGTACTAATAAGATTCTATTGAGAAACCATGGTTTCCCAATCATGTGAAGCTAATTTCGTTACCGTATTATGTCAAAATCGCTAAATCAATTCACTGTAACATAATTACTTCATTTTATGAGTTTTAGTATAGCGAGCATAACGACTAAAGCAAAGTAAGATGAAATAACTGTATCTTATTATACCTAAGAGTAGGTTAAAACATTGACATGAACTTCTATAGAGATGATTCCTGATCGCTTCACTAAAGAGTTTAAAATATTGATAGATTTGAAGCATAGAAATGAATTATGTTTGATCAAAATAATGTTTTTCTAATAAATCCATAGTAAGAGATTAATTAGACATTTATAACCCTACTACTTACCACCTCTATTCAAAGATCTTTCAAAGATGAAAAATGTATACTTTAAAACGAACAATAGTTTATGTCGTTTGTTTCTTCAATTCTTATTCTTTCTCATTTATTAAAAATCGATAACGAAAATTCATATTCATAAAAATACTCGTATTGATTTTTTGTTTGAAATAGGTTTTTTCAAACAAAACAAAACAAACAAAAAATACATCAAACAAACTACTTATTATTTAGTATACTTAACAAGTTAGAATAAAATTTTTTTTTAAAAACTTGGGGGTGGGGAGTTCGTATTTTCGCATGTCTATTTTTTTTATTCATTTTGTTTTACAACCCCACCATTTGTCAGTTTGTTGTTAACTAAAAAGTTTCCCCTTGACAATAAAATGACTAGAATTTTGACAATAATTCATTTTGAAATGTTTTGTTAGTTAGTTAGTTAGTTAGTTCAGTCCTATTTGATCTAATTTTTTTTTGTCTGTAGTAAAATTATACATTTTCCACTATGATATACCAAATTGTACATTAGACAACTTATTTTCTCTTGTCATAAAAACACTTGAATAGTTTAGTAATTAACAGTTTATCAAGACTTATTTTCTAAAATCTATTCAAATATCAGTCTGTAAACGTTGAATATTTCCATCATTGGTAACCTTGGTTTCTAAACTCTCTTCCTATTTACATGAATTGTTGTCTGTTATTATCAGCATACTTCATACAGCATTTAAAATCAATAACGAAAGATCACTTTAGGTAGAATGATATGTTGCATATTAAAATAACAAATTTCGATAAACACCATTCAATCTAATCATGAGATTGTGACTAAGCTAGAAGATAGTATCTATCTAAAAGATTGTTAAACAGTGGTATTGCATAAAAATAGATGATAAAAGGATTTCAACTTAACAGAAAAATATGAAATTATAAAATAATCAATTTATTGAGTTAGATTTGTTAATCTTCGCAAGTATGGTTCATACAAATGAATTAGTTAAATTTGTGATTGGGTTCTTATTCTTTATAAAACGACTTTGTCTGCAACTGAGTTTTAACAGTGGAAATGCTGTATTATAAATAATAGTAGTTTTGCGTATCTTACTAACCTAACTATAGTAAATAGTCGAATACAAACATTTTTGACCGAAGTTAACTGGAAAAACCAAGTAAGAAATATAAAAATCAAAAGCTAATGCTTCAGAAACGATGGATGCACACTGTTGAGGAATCTTATACTAAGAAGAAATATAAGTTCAGTGCTTCCAGATTTTCAGTGGTGACGCTATATGAAATATATTTGACGTTGTATCGCATTGTAATATCTTTCTAGATAATTTTTAGTTAATTATGAATTATAACTTCACTAGATAGATGAAGAAATCAATACAGCAAATTCATCGCTCTTACTTTTACAGCTTTACATACCATTCTTAAAAAGAGAATGATAAGGTATTACGTACAGGAGTTCATGAAGATGGTCATTTTATGATTTACATGATGTACTGACTTTAGTTATACAGCCACTTAAATTTAAGTAGATTGTTGCTCAGGAATACGAAATAATTGACTTTTGATATACAAATCAATAAATGCCGCCTCAGTAGTATGAATACGAGACTCTCGCAGTCCGAACTCCAGTGGGTTCATAGATTCACATAGTTAAAGAGTCCAACAATAGAACCTGATTTTTAGTAAGTGTTAAACTAAAGCCGAACCGTAATGTTATCAAGCTTTTGACCGGAAATTCATATGATACGGGTTCTACATCCTATATATTTCACTAAATTAAAATAAAGGTATTATTCAACTACAATGTCGAATTTATGCTACAAAAGTTATAATGCTAAGAGTAAAGGAATATTTCGATATTTTTAAAACTCAGTGCTTCCTTGTTATGCTACTTAAAAGGTAACATCCTTAAAAAATTCGATTTTACACATGCACTATCTACATACTTAGGTTACTTACTTACAAAATAGTAATAATTGAATGATTACAAACCTTTCTTTTATAATGAATTTTCAGTTGAAGTCAGGTCTTGGTGAAACATTTTTTTCAAACTAGACAAATTTTCTTAAACTACTTACTAAAATACACTAATCTTTAGAAATACAAGTATTTAGCAGTTTTGAAAAAGACTAACAGTTTCAGTTCAGTATTTCTCAAGTTACGTAGCATAAAAACTAATTCGAAAAACTGAATTCCTCATTTAAATTGATAAGCGATCATAATTTATAAGAAATAGGTTATGAATTATATAATAACTATCCTGAAAATAAAATGCTCTCGATTTATTTTACATCTTTATTGTTACAAAGAACTGTTTTGTTTAGCTATATTGATTGCTGTTTACGAACATTTAAGACGATTCTATCACTAGCTGGATGAATTTCGAACTCCAAAAGGAGAAAACTGATACACACAACTCCTCAGTAATAATCCCTCACGATAGAACTCCAAAACACATATCGCAATGCAGAAGAAAACGTGATACCTAACAAAGACAAATTCATATGAAACAACTCTTCATATAAATTAACCAACCGTGACCCTTGACCACAAAGCAATTGATGCACTGAAAGTAGTAACAATATGTGGAGAAACTTCAAAAGTCATGCGAAAATGTAAATTAAAGGAGCTGTTCTTGTGGTTATAAGTAAAGATGGATAATGGCTAGCAGTGGATTCCAGAACTCGTCAGATGGATATACCTGTATCCGAGACTTGATGTTCACTCCAGAACTTATAATTATCATTTCAAGAAAGAACTAACACTTTTTACAGAAAGTAAATAACTTGAGATTACCTTAGCGTTCAGTATAAAATATTGACATTCTCTAATTTAACATTAAATCTGTTACCTGGTTTTGAGAACTTAGGACTGTTATTAATTAATACTTATTAATTCTACCATACAACCAGTCAATATCCATGAAAATAAAACAACAATCCTTAAATGTGATTTTTGTTACACCTGTATAATTCACTGATAGGTAAACAACAATATAAAAAAAAAGTCATTAGTTTGTCACGAACATTAAATTGCTAACACAAACATGTAATATGTAACTATCTGTTTGTTTATTTCATGACTATTATTTTGAATTAAAAGGGATTCACCTCTTGTATGAATTTCATCTGGACGTCTGGGTCGAGTGGTATCTAAAATAAAAAAAAATATTTAAAAAATCAATAAATAATCACTAGCTAACTCAAAAGTAACCAAATCTTTTGATAATAAAGAAGAATAGAATTTCAAATTCATTGGTATAATATGTAATTAAATGTTGAATAATCAAATGTTTCAATGCTTAGAATCTTTTTTTTTCTAAATAAATCCACAATGACTCAAAATACAGCTTATGAACTTGTTTATCAGATATAAACTAGATATGAAGTTTACTCTGAAATCATCACATTCAATGACTTCAGAAAAATCAAGATCTATGAATTGTAAAAGGAGGAAAGTATGCTGAACGAATTTGTTACCATATTCAAATGAATACTTTGAGGTACTGACACAAATAAATTTACAATGTTGTTTAGATTTTTATATTGCTGTTATAATACATTCCAACTATTCATTATACGTTGCTAATGGTGACAGCAAACTATGCAACTAAAACGACAATTGAATAAAATCACTTCTATACTTCAGTACTTATAAGTTAATTAATGTCAAACACATTATGTAAACAACTAAACTAAATCATAATCATTTACTGATGGTTTCAAGGATTTATGTATAATCATTTAACACCAATTTTGGTGATTTTATCACTGATAGCCTTATACCTTTATCTAAGATTTTAATTTATAAATCATAATGTTTGCATTCTCTTCAGGTAGGTTAAGCCTGAACAAAACCCCTAGTAGAAAAGTGGGTTGAAAACTTTACTGTTTACATACTAGTTAACCTGTGACTTTACAACTAAATCTATGTAAACAGTTGATAATATATATAGGTAGATAGATAGATAGATAGATATATTTGAGTGTTTAGAAATGTCATTTGACATGGCCCTTTATGTTTAAGCATTGAGCATTTCAATAAGTGTAGACATTGGCATATGAAGTTCCCTAGAATAACTCATCTATTATCGTTAACTGTTTGGATGGTTAATTACAATCAATCTAAACACTATGTCAAATAAGGTTCCTCTATTTCTCATACTAATTAGATTCCAATTTTTAACTATATTCTGATATTCAGCAATCAGGTTCCTGAATATCTATATTTTTCTTTATCCTCAAAGTTAGTCTTTTAATATATTTCAATACTTCTTATTGAAATTCTCATTTTCTCTTTTAATAAGTCTGACACTCTGTTTCTATCAACAACAAATAACTTACAATATATAAGCAAGAATGAACTGATCAAACAAACGATTACCCTATCTAATTTCATATTTAATCGTGTTTTTTTTTCCTAGTATTGAATAAACATACTACTTTATTAATCATGCTCAATAAAAAATTCATTTGTATACCAATTAAAATAGATTAATTTAGATGATCAACAACCGGATTAGTTAAAATATAATAAAACAATCAAGATGTGTGTTTTGACCGAATGACAGAAGAGCAAAAAAGAAAATTTTCTACTTCAGTGAAACAGGGTTTTTTTGTATCAAAGGAAAGAATAAAGAACAGTTGGATCGTTACCGATAATTATACGAATATTACATAAACAATAATAGGTAAGTGAAACTTCAAAGTGATTGCTTAAGGCCAATTTCAAATAATAAAAGACAAACAAGTGAATAGTGATAATGTTTACAGAAGGATGGATCTGATTAATCCTTTAAATAAATATATATTTATAATGACCTGATACACTTTAATTATTTAAATATGATCGTTATATCAAAGAAAAAGAGTCAGATATATCTTTTTCGTGGATGCGCACTGCTGAGGAGTCCCATACTAGGACGAAACGGCCGTCCAGTGCTTCCAGGTTTTCAATGGTGGTCTAGCTTCAACTGACTCACGATTTAAATCTGTGAAATTATCTTTTTCAGTTTAATAATACATTAGCTAGGTCAATTCATAATTTCTAATGATACCATAAAGTTATACAAAGTGTTTAGGTATACCGATTATAACTCATCTTTTGATCATAAGACAATAATACTTTCAAATCAAGTTATCATTTAGACATTCAACTAGTAACTCTGAACTTGTTCAATACTGACGGTTAATGTTCCTTTATTTTTTAGCGATTTCCTATTTGAAATCAGAATGGATTCAATAATTCCCTGTGATTCACTAACGTCAATATAAGAAATGATAAGTAATTTAACATGTGTTATATTTTTTTATATTAATAAACAGTAATAATATACTTACGAGATACACAATAACGAAAAGAATTCGGATATCTATTAATAAGCATTCTTATACAAGTGCTTTTTCCACATCCTGATGGACCACATATAACAATTGGTCTTTTCAATTCTAGATTGAGTTCACTCATGTGTTAATTTAAATTTTATTGTCTTTGAAAATAAATTGTGTATGCTGAAACGAAAAAAGAAAACCAAAGAAAATATATTTATGAAAGAAATAGCTAAATGAACAATATTGTTTTTTGTGTGCAATGACATCTCATGGTTATAATAATAATGAACGTAAATAATAATTGCAGGTATCATTACCAAGATTTGATTTGATAATTTCGAATAAATTGAGCATTGGGTTGATTGTTATAAATAAATAATAAATTTGTAATATTCCAATGAGTAAAAAAATCAAATTTTCTGACGTTTCGTGACTTAGTGTAAGTCACTTCTTCAGAGAATAAATCACCAAATTAAACTTGGATTAATTTTAATTTGGTGATTTATTCTCTGAAGAAGTGACTTACACTAAGTCACGAAACGTCAGAAAATTTAATTTTTCTACTCATTGGGATATTACAAATCTCTATTATTTGTAAATAATAATTAATTACCGTCTCTTTAGTAAATAAACTTATACTTGATTATTATAATAAATCCTCACATATCTATGGTAATCCAGTAGACGGAACTAACTTAGTGATTTCAAAAATATTCCTAATATTTAGTTGACAGTGATAGAAATTTTAATACCTCATGTAAATGTTATGAACTATGGAAACTTTATTTTAAAAAAATGGAGTTACAATTGACTTTTTTAAATCCATCAAAGAATAATACGGTATATACATATATAAATAGGTACTTATCAACATTGCCATGACAAGCATATAACAGGAATTATGAAATAAACATGCATAGGTCCAAATAATAATAATTATTATTATTTTCGTTGTGTATATCGTTGTTGTGTATATCGTGATAGTAACAATGTGGTGTAGTATGTATGTAACACCAATCAGAAATGGAATGCCTGACAGCAGAAGACTGAGAAAAGTGAATTGAAGAGGACAAAAAGGAAAACAGAGGGCAATTGTAATAACAATAGAATTAAAGGAATCATGAAGCATGTAAAGGATAATTGAAGGAATGCATAATTTTCATATTTTATCAAAACACTTTATGGTTTTGCAATAAATTGGTTATCCCCATCAAATCTTCGTTCACTACACTGTCATAACTTCAATTCTTCATCACTTTGGAAATGTTTGCCTTATATTTATTCACATATTACCGATATAATAAAGAATTGAAACATTTTCCCCGGTTAGTTTTGGCTGAGAACGGGAATATTTCCTAAAAGTTTATCATCAACGACAGAGAGATTGTGGAGACTGCTGAATTTCATAATCATCACAAATGAATTTAAGGTAAACAACCAATGAAAACTTGGAAGCAATAGACAGTTGTTTCATTTCAATGTAGGTTTCTTCAGAAATGAAAATCAACAATCCCTCTACCTGTGGTTGAATCAAAGCTCTTAGGTCTCACAAATGAAGACGTAACCGTAAATTATTGAGTCTGGATCCAAATGTGTGAACTTCTAATTTCAGCCATTCCTTAATACTGGGAGACCATCTTTAGTTGTTTTCAATGGGTAACCTCTCACAGGACTCCATTCGGAAAATTTCTCCCGAATCCAATAACTAGTTAGCACATGATGACTGTCACTAAGGGGGGGTTGTGGAGATTGTTATCCATGCAGGGCGACTGAAGATAGTGGGTCAATACTAAGGACCGATTGAAGTAAAGCGTATACACTGTTAGATTTAGACTTAGTGACTAAGGATTAATTCTCCTCCTTAGAGACCAAAGGTCTTTGGTTCAGAAACAAGTAGCAGGTTCATTAATACTATAGTATTGATACTACAGTATTCACAAAAACCCCTTTCTGAGAAAAGGTGGTTAGTTAATTTGTTAAAACTTGCACTAATTGTTTCGTGATGGCAAAAGATATGAAATGAATTCACTTTGAAATTGTAAGATGTTCTGAAACATATGACCTAAGTTTGTATTGTCTATGGTTATTTCGTGTTTTTTTATCTCATTGAACATTTAAACCTAATTTCTATGGTTACATGTACATTTTTCAAACCGCATCTTTTGTATTCCATCCATGCCGTGCATAAAAAAAGCATTTAGATAAAAGTAATAATCGTTTCTGTGAAAAAGCAACGAACCTTACCAACAAAATAGTTTAGTATTTAAAGAAATAATTATTAAAGTATTCACAATAAAAATTTTAGGTATGCAGACAAATCATTTAGATTTTAGTTTTCAAAGAAACATAAAAGACTGATAAGTCCTGAATTAGAGTCTCGCGAAATGAGATCGTTGATTCGCACTGCTGAGGAGTCCCATACTAGGATGAAACGGCCACCCAGTTTTTCCAGGTTTTTCGTGGTGGTCTAGCTTCGATTGACGCATGAATTTTATACAATCGTTGATCGGAAAGCGCAGTAAAACAGAATGACGAGAAAATGGAGAAGGTGAATATGTCACCTCTATTTACTTAAGCGTGAATCGATATTTATAGCCACACTAAAATTAGGCTACAAAAATATGATGATTAAGATAAGGAATGCACATTCATACGATCACGTAAAAACAGTCACGGTTGATAAGCCAATAATTAAAATAGTCGAAATGTGACTCAAGAAGAATGAATAGTTTGACTTATCTGATAACCAGAATAAGCTATATGTGCTTAGCATAGAAATCGACACTAAAGACTCCCAATTTCTCAATTATTAATTTACTGTAATACATATCTTACAATTTAAACAAATAAAAAGAAGTGGATTTTCGATAGTTATTTAACTGGGTACGAAAATTAGAACTTGAATATTTAATTTATCGCAATCATTTGCTTCTATATGCATGCTTGAAGTAATATATCACTTCAGTGATATAGTCTTCAAGATAATCTAAAACACTCCTAAAAAAACCAGGAATTATCGATGTCATAATAATTGAATAAAAACAGGTCGACAGACAATTATTTCATGTCATAAAGGAATGGAGAGATGTAATATACAGTACTAATAACAGCTGTTACAATGTAATTTAGCACATTAATATTTTTTTAGAATTATCAATACTTATGTTACTAAGTGAAAGAATTCAACATTCCAGGAAACAGGTGTTACATGTAACCCCATCATTTGAACAGTTGTTTTATAAACTAGAAAGTGATTTAAAGGTCTTTCAAATAAGAAAGTTGGAAATAATTGAGATAGATACACTGCAGTAATCATTGAATATATTTTTTCTTAAAAATTTATTAAACAACTTTAAAAGCTGTATGACAGAACATTTTCGTTTATAATTTCTGTTCCTTGAATGTTCACCAAGTAATAAACATTACTAATTGAACACTTTCATTAAACCTATCCAAAGGATACTTTTTTTGAAACTAAACAATGTTTCTTGATAACATCAATCTCTATTTGAAAAAGATTCGTTATATTTATAAACAGTCATTTTTAGACTTTTCGATATATATATACAGTAATAATGTTATTCAATAATCGGACAAGAATTAGTCAGAATAATCAGAAAATAAAAGTAAACAGCCTTCAGTCTCGCGCGCGAACTCTTAACCTTCTAGATCACTGAGCCGACATCCAATGGTGTTAGTGTCTAACATCAACCAATCCATTTCGTGGATGTTGGCTTAATAGTCCAGTAAGTTAAGCGTTCGCACACGAACCTGAAGGCTCTGAGTTCGAATACCGTGAGCAGGGTCGTGGATGTGCACTGCTGAAGACGAAACGTCCGTCCAGTGCTTCAAGGTTTCCAACGGTGGTTTAACATTAATCGGTTCATGATCTTAATAGAAAAAATTTAATAATCTTCCCAATCTTCATACTGATAATAAACATTAGTTTGTTGTTCACTTAATCTATCCTGACCTTAACTAATAATGACATCTATACATTGATGATTGACATATTATCAAAACTTTTATAATTATGCTTCATTATCGTGTGTTTAAATATCTGAAAACATTAACAGATCTCAAATATGGTGTGTGTTTTTCTCCCATAGGAATGGGTAATTAAATATATATGCATATAATTAAGGATTAACAGAATGAGATCATGTTTGTTTTTTTAAATTTTACAATACATTCCTATTATGATTCTTTCATTTCGGTTTGTAACAAATGTAAACAACACTAATACATTGTACGTATTGTAACATAATTGAGATTAATGAACAAGCTAATGTAACTAAGCAATCTGTTTAAATTACCTCTTTATTTTACTTTAAATTAGGTGTACAGTAGAGTATTTAAAACAAGCCAACTATCTAGGCCTTATATATCATGTATTAACGTAATTCGCTCTTTTAAATACTTAATAAGTAGTATAACATTGTTTAGATATTTTGTTCAAGTCTAATGAATATCTAAGTGTTTCATTAGAATTAATAGATTTATTTATTCAAGTATCAATTTGCTTAAATAAAGAAGCAAATTAAAATTTTCAGGATATTTACTCTTGATGTTTATTGATTTCGTAATAAGAAGTGTTGAGATAATTGGATCGTGAAACTTATATTTGAAGGAAAAAACAAAATAGTAGGAAGGGGTGAAGAAAAACATAGAGAGAGTATGGAAAATAATAATAATAATAATAATAATAATAATAATAATAATAATAATAATAATAATAATAATAAGTAAAACCAGTTATTAAGGCCAAGGGGGGAGATAAGGGTGTTACAAATTTCTGATGAGTACAAAGACTTGGAATGTCGGCTCGAATTTCTACAGCTTCTGCCATATGTAAGAGACGAGATTGAACACCATAAGGAAAACTAATAGGATTACGATAAATAACTTTGAATGATTTATTTCTGTCTACTATATGACCGTTATCGATCAAGTGTGATAAAATCGAGCTGCATACTGGCTTGACAGTATCTTTTCCTAACTTGAAGAAAAGTGTTCACTAACTTTTTGGTTCAGTTGTCTTATGTTCGAACTCGTCTCTTACACATAGCAGAAACTATAGGGATTCGAGCCAACAATTCAAGTCTTTATGTTCATAAGAAATTCGTAGCACCCTTATCTCCCTTTTGGCTTTAATAAACGATCTTATTTACTATTATCTTCCGTACTCCATCTTCGTTTATTGATTAGTTTAAATTTTGCCGTAATGTTTTGTTCTCATGTTTAAACATTAATAACGATCACTTAGTTGGGTTTTTTTAAAATATAAACCTGAATAAATATATCATTTGTGTTTACATGATAGTAATTTTAGTTATGCAAAACTATTACACGGTTGAGTTATTCAACTAATATGCTCTTGAAATATTAAATATCATATATTGAATTAGTAAAATTGAAGGTAGGATACTAGTTAAACAATGATATTGACTGTAATCAGTTGACTGTAAACCAGAAAATTTTCATTCAGTAATCTAAGTGTCATAATAAACATAAGGTAGTATCATTAATATAATCGCTTACACTATTGATAAAGTATCAAGCTGAGATACAATATTTATTTAGCTAACCTTGTTTAGTGATAAAGAAAATACTTTCAACTCTAAGGAATTTTCAACCAGACATCTTAATAGCCATTATTTTATTTAATTCCTTATTGGAACTACTTAAATTGGCCAATAGGGTATTCAAACGTCACATCAAACTTTTGGATCTGAATGGTGATTATTTTGATTTATTGATTTCAATATATTAACTTTACTTATAAATATGGGGGCTATTTGATCTATTTTAAAAGATTAGATATCATTGCCACTGATTTTAAAGTCAAATAAGATCGATTCTCGGAGAGAGAGTTGTTTAACTTATTTTTTGGTTTTATATTTCTTCTAGTATAGGTTAAATTCCCGGAAATAATGTAGAAGAAGTAACTGCGGAAATAATTATGTGTATTTTTTCTCTAGACGTAGCCTCCTTTGTTATATTCCAGGTTCTATAAGATCACTCATACTAAACTAACTATCTTTAAAAGTTTTCAAGGAATAGCACACTTCAACAATACTTTAGTTTATATTGTATATCGTTAGACAACTCCGTATTTGGTACCACGAATATATTATAAGTTCTTGAGGATTAGATATTATGGCCTGAGAGCCTTTATTTTACTGTATCATTGAAATGCTATCTTTATTTTTTTTTAAATTGAATGGAGTCATGAATAGAACTTCATAGAATCTAAAACAAGACGAGGAAGTATATCTTATACTTAGAATTGTACAGGTTTTACTTCCAGAGTATAATTATCAATACAGATAATTTAAGTTTTTAATAAACATTTAATGATTTATTCAGCTTAAACGAATTTTATAGTTTCATAATTTTCAGTACAAAAACGTAATATCACTTATGCACTCATAGGTATAAGTCACTTGTTTATTATACATTCACATTAAGAGAAATAAGGCAAAGAAACATGGATTGCGTGGTATATAGATTATATTTTAAACAATAAGAGGTTTGTTATAACTAATCATACAATCTCCTACGACTAACATAATATATAACAATTTCTTGATATAGGTAAAGAAACTTCTTGTTTTTCTATGAAAGTAATGAAGGTCAACAAATTCATTCCAACATATTTAACAACTTTTGACATATTATGTTTCACTGGTTTAAATCATGAGTCAATTAAAGCTAGATCACCATGGAAAACCTGGAAGCAGTGGACGGCCGTTTCGTTCTAGTATAAGACTCCTCAGCAGTGCGCATCCACGATCCTGCCCGCCACGAGATTCGAACCCAGGACCTATCAGTCTCACACCAGGTGGTGCTTAACCAACCACTCATATTAGGTTATTTGTTTAATGATCAAAAATGCTAAAATCTTCTTTAGATTCGCACAACACGTAAACAGTATGAGTTGATTTGAATAAACGAAAACATATTCAATTACTCTATTATTAATAATATCTGATTAGTATCATGTTACATTTTACACTTACTAATATCACTGCAAACCAACTGTTGAATAAATTCAATATTGAAATATTAAAAAAATGATGTATCTTCTTGATATTAATAAATTGTAAAATTATATGGAAATTTATTATTTCAATATTTATTATGCAAATAAGCACAGTCCTATCAGATAACTTGTAATCACAAAGGAATTTAAAAATGTAAAAAAAAAACTAGTAAGGTGAGCAACTATATATTTTAACCTCACCATATTTAAATTCCTCGGTTGTCTGTCATCTTTCCATTTTCTGATTTCTTGTCATTAAATTATTTAGCAACCAATGAGAATGATTTATTGGGAATGTAAAATTGACCAATCAAAATCAAAATAAATTATATGGGACAAGATTTAAATTCATCTGTATCAAGATCCTACGTTCAATTTATCTTTTCATTTGTATTCAACGTCCATAATTGTTAATTGTATACCAAATAACAGGTTTAGTATAGTATAGTTAGTCGCATGTAACTGGATTTCATTGTTGATGCTCACATCAGAACTTGAACCAAATACATTTGATTTGGGACTCTTAATAAATTAACAATGAGCAAATAGTCATTTGCTTATACAAGGAGAATGAATTTAATTAATCTGTGTTTGTATCTTTCTGTTGTTAAATCACTCAAATAGCCTACATACTGTTTTTCTGAAATAAGTTGTTGTCATTAATTTCATGCCAAATGAAATCTTTGGCCAACCAAAAAGTTAATTATCTACCTTCAAAGATGGCGAATAATGTGATAAGATGATCAATTTACATTACCAGCGCTTCCGTACAAATTCAAATCTAGTCTTCCTTTAATTAAATGGATTATGTAATTCCTATAAATAATTCCCAATAAAGCCCCATAAACGTTTTGTCATAATTACTTTGTTTATTTTGGAGTAAACATTCTTAGGTTTCTAGGTAAAATGTTGGATTCTTCATCTATTCACTTTTTTCTTATTTTTTAGTTTAACTGAAAACAAAATTATTCATCCATCCATTTTTTCGTGATATCCTTCAAATATTTCTAATGAAATTGTTTTTTATAATCACATACTTAGTGACTTACCTTTGATTAACTACTTACTTTCATTAATCTATACGTGTATTATTTTTTAATATCAGAAGAGGTTTTGTGGAGATTATAGTAATTTCAATAGTTGAGATCATGAGTCAGTTGAAGCTAGACCACCAAGAGAAACCTCAAAGCACTGGATAGCCGTTTCGTCCTATTATGGGACTCCTCAGCAGTGCGCATCCACGATCCTGCCTCACGGGATTCGAACCCAGGACCAATCAGTTTCGCGCGCCAGAGCTTAACCATTAGAGCACTGAGCTGTCATCCAACGGTGTTATTGTCTAATTTCAACCAATCCACGAAATGTCGCCACCGTCATCATTGTCTTCAGTGAGTTGATAACTCACAACACACCTGGTTGAACTCCATTGATCACGGCTTCTCACTAGAACTCCAGGAGATACCTCATGAAGCCAATCATTAGTGAGCATATATTGATTAATATCAGAAGGGGTTTTGTTGATATTATAGCAATTTCAATAGTTGAGATCATGAGTCAATTGAATCTGAACCACCATGGAAAACCTGGAATAACTAGATGGCCGTTTCATCCTATGGCGGGACTCCTCAGCAGTGAGATAGTAACTCACTGATGACAATGATGGATGTGTCGCTCAATTTTGTGAATTAGTTGAAGTTAGAAATTAACACCGTCGGATGCCGGCCAGATCAGTGGTCTAGAGGTGAAGCGCTCGCGCGTGAGACTGATAGGTCCTGGGTTCGAATCTCGTGGGGGGCGGGATCGTGGATGTGCACTGCTGGGGAGTCGCACAATAGGAAGAAACGGCCATCCAGTGCTTTGAGGTTTTCCATGGTGGTCTAGCTTCAACTGACTCATGAGCTCAACTACTGACATTATTATTTTTTAATTAAATTATTCACTAATTCCGTCTTTAATTATATAATTGATAAATATTTTTTTGAAATTGATTCATTGATGATGTGTGTTCGAGAATGATAATGATTGTTTATCTGCTTAGTCAGACATGTAGGTAGTCTGACAGGTGTTAGACGAGTTATAGATTCCCCTATTCTCATTATTACTGATTATTGATTGTTCATTGTTTCTGAATTGTTTCTCGTTTTTGGTATGGAAATATATTTTCATTCTAGTCAGGCTAATCACGTGTTCTTGATCTGATTTGGTGTTAAAGTCATGTAGAATAGACACTGGGAGGGAATCTAGTGTAGATATTCGTCTAAGGTAAATTAACGTCCCATATGTGTAAACATGGAAACCCAACCCTTATAACAATTGGTTATAACCATGATATAACATTAATCATCTTACCGTTTAAAACGATCAATTTAGTCTCGATAATGTACGTAGATGAGTGATTTGTTGCTTTAGTTTATCATATTATGATAATGTAATTTTTGATTGAATATTAAAAATACATATGTTTTGTTTATTTAATATAGTAATTAGTGACATTTGGATTTAGATATGACAGGGTATTATATGAGACAGATTTACTGATGGTCGTTAACATGGTCTTATTTTCATATTCTTGAAAGATTTTAACTGTCCTAACTTCCAAAGGCAGATGTATCAAACTAATTATTGTGTAAAGATAAGAATTAAATATAAAAATGTTTTGAAATCATTTTTATACATGAAATAAAACATTTTGTTTTGAATTAATGAACGTAGTCAGAAGAATGACTGAAAAAGAATGATATGGTACATGTCGTTGAACATTATTCAAGTGTTTCTCTTCAACTACCGGAAAGCCCAAGTTTAAGTTGTACTATTTAAACTTGGGTTAATTTTAATTTGGTTATTTATTCTCTGAAGAAGCGACTTACACTAAGTCACGAAACGTCAGAAAATCCAATTTTCTACTCATTGGGATATTACAAATATATTATTTTTATTTATAACTAACTCATATGGTAATTCTTTCTTAAAAAGTGATTGCATGTCATAGACGATCAATTTTATATATGAGTTTCACTTAAATCAATAGACTTTATTCCCCATTATCATATACATGAAATTGTTGAACCCGTTCAATACGATGTATGAAAACGTTTCATTTTTAACTTTATCTCAAGATCTATTTAGACTGCTGAATTTATACTATAGAATATATTTACTATGATAATGTGAGCTTTCAGTAATATACCATAGTTAACAAAGTCAATTTACCTATAAACAGTTATTATGAAATAAAAGCAAAATATGATTAAATATTAGTTACTCCAGCATCATTATCAATACTTTATTCTACTAATAAAAATTCTAAATCTTTACAGTGAAAAACATGCTATTCTTTCCGAGTCCCTCATCAGTTGAAAAATGAAAATACTTTAGTTTTACATATAAAATTTATTATCCGAGTTATCAGATTTTATTACTTTGACATCGTAAGGTAAGGCGTTTGTAAATACTGTGGTGCACGCTACTTATGCGAACAGATACAAGTAATATCTATCAGCAATAAAAATGTTTACCAGAAGAAGATTAAAATCAAGAAAAGAAAAAGAAGAAGGAAAACAGAAAGTAAGTGAAATAATAACACAGTTAAGAGAATGATTGAGTATTTAGAAAGCAAATCAAAGAAGATGTACAAATGATGTATTTAATGTATGTTATTTTATGTGAAAATTATATTCACACACTATATATCTCTTTCATGACTTTGATATTGATTATTATCCTGAAGAAGTTCAGATAAGTTTGCTGGACGAAATGTTGGAAGTATTTCGATTTCAATTTCAATACATTTCATATATAATGACTTCTGTATACTCTATGCCCACCTTTTGTCAAACTAGTCGTTCTAATATTGACGAATATTCGTATAAATTAACTGAGTTACCTAGCCTCTCGTATGCCCTGATGGTGTTCTCGTAACTTTCGGGTTGCCTGATCTGCCAAGGGCGATGGGACAGTGCATGGTGCTATTGTTGTGCGCTAGGATCAAAGAGAATTGTATGCTATATGCATGCAAATCCGCCCCGTTATTGTAAACCCTCAAATGCCCTGGTACGGCCGAGAGTGGGGAGAGTTCGCTCTCCCTCTCGAAATGCTCTCACGTGACCACGCGTATATAGCCCCTGCCAGGGAAGTCCTACTCACTGCCTTCTCGTGGTGGGGGGTGTTGTTTACAAAAATGAGAGGATGAAAAGCGAATGTCCGGCGCTTTAACCGGATTTCAAACTGATGGTGCACATGGGCTCCAGTATCCTGTGAGAACAAATGGCGCATGAACCAATTGTTGGTCACCGGCTTCCATGGGACTGCATCTCCATACGATGCTCCACTGCCTTGTGGATCAGACCTTCAGGTCGGAGGCTCGGGGAGTGGCTCCTTAAGAAAACCACCTGCTTCGGTTTGGGCACCCGGGCAGTATCACAACCCTCACACATATCGAGTGAGATTTGTGTGGCCCATATATATTTGGTGCCTCCTTGTACGAATATCTATGTGTTAAAATAAATAAATAAAATAACTGATGCATGATTTTTATATTTCACAAAGGCATCGTATAATTTTATTTTAAACAATTAATTGATTTGCCCATATCTGTATTTCCGTTCACTACAATACTATACAATTAAAGTTTATTTTTCATCATTGAGTGATTGATTATAGGATTATATATTCAAAAAGATAATATATACAAACTTCCTGTTCATTAATGGTTGGTTATAAAATGACTTCCTTAAGTTTTGTTTATAAACTTTTATCATTCATTAAACTATCATAACACTCTATTATATTGTGATATCAAAAGTTATATTAACTATTCTTTTAGGAGAAAAAAAATTGGTTTTATTTTTAATCATATCATAATATGGAAAGTATACCATTCACATTTGTATATTGACATGATACTGTCAAACTTCGTTAATCAATCTAATTTATATTCATAATAATGTTTTTTTCTCTCTAGTTTCATTATCTCACAAGGCAAGCTCTCATATGGAATCCTTAAGGCCAAAAGAAAAGAGGAAGATCAAAGAACACATTACATCGAGAAATAGAGACAGACATAAGAAGAATGGACAACAATTGGACAGAACTGGAAAGGAAGGTTTAGGATAGAGTGGGTTGAAGAATGCTGGTTAGCGGCCTATGCTCTATTGGGGTTAACAAGCGTAAGTAAGTTTCATTATCATGAAACAATAGATGGTTATAACTATAAATAGTATTAAGTTTATTATAATTTCTAAATAACCTAAATAAAATCCAATTATTTATATTCATTAAAATAAATATAATGAATGTATCATATGTCTACACAATGACATGAAAGTGAAAATTAGACTTAAAATATGAAAGAAAAAAAAACAAACAGCCGGAAAATTTAATTTTTCTCATTTGAAATAAATTCCGGAAAACAATGTTTTTATTTCATTTTTATATATTTATTAAAAGTATTATCTTTTGATAAAGAATTCAGGTCAACTAAGAATTATTTAATAGTTGAGATAATGAGTGAATTGAAGCTAGACCACCATGGGAAACCTCGAAGCACTAGATGGCTGTTTCGTCCTATTGTGTGACTTCCCAGCAGTGCGCATCCACAATCCCACACCCCCCAGCAAGGTTCGAACCCAGGACCTATCAGTCTCGCGCGCGAGCACTTCACCTCTAGACCACTGATCTGGCCGGCATCCAACGGTGTTAATATCTAACTTCAACTAATTCACAAAATTGAGCGACACATCCACCATTGTCATCAGTGAGTTACTATCTCACTGCTGAGGAGTCCCGTCATAGGATGAAACGGCCATCTAGTTCTTCCAGGTTTTTCATGGTGGTCTAGTTTCAATTGATTCATGATCTCAACTATTGGACTTACGATATTCTTCACAAAACTTCTTCTAATAAGACTTTTTAGTCTAAAGTGAATTTAAATACATGACTGGAATTCACAACAACCACCTTTGTAACAGTATGAATCTTTAAATGTTTGCTTTATTCTAGTACATTCCAATACCCATACACAGAAATAAATGATGTATACCGTTGAATAGGTTACAGTTGAGTTGTTTAGCAGATATTAACTCCATATTTATAAATCGTTCTTCAATGAGTTTCTGGCACACATACACACACACGCACAATTATCATTCAACTCTATAACATATATCATTTCACTAGCATCTTGAGAAATCTATTCCCGATTGAGTCGTTGAAGAATAATAAAATCAGTGTGATAGAAGTATTCAAAGGCAATCAGTATATGAATTATTAATATTTCAAACTTCTTGTCGATTACAAATCATCTGATGATAAATAAAAAATAGTATTATTTCATGAAAGTTTCATTCCCATTTAAAGATTAATACCTTCCTGAATGGTGATGTTATGAAGTACACAGAAGATAAATAACTGTACAACAAAAGTGTTTATTTCACGTGTCTAAGATACTAAAACCCCTACACATAATAAGCTTCATTCTGTGTTGACCTCTCGAACCAAAAACTCAATTTTACATATTTTAGCATGAATGGCTTATTTACTTTGGTGATCATGACGGATATGTAGTAAACATTCCTTTTTTGAATATATTTAACTTACCACTAGGCTGGCTGTTATTTCGGTTGGTTAGTGCTATCTGGAACTGTAGATGTCATCTTTTACATTTTTCATTCATTTAAATGATCATAACTAAAGAAATGACTAATATGACTTGATTCGAGAAAGTTGGCAGTGACTACAGACGACGATTTATTTTAATGCAAACATATATCAAAATCTCTGTCTGAACCTATTATTTTGATATGCTTTACTTATGCTAATCAGTAGCCAGTCGCAAATAAATAGAACTGATTGATGTTAGACCACCGTTGAAAACCCGGAGTCAATGAACAGCCGTTTCGTCCTATTGTGGGACTCCTCAGCAGTGCGCAGGATTCGAACCCAGGGCCTTCGGTCTCGCGCGCGAACGCTTAACCTCTAGACTACTGAGCTGGATGGTTTTTCATGGTGGTCTAACATCAACCTGTTCATGATCTCAATCAGAAATTTAATAATCTCCACAACCCCATATTGAAAATCGAACTGAGTAAAAATAGACATTGATTAACCAATAAATATGACGTATTTACAGAATTGCTTTTTAGTAACAGTTATTCATTTCATTAAATGTAATTCAAATGTCAATTTTCGACGTTGATAGAATCATCATCTTTTTTAACACTTGTCGTAATCCGTGTTCTTGTGATTAAAACTGTAGTCATTAAAAGTACATTTACAAATAAATGTTGAATAGCATATTAAGAAATTGGAATTCACATTTCACAATGGAAAATTAGTAGAATTATGTATTAGAATTTAAAAAGAAACCAAATTTTTGAAAAAACATACCTCGATTCCCTTCATGAACTCAGCTAAAATATGTTACTGCCGGAATACATCTATGTGAAGAACAAAATAAATCTGTAATTCAGTGACGATTTATATTTCTCAATTAGATTAGTTAATTCGTTGACTACGTAAGCTATATAGATACATTAGACTATTCAATGATTAAGTCAGTGGACTGTCGACGCCTTTTTCCAAACAATTAAAATAGAGAATAGGGAACGTCAAACAATAATCGAGAGTTTTCATTTACATTATAGGTATACAGTTTATATTCATTGCTTATGAAGAAAATATGGACCTAAATGACATCTAGGATAAATTTATCACTGTTAAATTGTTCGCGGAACTTCATTTTCTTGGTTTTCTGTTGAAAAGAAGCCCAGAGAGTTTCTTACACAGACCTGCATATAAAAAACTTGGTTGGTATGCGAATTTTCATTATCAGGTCCCATTGAGTGGAAAAAGAAACCTAATCAACTCTTTATTTTTGAGGACTTAGTAAATGTGCTTTTATGAAACAAAAGATGATAAACTACTTCAGCTTAGACAAATACTCATTTAAAAAAGACCATTCACCTAGATTCATCGATAACAAATTCACCCCCAAACAAGAATCTGAAAAATCACCAATCTTACAATGTAAAACCCTTTGTATAAATATCGGATTTAAAGAAGGTGCGGCTGAAAGAACACACAAGTTTCGAAATGCCTCGTGAATAATTTCTACTCAACTAAGCGTCGTATTGTTCTTTCAAGTAGTCTCATCACTCATGGATATATTAAGAATAAACTTCCGCTCTGATGTTTCGATCGTAAATTGACAACATTTCTTCTTATTTAGATATAGAAAACATCTTCAGCGAAAGATTTCACGAAGAAATAAGGGTAAAAATTTTGTATGACTACGACTTTGAGTTAACCAAACAGAATTAAGATAACTCCTCATGTATTTTGCACGATGTGAGTGCATTGACAGATAACGTGTTTGTTGTTATTAACCGAGTGAAAACTGGCAGTATTTGTATGTTTATGTGTTCAAAATTTATGAAATTATCCATAAGACAACCAAAAAGTGGACTTTAGATTGTGATTGAGCTAAGTTACACAAAGTACTTACTCCTAAAGCAAACTGTGTTTAAAGTAGTTGATGTGGTTGATTGCATAATCAACAGTGTTTTTTGAAGCTAGATAATGTTCTTTCTTTTTTACTCTGACTCTAAATCTCAACCCTAAGCTTTTCTAGCCTGTAAACGGAAAGATGATTAGGTATCGCATCATAGCTGATGTCAGTTCGTGTTGAAAACTATGACTATAACCTGTAAATCTAACTCAAATCTCCAGTCTAATTCTTAATACTTAATGCTCATTTGTTTGCATTATAACTGATATCAGTTAGTAACGAAAGCTCTGTGGAGTGATAAACCTAGTTCACAACACCAGCCCAACTCTTAATATAAATGTATATGTATGAAACTTTTCTCTTTACTGCAAGGGATAATTTGACTTGGGAGGATTAATTATGACGATCGAAGCAATTGTTCAATCGTTATTTCACAACCTTCTGTTTTTAGTTGTTTTGTAACTAGCCAGCATTTACTGATTGTTGGTATAGAATTATGGAGGTTGTTGAGTTTCATTGAGACCACCACTGGAAACCTGGAGGAACTGAACGGTCGCCTTGTGCTCCTCAGCAGTGCGTATCCACGATGCCGTAACCTAGAACCTTTAGTCACGAGCATTAACGATTCAAGGTTATCAGTCAATTATACTTATTCTTCGTCCGGATATAACAATAACTATAGTTGATTAATCTTTGGTATTAAAAGAGCTAATTATTTTTAACCTGAAAAAATGGTATCACTCATTAATAGAACAAACAATCAGATATAGGAAGACAATATCACAGAATTTTTGTATACCATGTTCAGCTGATCAAACGTTAGTTCCGAACATCAACAGTCAGATAATTCAAACATTAATAATGAAATGAATACGATACCTATTGAACAAGTTAGTGACTACTTATATTTCTGAGAAAGATAAGGTTAGTTCGCTTTACCAAATGATATCAAGTGTTCGACCACTTTTGAAAACCTGGAGGCACTGTAGGACTAATCTGTACTAATATCGGGCTACTCAGTAGTGAGCGTCCTCAATTCTGTGCGTGAGATTCGAACCCATCACGTTCGGCCCTGCACACAAATCTTAACCTCTAGAGCCATCATCCAGAGATATTAATGTTTAACTTAAAACAATCCACAATGTCATGAAACCACCTTCCAATGTATTCGATGAAAAATCGCTGGGTTCGAGCTCTGCGTACGGCGTCGTGGACGCACACTACTGAGGAGTTAGATACTGGGCCAAAACGGCCGTTCAGTGCTTCCAGGTTCTCAATGCTTTAATATTGATCGGTTCATCACCGCCCATATAACGCGATAAACGATCTTCAACGTTTAGTTAAATGTATCGTCAAATTCAAATGCCGAGTTCATCCCAAACGATTTTGAATGACCTCACAGCTACATCAGCTAATATTGTAGCTGTAAATTATAGACGAGTGAGGAGAATGAGACGCGAAGTAACAGCAGAAGAGTGCATCCGTTGCTACAAAAAAGGCATAATATATGTTGTTAACACTTCACGTGGATGATGTGCTTGTGAGTGTTTCAGTGACTACACGTTGTCGTGTATGCATACGCTAGAGATATAATTCATGAAGGTAAGTGTGCGTTTGTCGATTACTATAACCACCACAGATTTATGTCGACATATCACCCGTTTGACATGGTACTGTATAGCAGACTTGGTTCTCCAAACGATGGACAGCATGTCAAGTTCCAAAGAGAGTAAACATCTGCTAGTAAGGATAACTAACTACCACTAAGTTCATGCTCTTAGTGAATCTTGGTCATTAAACTTAACCTTTCATGCTTTGAAGCATCGAAAGACAAATATACACTGGTTATGAGTCCAATCAGTGGTAATGAAGAAGCTACATCGTCAAAATCCATTATCCTCACTGATCATAGCTATGCTCCTTGATTACAAGACGTTTAATATTAATTTTTTCCAGTTTTATATAGATTTATTTATATTCTTATCAACTTTTTCTTACAGCATAACGGAAGGGTGAATGTACTGTTTAATCTTGTATTACTGTATAGCTGTGAAAAAAGGGGGTGTTAGTTCGTGCTGATGGGTGACCATTGTCAGGTTGATGTCTACGAATGTAATCATCCAGACTGTTCACCAAATGCCGCAACCTTGAACTTGATTTATCAAACTACTAGATGAAATTCGGTACGACTGTACTACTTGGAAATCACACAACAGTTATTTCTTACCATTATAAAGATGATTCTACTAAGATTTTGTTCCGGTATACAAGAGTAAGACTGGATATTTGACATCAATTCGCCTCATTATTGGAAAAACCATTGACTCACAATTTTTATATGTGCTCTTTCGTCAAAGATTAGAGTCTCAATCTATTCTCCGCCGTCGTTGGTTTGCTATTTGCAACCTAACAGCCATTTCTTCATCTTCACTTCAGCAGGTTTGTTAATACAACAAGATTAGAATAATTTTTCTGAACTTGAAAAATCAGTAGGACGGAAAAACTTATCTATAATCATTAACATAGACAAAGGATATATACTAGCTGCTTGATTCTGGCACAGCTGTTCATCGGACGATAAATAACAGTGAACGATCGCACGTTATCCATGAGATAAAACATGTACATAGTACATGGATGTAAACTTTTGGAAATAGTTACATCTCTGATCGTCCCATCCCCTAGTCACGCAAAAAAATACTGGGATACACATAAAATTTATGGCGTATTGGTAATTATTTGCAACAATATGAATATAAACTTCTTATTGAGTGTTCAGACGCCGAACATCTAATGGTGTTTATCACAAACATCACACATATTTTCGCTTGATTACTGAATGGTACCAACTTCACGAAATTAACAAGTCTACTAAAAAGGTAAACAAAAGATTAATAAAGTGGTACAATCAACATATATATGAAACTGGACAAACGTATATTAATGTACATAATTCTAGTTCCTGTGGATGATCCTTACTTTGTGACTTCTTGTATTATAAACAGGTCGGTGTTCACAGGTCTAATATTTGTTTGCAAAATGTTGGAAATTCCAATAATAAAGCAGCTACCATAATTTGCTTCTTTATGTCTGTTACCCCTCGTGTAGGAGTATATGCCGCCCACCAGCAGTCTCTGTCGAACTCTGTCATGGGCAACTGTGGTGTTTAAATTGACTAATGATACCTTTGTACTGATTGATTGCACAATTTCAAATTCCAAATACAGTACATTCCTTTGTGCTTGTGTCTTCTTCATTCAATTGCGTTATTTCTTGGACTCTTAGTTCGTGCTATAATTCAAATAATTCGAAACATTACACTGGCGTCGCGATGGAGCCTGCAATGGAAAAGTTAGATATTCATTCAACTTCTGAAGCTTTTGAGCATTATTTCGAAAGGTTCGAAATCTGGGCTATGACCAAGAAAGATGATGAGGATGTTAATATTGTGGTATATTTCCTCACATTCATCGGCAAAGAAGCATACAGCTTATTAAGAACTCTGGCTATGCCGGAAAAGCCCATTTCGCTTCCTTATACAACTCTCAAGGAATTACTGCTAGACTAAGTCAAGTATGCAAATTTTGACTGCAGTAAAGAAGGGGAATTTCCTAAAATGATTAACCAGGACATCAAAAATTTTACTACATCACGTCATCCCAATCCAGTGCATACTCAAGGTTTTGCAGATAATTCATTGAGGAGTAAAAGTGCGTTTCACGAAGATTGGCGCAAGTTTGGTCAATGTTTGTCCTGTGGCAAGTTCCATGTATTTAATTCATGTAAATTTCGTAATTCTAAGTGCTTTAATTGTGATGATATTGGATATATTCAGTCGGTCTGTAATACTACTGTTCATCTTGCTGCAACTAATATTAAGTCTCGTAATTCTGATTCTACTGAGTCGAGTATTTATAATGATGATTTATCTTTATCAACGATTGCAATAGACAGTGTAGTGTCACAAAGCAGTTCAGAGTTAAATCAAGTTCAGAATTCTTGCGAAACAACAGTTTCGCGCCAATCAATTTATCAGAATTCTCATGCTATTGTACCAGGTATGGTTTTTCCTAATGATTCACATATTTCTGATAAAATTCCTTGCAAATCTGAAGAAGATATGTCAAGTGAACATAATTATGATCGAAAAACTGATGTAGTTTCGATAGATGCTAATTTTTCTAATGATCCATTACTCTGCAATGACATTCTTAATGGATTTCATGAGAATACTTCAGAAGAATCAAATCCTGATGTTATATCATATATTACCTATCATTATAATGCATTTGATCCTTGTGAAAAACCGACATGTTGATTGTATACAATTCCAAGTTAGTCTGTTCAGGTTTCGTTTGTTAATTCCAATACTAATGAGCACATTCTAGATTCTACAAAGTCTTTATCCAGTACAATGTCGGACAGACTCAGGATGAACTTAACAAGAAGACATACAACCGATTACAAACACTTATACTTCTATTTAAGCTGTGTCGGATGTGGTGTTTGAATTGACTAATGATATCTTTGTACATGTTGAATGCTCGATTTCGAATTCCAAATACAGTACATTCGTTTGTGCTTGTGTCTTCTTAATTCAATTGCGTTATTTCTTGGATTCTTAGTTCGTGCTATAATTCAAATAATTCAAAACATTGCAGCAACCCCTCCCCGTTGTTTCTATTTGTTATACCTCCTCCTAAAGTTTGCTTCCAATTATTGACACAGTTTGTTCTTGGTCCTTCCACCTTAACGCTTCCTTCGGGATTAGCTCTTGCATCGCAATGTAGTTTGATGACTTCTTTGACGTACGTCCTGTCACTTCCAACGTCTTTTCCTAATTTCCTCTTCAGGTAAAAGCTTGTTCGTTCTCTCTCACAGGAAGTTGTTGCTGATAGTGTCCGGTCAACGGGCATCGATTATCGTGCGTAAACAACTGTTTATAAATACTTGTTCTTTTTGATGATGATTGTAGTAGTTCCCCAGATTTCAGCTCCGTAAAATAGAAATAACTTGATGTTCGTATTGAAGATTTTGACTTTTGTGTTGGCTGAAAGTTGTTTTGAGTTCCATATGTTCTTCAGCTGTAGGAATGCTGCCCTTACTTTGATAATCCTTACCCTTGCATCCGCAGTGAATTATTCTTGTTCATTGATGATGCTGCTGAGATGAGTACGTGAAAGCTTCCACTTGTTCCATAGTTTCTCCATCATGTGCGATTGGGTTAGTGTTCTCTGTGTTGTATTTGAAGATCTTGTATTTTTACTTGTGTATGCTGAGGCCTACCGATGCAGAAGCTTCTTTCTTGACTTAGTTCTGGTTACTACGAGCAACCGCGACCTGTCTTTGACAACCAGTCACATTTTATACTTCATTTAATTTCTTCCGAACGTCATTGTCCAAACACACTTAACAATAACTAAAATCTCAAAAACGTTGTACTGCACAAATACTTAGCACGACTAGATTACCAACACATTTGTGCTAAACTTGAATCTGATGTGTAACGTGGACGTTATGCCACTGTGAAAAAGTATTTTTTAAACTTTACTCAGTGTAATACTAAAGTATAAACCTAATTATTAACGTTTTAAGACATCTGCACGAATGCACTGTTATTTACTTTACTTGATTTCATCTATTTCACGACCTCAATTAAGAAGCACACAGTAAGAAAAGTGATGTTGTAATTTGTAGGTCATGTGTAAAAATGGAGAGTAACTGCCTTGGCAGAAATATGTTATTATTGTTTCTAAACCACATATTGACCTTGTTGCTTATTGACTCACTTATTCTGTTTTTACATGAGCGTATGTATGTGCACATTTTATCCAACTCATCACATGTCTGTAGTTTGTTTTTTTCCGGCTATAAATACTGACTGACGCTTGATTAAATCAAATTATCTCACGCGCTCTCTCCATGGAGCGTCATTATGTTTTGCTCTTTCCTCTTTGTTTCCTTCGCTTCGTCCTTCTGATTGTCTGTCCAGATCAATGAGCGTGTAGTGTCATTAGACCATAACCTCACAATCTTCAAAGCTGAACACAAGACTACTCAGAAAATAGATATTCAATATTTAACACGGAGAAATACCTAAGAATGGAGAAGGCGCGAACAATGAATTGAATGATTTGGAGTTGATCGAATGGCATGGCTCGTCCATGCAGGCGTGGTCTCTCTGAATGCTACCTTATATCTTCTCCATGTCTTCTAAATTTAGAAATCATCTAGATCGCCTTTAACATTTATTAATGAACCCATCATAGTCGTTGTTGCTAATCGTATTTGGATTAATGGATTGGTTTATCATATTAGCAGCCTAAAATGCGAACATAGTTTAGATAATAAGATTAAAAAGTTAGGTACTATCAACTGCACTAGTAAAATTACTAAATCCTCAGGTAGTTGTTGGTTGAACAAACTTTTAAAATCAAAACTCCGTAGCCTACTAGAATTAACACTAAACAAATATTTCTAAATTGAAATTTATAATTAAATTAGGCGTCTCGGATTCTTTAACGTTATAAACTTCTGATAATTTTGAATCACCTAAAGCAACAATTCCTATTTTTCCACTGGCCAATCTTCAATCAACACTATAACTAATTAAACATAATAGTTTCAGGATATCTTCATAAAGCATTGTCATGACTTGACAATCACGTAATATGATTGATAAAATTAATGAAACTATTAACAAAATAGGTCAGCAAATTGACTTATGATTATTACTAGTGTTGTTTTTCTTTTATCTTCATTAACTACAGATGATTACAGTATGTTTCTCTATCAAATGCTCACTCAGTAAATATCTCGAAACCTTGTCAGTCTAATTGGAGGTTTAGCGACACAATCATGCATGCAAATAATCAGTATAAGCAGTCGAGCAAACCTCCTGCAAAATGAAAATATCAATGTCGAATTTACCCCAACACTGACTAAGGTTCAAGCCATTATCATAGACGTGAGTTGGGAGTGTACTCCCCTTGGTTACAACTTATGTTCTTCCTGATAATCACATGAGCATCTCTCACTGTTAATCATCTTGTAAAAGCTTATTTAGCCGAATACATCCTGCAGCACCACATCACTTAGTAATATGACACATAGGCCTAATTGATTTCAATAACTTATAACCACTATATCTCAATTAAATCGTATTCCGCCTTATGATAAACTGCATACTTGCAACTAACTTGTATGCATCATCAGCCGTCAGGTATAAATATGTATAAATAGTCTATGGCAACTCAGAACATTGAGTCTAGAGCATGTCTCTTACGAATACACTCATGTTTAATGATTTGTTCCTAGCTATCTGTCCAAAATTCATATAATCATCACTCACGTATTTAAATTTTGTTTTGATAAACATTCATGTGTATTAGTAGTATACTAAATTCTATCACGGTCAAGTAAAATGAGGCTGAGAAAATTTCCCCATAACTAAATAAACCGTATTAAACTAACTGGAAAACTAGTTGGAATTCTTCTCCACGGTAATACTTTTGTTCCTTCAGTTAGCCTACTAATACAGATGCAATTGGAAATCGACTCATATGAACAACTTACCGGCATAATCGTTATTTGATTTCATAAGTTAGACTAAAAGTAGCACTAATATTACCATTTCTACAATATTCATAACTTTAATATTTCTAAACACAAAATACTTACTACCTATACATTAAGTTATCAACCAACGGCTATTACACACGCATCGTTTTATTATCACTATTATTATTATTATTGTTATGCCATTCTTTATATTTCAGATAATCTTCACCCAAATTTTCATTTCAAGCGTTTTAAGCATGAAGGCAGATATTTTAAAATTATTGCATGTATTTCCCGACCAGATGCTGCCGCTTTCTTTTTGATTTATCTTTCAGCTTACTAATACCCGGATTATTCTTATTATGCTTGGTAACCTCCGGCGCGCGACGATCCCATCCAATTTGGTATCGAACCAACATCACGTTGATTCTGGTGGGAGAGTAGTGTAGTGTCATTAGACCATAACCTCACAATCTTCAAAGCTGAACACAAGACTACTCAGAAAATAGATATTCAATATTTAACACGGAGAAATACCTAAGAATGGAGAAGGCGCGAACAATGAATTGAATGATTTGGAGTTGATCGAATGGCATGACTCAGCCATGAAGGCGTGGTCTCTCTGAATGCTACCTTATATTTTCTATTCATACTAAATATATTGTTCCTTCTCTAGCCTAACCTTGTTCTACATCATATAATGGTAGTTGATACGATACAGTGAGTTGGTGTAGTCGATGGTGTGACTTCCACGTAAGATCTTATAGATTAGGCAGTTATATCATGACAAATCTACAAATTTAGGATAAGGTCTATTATAAGGGCAGCACTAATATTATAGTAGACCATAGTTCTACAAGCGTACAAACTATACAAGTCCAAAAATTTATTTCGTAATACACTAACGCGAGGATTGGAGACATGCATTCATTGACATGCATATTTCGTTAACCATCATTCGTCTGATTTACCTGGAGTCAGATCCAGGGTCACTAAATTTGGTCAGTGAAGGAATCTCTCACCTGAATCGGATACATAACAATAACAATCCAAAAGAAAGTTAATATCTTAACTATTAGTCTATTTCTATCATAAAAGTAAAACAAAACAGTGAAAATCAGTTGAAATTGCAATTAGGAATACAAAAACATAGAACCTTATTATAGTATCGTTACTTGTTGAGCTGTTTAGGTAGCTTTAAAAACAATACGGTTTATATGGCGATATATGCTTTCCTTCATGTTATTTCCTGTAAAACTTACCCATTTGTACACTTTTGTGTGTGACTAGGTTGAAATCAATACTTTACTGTCAAACAATTATAGAAAACCTGTTCTAAAAGCTCCTGAATAATGAACTTTCAATCATTTTACGAGGTCTTGTACCGAAGAGCAGAAAAACGCCTATATAGTTAGTTTTAGAATAAAAATGTGGCTTTTCCAATTTATTCGTGAATAATATAAACTTTTAGCAGTTAACGACGTGGATGTAAAGATGCAACTTAGAAATATGTGTTGATGACACAGTGTCGTTGTCGAAACCTCACGGCCTTTATCAAAACATCCGGCAATCAAGCTACCTAATATCGAGCATTTTACCAATGCCCCTCAAGGTCAAGGACAGCCGACTCGCATCAATTAATTACTTATGTGAACTCGCTCGTATGATGGTTATCGCACTTCGTTCCTCGTATATACTCTTATGTATTTCTGCAATAACGTCGTTTATGTTGGACAGTCATTAGAGTGATATATGGATACGAAGAAACGGTAATCCATGATAGGTACTAACCATGAGATGCTACTCAGACGCTGACTGATTGGTAAGGCCATTCCCGTCTAACCCAGGTAGGCTCCAGATCATTAGATACAGATTATCTACGGTGGTGATCGACAGATTCTACTATCCATTCACATATATGGAGTTCAGTTGTTCGCAGATTTGTGAGCAGTTTTGGCTGTATTCAAAAACGAAGGAGCAAATTCGATACAGAAAAATCAAAATAAACAATCAAAAACATGAAAAAGTACGAACATCATTACGATGTTGACAAAATATTGACTTCATTAACTGGCAAAGTCAAACATCAATAAATATTCATAAAATTCTCTCCGCCATTTTCTTAAGTAAGTGATTGTTAAGTGCCTTCGTGAGGAATCGTTTTTCGAGTTTGGCGTGACGTCATTGACGTCATAAAAGCATACACTTTCCCATCACCATATTGAGGTATTTAATCACTTCTAAGGGTATCAAATTATTCTTCACCTTACTGGTCGACAAACACAATAACAAATCTGACAACCATAATCATAACAAAGTTGAATAACTGTGGTGTTTGAATGAACTGATGACTTTTTCGTACTTGTTGAATGCTTCATTTCGAATTCTGAATACAATACATCCGTTTGTGGTTATCTAGTACTTCTGCATCCGATTATGTTATTTCTGGGATTCTTAGTTCGTATTATAATTCAAATAGTTCGATACATTATATAGGCGACGCGATAGAGCCTGTGATGGAATTGTTGGATATACATTCAGATCTTGATGCTTTTGAGGATTACTTTGAAAGGTTCGAAAATTTGGCTATGACCAAGGAAGATGATGAGGATGTTAATATTGCAGCACCTTTCCCCACATTCATCGGAAAAGAAGCATACAGCTTATTAAAAACTCTGGCTATGCCGGAAAAGCCCGTTTCACTTCCTTATACAGCCCTCAAGGAACTACTGCTAGACTATGTTAAGTATACAAATTTCGAATACAGTAAATGAGGAGGATTTCGTAAAATGATTCACGAGGATATAAAAAATTCCATCACATTACGTCACCTCAACTCAGTGCATACTCAAAGTTATGCAGATAATTCATTGAGAAGTTGCGATGCAGTTCGTGAAGATGGGCACAAGTTTGGTCAATGTTTGTCCTATGACAAGTTCCACTCTTTTAATTCATGTTGGACATATCCAGTCAGTTTGTAATACTACTGTACATCTTGCTGCAACTAATATTAAGTCTTGTAATTCGGATTCTATTAAGTCCAGTGTTCTTAATGATCATTTATCCTTATAAACGGTTTCAAAAGACAGTGTAGAGTCATATAGCAGTTCACAGTTAAGGGAAACGTAGAATCTTTGCGAGACAACAATTTTTAATCAATCAACTTATCACATTTCTCATGTTATTGTACTAGATATGGTTTTGTAATGACTCACTTTTATCACGAGAACACGATTGGTTTATTGAAAACAATAATTATTATGACCAATTGTACCAGTGACTATTTAATGTGCTCTTTGTTTAACTGTGCTAAAAACATTCATTATACTCACTTTGATTGTGACCTCGAGTGAATTCGGTTACGCTCTGTAACCAAGCTTGTATCCTGGCACGATCTCGGTATTCTTTCGATACCACGAGATCGCCAGCAAATATATCTCGAACTGGTCCATTAACTGCCTTCTGATTATTGGCTTCCGGGGGGTTTTATGGATATCCTTGCACGCGTTCCTTCATAGTGGTGTTTATATTCAATCTCGACTCGATGCCACGCAACAGTTCTTTCTAATGACCCACTTATTTCTGACGAAAGTCCTTGCAAATCTGAGTAAAAATACGTTGAATGAACCTGGTCATGATCGAAAACCTGATGTAGTTTTGATAGATGCTGATTTTTCTAATGATCCCTTACTCTGAAATGACATTCTTAATAAATTTCATGAAAATATTTCAGAATAATCAAATCCTGATGTCATATCATATATTACCCATCCTCACAATGCATTCGCTCCTTGTGAAAAACTTGTTTAATGCGAAACACAATTACTAAGTGACCTCGATTTTGATTACAGTTCAGATGATTTCATATCGACTGTTGTTTATCTTTATCATGAAGTCACTTCTAACGTTTACTTTAGTCAATGTGAGGATATAAAGATCCAACATTATTTCGTGGGGGAGGATAGTTTTAGTCTATGGTTCAAATTCTAGGTAGCAGCGGTTTCAGTACACAACCGACATGCTGATCACACAATCCCGGAAAGCGGGTGAGTCTTTTCCGATTTCGGTTGTTAATTTCAATACTAATGAGCATATTCTAGGTAATACAGGGTTTTTATCCAATACAATGTCGGACAGACACAGGATGAACTTAAGAAGACGTACAGTCGATTACAGACACTTAGACTTTAATTTAAGCTGTGGCGATTGTGGTATTTGAATGAACTGATGATCCCTTTGTACTTGTTGAATGCTACATTTCGAATCCCAAATACACTATATTCGGTTGTGGTTACCTAATACTTCTTGATCCTATTACGTTATTTCTGCGATTCTTTGTTCATACTATAACTCAAACACTTCTAATCATCATAATTACTTTGGGATAGCTTTGGCTGTCTTGATCATCTGCTATCTTTCCAGTCGCTTTGACTACAATATACATGCTTCATTTAACTTGCTAACACAGGACGTGTAAATAAGTTACTGGACCCACGCGATGTTTTGAATATATTTGTTTTGCTCAACTTTTGAACTTGTTTATTATTATCTTTGAACTAGAACATTTGGTTCCACTTTGTAATTAGTTTGGTATTTGGAAGTTTTGCTCTTAAGGCCTAAAAATGTACAAGTTTGTTTCTTAGTTGTTAAAACGTAATCTGTCGAAATGTCATGTCATCTACATCCTACTTAATTTGACACAAATCACTTACACTCTTCACGGAAATGAGCTCCAAATTATCTCCTCAGAGCGTGTTATCGTGCTTGTAACCATGAATTATCACTTCATTTCACATTGCAACCAACCAATCTCCTACCTGGCAGTGTGATAACTGATAGTATCCAGAATTTGTATTGCCCTGACGTGAACGCACTAACTCAAACACAAATCCACAAACAGCTATCAAATTGACTATAATTTGCGAAATTGAGTGGTTAGACTGCCACTCATTAGACATGACGAATTAAACAAAACCTTATTGAAACAACAAGAGGATAGCGTTAAAAAGTAGTCGATTTATACAAGCTGGTGACAAAGACATTGGATTCATTGCTAAATTTTTCACTGAAAATGAAATCATGCAGAAAGTCTGGGCACTTTAAGTGTCTACGCAACCTTGTGAGTTGATTTCTCATCCTACCACATATTACGGTACTTTAACGAAAGGTTCCAATACATTACAGGCTAAATAAAATAGTACATAGTTAAAAAATGGCACATAATAGGAATTTGATGGAACAAACAGATTAATAGTTGCGATATATAATTACTTGTTGAAGGCCGTCCATAAATTAGTCTCACCGAATTGTTTATGCTAGTAAACGTAGAAATTTCAAAGTCAAAGTGCACGACTAAAAGTTTAAAACTAAATTTCAGTATTTGAAGTTTCGTACGGTGCCTTTCTAATTCAAATCTCAAGAGTTACCTGAAAGATCTTTAAGGTAATTCATAAAACTTGTTAGTCTTATGTACATTTTAAATATATTTCTTTCCATCTTTTCATTGGTAGGGTAACTACTCCTTAATTAAACTCTGAAGTCTACCTTAAGTTCATTGAAACTCTTCAGTTTGCGTACTAGTAATTTACGTTGCTCCTCTATTTGGCGTCAAATTTCAAAAGAAGCTGATTCTAGATGTAGAGGTTGGAGATCACGTAACCAATGTTAATTCTCGTGATCTAAATTATTTTGGTTATCTGTTTTCAACTTGAGATCAGCGGCAAAGTGTTCTGATACGTAACAGTAGAGAGTCTAAATCATTTTTCACTTGAGAGGGAAGTCCACGTTTAAGCGGTTAGGTCTTTGTTTCGTACCTTCTGAAAACGTCATATCATCAATCCTAGAAGTGAAAACTGATCAGATGTCTCGTTTTGGGCTGCCGAAATGCTTTTATCTCTGGGATTCTTCTGCCCTGATAATATCAAGCAAGCAAACGCTTTCTTTACGGGTTCTGTCGGAGCCTCATATGATAGTGCTACTTCATTTGCTAAATCCTCATTCCCAGTTCATTTCATCTACTCACTCAACTAGCGGTATAACTCGAGTCCTGGTTATAGTGTATACCTGGTTTGTTGAATGGAATGCAAGTAACAAAAAACTAGTGTTAATCACAATAACTTGTTCAGTAGAACGCCTAGAAGTTCGTCAAAATAGTTTTATTTGTAAAGGTTTTGGTTTTCTCGTGTACGCCAAGGACTAATTGACATCTTTTAGCTAATACCGACCTCTGACGGACTGACGTGATATGGCATTTTAATTTAGATTGATCAGTATCATGGTGATACAAACCGTTACAGTTACTGGCCATTTATACTCAGTGGATAACGCGTTATTGGTTCAGTCAGATGGAAATCATATGCTTCCGTTTACTGGTAACTTTATTCTTTGCTGAAAACCGAATCCGAAACCAGTGTCTATTTTTGTTTCCGAAGTTTTCTGTACGTTAGTGACGGAGTTTTAGTAGGTTGGAAATGCGATTTCTAGTTAACTAGTGGCCACATTTCAACTTGGTCAATAGAATTCTACCTGAACTAAGAATGACGTGAAACATATGACATTGGTCACTAACCAATGATCAATCAATTGTAAATACATTTCAGTTCTACAGGAGGTCAGCTACGGGTCGGATAGCTCAGTACTAATGTCTCTGACTGTGAAGCTGGGTAACAAGGGATAGAATCTTCCGGGTAGCATCAGTTCTCCTAAGATTACAGGTACACCTTACTGATGAGTGCCAAATAGCGCAAAACGTAGGTTTAGGATTTTCTGTCCATTACTTCCAATCATCACATTGCGGTTCAAAATGCCAGATTACGTTAGGACCATAGAAATAGAAACGAGAATGAAGAATATTGGGTGACAGAAGTTCCACTTAAAATATTCGCCATTTATGTTCTGGTATTTCAATGTCAATGTGAATATACCGCTTATATTCTTTAACACTATTCACTCGTACGTTATTTCAGTCCCAATTTCCAGTTTTGAGTGTATTGGTCTTCTATTGTCCAAATGTTCATGTATTTAGACCACCTTTTGCTTTATTTTAATCAATGTAGGTTTTCTCAAACAATGTCATCGAGCACGGAAAGCCTTCCCAATCAATCTTCTCAAAAAATACCTTTGGACAGCGAAGGAAAACCTCTTAAACCTTGTTGTGCGTGTCCAGAAACACGTCTCAAGCGTGATCAGTGCGTTCTGATGTATGGCGAGGAAATGTGTGCAGATGTGATCATGGAGCATAAAGAATGTTTGAGAAAACTTGGTTTTGCTGTGTAATGTAATCAGATCTCTTAAAATATAATTAGTTCATCATTTCTTCTTTCTGATCGCTGGCTCTGGTTTATTGTTACTAACTACTTTTTATTTTAGGATTCTTCTGATCAAAAGCCCACAGCTCGATTCCGTGTTACGGGTTCAATGCTTCCAAATTTAGTAGGTCGCGATGTATGTATAGTTGGGACTGCTCTTCGTGTTGCCCCTTCAGGACAAAGAATACATATACGCTGTGCAGATGGGCGGGAAGTCGATTGCAATCTTCTCTCGCCTCTTCAGGTATTTTTATGTCATTTTGGAACTAATGTTTCTTAAAAACTGAGTCCGTACATTTAAATCCTACTGATGGTTAGCTTTTGTAGTTTAGCTTTTACCGTGGTATTTTGACAAAGTAAGTACCCATTAATTTCACGGACCGAATATGTGCAATTAATGGGTTACTATTGTCTGACATACTAATTTACTGCCTCTATATGGGATCGTCTATCGCAGTATTACTTTGTGTTTCTTCCATACGTAAACACGCCTTATTTCACAACCAGCTTGTTAGTTGATTAATAATAAATAATAACTCATGTGACATTGTTTTTTGGTTTTTTAATTTATTGTTTATCTGGATCAAACTGATTGACTGATATATTCATTGTATGCATGATGACGAACATTC